>CM029598.1:65727760-66300474 GCA_017311375.1 Mytilus coruscus
GGAAGATATAAACAAATTACTAAATAGGTCAGATGTTTACAAAGACTTGAAAATAGCTGATCATTTGGGATTAATTGTTGAAGATCAGAACGTCATAATTGCAACTCAACAAAAATCTCAATTTAGTTTGTCAATAAAAGCAGCAAGTATTGATGTAAGAAAGGGTATGGATGCAAAGAATCTTGAACTAGCAACAACTAAGGGAATCTTGAAAATTGACAAAAATGTTAAAATCAAAGCAAAAGAAAACGTTCGTCTGACATCGAGAGGAAAACTTCATTTGTGTGAAAGATCTTCTGTAAGTGCTGGACAAAATATCACTTTGGAGTCAGAGAAGGATTCAGTTTCTTTGTCTGCTAGTGAATTAGACGCCGGTAGTGGTATGAAAATAAAAGCTCATCATGACATAATTATTTCATCAGACGCAAATGGAGGACCTTGCAAAGGGAGCAAATTGAGTGCTGGAAGAACAAATAGAGAACAGTCCGCAATAGACATTGAAGCAGAACGAAACATCAAAATCCATGCATCTGACATCAAAAGCCAAGAGGAAAATACTTTTAAAGCTGGAAACAACATATCGATTACGGCGAACAAATACGAAACTACAAAAAGAAAAACAAAATCATCCTGGTTTGGACTTTGTAGAAGTACCACAGAAACTACCATGACACATGTGGAAAAGCCTACAATAGCTGGTAGGTTGAATGTGTTCAAAGCCGGGGGAAGCTTTACAAGTGTATCTGGTAATATAAAATCAGAATTTGGAAACGAAATTCGTGCCACTGGAGGAATATCAATGCTTGACCTTCAAACCACGACAAAAACGAAAAAAACTTCATCAATTTTTGGGATAAAATACTATCAAAAGGATGAAAGCTCGCAACAATCACAAGGGACATTACTGGAAGATTCCTCTACTGAAGCAAAGACCTCTATAATATCAGAAACATCTAACATTGAATGGCTCGGGAGTGATCTCAAATCAGCCGGTAATGTTTCAGAAATTGCAGAAATGGGAAAATAACGCATTCACGTCGTCTTTTAAATCACGAGACTAATGAAATGGGGATCAAAGTTTACACACAGAAATCTACAAAAGATAAGGAGAGAAGTTTTGGAATTGAGGCAATTTATGAACGTGGAAGTAATCAAACAACAAGCACTGATTCGACTAATATAGGCGGTGATTATACTGTGAAGGCTAAGAAAGTAAATATTCTGAATGCAGCGAATATAGATGTGACAGGTAATATGAATGTTAAGACAGATGATTTGAGAATAGAAGGAGCTTCACTTGAGGCTATTGATAAACGTATCAACATAGGTATTGGAGTTGAATCAAGTATAGCAACAGTGAGTGCAAACTATGAAAAAGGCGAGCAAACAAAACAACAGATGCAGAAACTACATGTTGGTGGGACACTGCATTTGGACAATATAAAACATGTCACAATTGATACTTCTAATATAGATAGTGGTGGCTTGACAGGTCAAGTGGACATCCTGGATATCAAATCTCGCTCTGATAGAAAGTCAGGAGTAAAGCTTGGTGTCGCAGCTGATATAAACCTATTGACACGATCGTTATGTGGTGGTGGAATTGATATTGGCTTCGAGGGTGATGAGAGGATCACTCAGCCAACATCGATTGATATCGATGGAGGAAGTAAGGGATTGAGTGTTGGAACTTTAGAAACAAAAGGTGCCTCAATTATTTTTGATGGAGATGTCCACAAGTTTGCACAGAAAATAGTAAGTCACAGTGTCCACGAGAAAGCATATGAATTGAATCTTGGATTAAGACTGAGTAAACCAAATAAAATGTTAAAAGGAAGAAAGAAACTCGTTGGTAGTATAAATTTTGCAAAGGGACAATATGATTCATGCATAGCATCTAAAACCGGCACAGTAGATTCATTTGTAGCTGAACAAGTTAAAACTGACCTAAGCAAACGTAGACAAGTGGATCGATCACTGTCGTTTTCATTTTCTGCCGAATTCGAAGGGAAAATGTCACAACACATTACAAGAATTGGAAAAGATCTAGTGAAAGCTGTAGGAAAGGAAGCAATACAGGAAATAAGCCACATTCTTGCTACTAAATTAGGTATACCACAAGACATAATAAACAGTTTAGTATGTATCGTTGAAGGAGGAATAACACAGGATAAAATATTTGAGTTCCTTAAAGCAAATCTTGATAGATTAAAGATTCCAGATCATTTTTCTGCTGTGTTACAATCTTTGCTGGTTGATGGCAATCCAGAGAATCTCATTTCATGGATTTGCGATGCTGCAAACATTGATAAAGAACTTGTTGTGGCAATAATAGGAATCGTTCGTGGTAAGACGATTAAAAAGATGACATATTGACAATAGTTAAGCATACTGGAAAATATTTTGGTTTGTCAGAAGAACTTTTCCAATTTATAACCATCATAATATCATCATGTGACAATAAAAGGCTACAACAAAATCAGTGGCCAATAGTACAAGCTTTCTTCAAGAGTCATGAGGGAAAAAGAATAATCAAGGAAGTTCTGAATGCAATGCATATTTCAGAAGAAATAAATGACTTCTTTGCTACTCTTTTAAACAAAGAAAACAATTATGAAAAGGCATTGTTTTGTATACAAGCAATTGGACAAAGAGTCGGCATTTCGAAAAGTATTCTAGTGGTTTTGAAAGACATGTTGCAAGGCAAAACGAATACAACCTTAGTAAATATGATGTGCAAATCTATTGGTCTTAATACCAATCTAACAGCAACTATAGAGTTGTCGTTAAGTGACTGTTGCAATATGAAATCTGCAGTTATATCTTTTATAACTTCTCTATCAACACATATTGGGCTCTCATCCGATATGGCCAGAGAAATAAAGCATATCATTGACGGTAATATGCCGGAATGTGGAATGCAGACATTTGTCTTAGAAATATGCATCCAGATAAGTAAGTCATCTGTAATTTCAAAGGAAAATCCTGCCACACAGTTTTTTGAAAAGCTTTTACCTCTAGCAATGGAGTCAGCAGGACAAATATCAAATGCCATAAATCTTGGAAGACAAATACTGCACGGAGAGATTCCAACGGCAGGTATCCCACTTCTAATATTTTTATTGCGACATGTCAGAGTCGAAGGAGATATCATAAATGCAATCAAGGATTTTGCAAAAGAAGGGAATGTTGATGTACTCATCGCATGGCTGTCGAAAAAATCGAATGTTAATCGGTCTGTTCTTAGTGAGCTTGGGACAACTTTTATGAATGACTGTAGTATTATAAGTATTTTCAATGTTATCTTTATTACTTACTCCAAAAAGCACGATCTTCATCCGGCCATCAGAACAGATTTAGAACTCATAATGAACGCGAAACCGCCAGAACAAAAACTAAAAGAAATACGTTACATCTTTGACCAAATTGATGATACGGATAAAAGATCGACCGTTTTCACAGAATGTAAAGCAATTGGTGCTGATGTACAAGTCTCTAAACTTTTATGGAACTTACTGCAAGCTGATGCTCCCGAAGACATGATCTGTCAGTGTTTTATGTCAATCGCGATTGACTTTGGTCTCCCCGAAGGATTTGTGCGTGGTGTCATTGAATTAGATCAGAAGAAAGATTGTACTTTGTTAACTTCATGGATTACAGAAGCAACAGGTATAACAGGTGAGCTTGTAACATTTGTCTTAAATTGCGTTGTAAAACGCAAACTAGAATATGTCAGCCTAGTTCCCGTCATCAGTAGCATTGGTCGAATGATTGGACTGTCCAAGAATCAGCAACACCTTTTGGAATCGATTTTAGAGGGAAAAGCTTCCGTGAAAGATATTGGAAAGTTGTTTGTTCATATGCTGTTTACGATTATAAAACCACAAATCCCAGCCCTTGCCAATGGATTTGGCATTCCGCCTGAAATTCTTGTAAGAATTGTTGATTTAGAAGACCCGTTTGATCCATGTGAACTTTTTCTTGCTGTGGCTGAATTAGTGAGTGCAAAGATCGGAATATTTGAAGGCGACTGTGAACCTATATCTGAATGCTTAGGAAAATGGATAGACATTGACTCAAAGCTGCTACTTACAATTTTACAGACCATTCAGAAAGAAAAAAGTCAAACCACGTGGCTGAAAAAGATTCCTATTTGCATCGCCAATTACTACAACATATCAGAAAAACTATTGAATGTTTTCAAAGTCTGTTGAACGGAAAAACACCAAAATATGACACAAAAGAAACTATAGCTGCAATTATACAAGATACGTTGAAAATATTTATTAGTCAGGAACAGTTTGACACTTTGTTGCAATTATTTGAACGGAGATTGGGAATTTCGAAAGAATTTCTATACATAGTAACAGATCTGTTGAAAAATGAAAATGAAAATTTGAAAATAAAAATAATCCAATGGGGATGCAAGAATTTCGGTATCGATGAACGCATAGTGCCAATTATACTCAAAATATCTAATTGTGAAAAGAATTTAAAATCAGTGCTTGCTGAAGTTGTGGGTGGTATCGGAGAGTACTTTGGCATACACTCAGATATAAGTATTGACTTGCATAAAGTATTGACTGGACAAAAACCTAAAAAAACTGTCCCATCTCTTATATTAGAGATTTTTCTACAGGTAGCTAAATCAGTTGAAGCTAAAACAGAACTAATTGAATCACTGGAGACCATTAAATCCCTAACACAGACACCAACAAAGCAAACTGACAATAATGTAATATTAGATCAATTAAAGCAGTACATCCCAATGATTTCCGACGAACTAGCAATTCCATCCGATATCATTGAAAGATTGGTTGGTATGCAATATCCATTCAAATTATCCGATCTAAGTTTTATTCTCATTGAAATGTTGACAATGAAGGCAGGCGTGTCACAAGACATTCTTAAATCTGTCCAGGTTTATGTGTTCAAAGGTGAAATCAATCTGTTGTGTCGATGGATCAGTGAACACAGTAAAATCGATAAAAAGTTAATTTCATCTATTTTGAAATCTCTCTTGAATGAGACAACTCTACTGGAAGGAATGAGGAAGATTCATATTTGCATTTCTCACCACTATGATTTTTCAACGGAAACCATTAACTTCTTACACAGCTTAGTCGACGGAAAGATACAGAACTGTGATATAAAACTTATAATATCTGTACTAAAAGACATGAGTAAACTTTGTTTGGATAAACCCAAACGAGAAATATTTGACACGTGCTTTGCGATCATGCAAACTCCTGACTGGTTTGAAAGGGTCTTTTCTCTGTTACGTTACTTTTCAAGTCGATTGGACATCCCGGAAATATATATTGACGGTTTTAAAGACCTAGTGAAAGATAAAAATATTTCAACTCTTGTTGGGCACTTAGCAGTTAAACTTGAAATTGACAAACGAGTTTTGCTAACTCTTGTTAATGCCTTAAAGAATGAAGAAAGTCCTAAACAAATATTCAAAACCTTGCCAAAATCGCTGGAGTTCCTGCTCCTGCAGTTGATATAGTTATTGAAGTAATCAAGCAGCAAGGATTGAAAAATAAGACAGACTTGGCTTCCTGCTTTACAAAACGTGTTAAATGGCCGGACACCATTAGAGCCATAACAGTGAAAGCATAAGTAAATGTGCCGAATAAAGAAAACATTTACAAAGATATTTCAGTTTTATATAAGTGTTTCTTATTGTATAACCCTCCGAGTAAGTTATTGTACTTTTTATAATTTAGATATAATGTATCGTTATCACACATCATATTTTGATTTGTCTTTCAAGGTCATCAACATTCCAATAGTCAGCACTCTAGAGTGAAATATCATTGATTTGATCATTTAGTATTTTACTCTTCATAAAATGTCTGAAAAAAAAACCGAAACATTAAGGTTTTTCTAACCCATGGATAATTGGCCTAAGCTAGATTTAGCATAGCCTTGTTGATGCTTCAGTTTTCAATGCTCTCCAAATTCATATCTTATTTGATCTTATAACTCTTTGGATTCGAGTGACACTTGTGCGTCATATGTAGACTTAATGCGGTCTGATGAAATAGCTTATAACCTGGTATCTTTGTTGAGTTTTATTTAGAAACAACGTTATTATTGTTTATTTATCAACTTTGTTTTCCTCGTTATTTATTTGGGGATTGTAAAACCATAGTTCATTATTTTCATCCTAAAATAGAACACAACGAAACCATTTTTTTTTTTTTTTAGCTTTTCATTCCGTAGACTGACATTTATTTCAATTGTTTAATGCTTGGTAGTTTTTTGACGACCGCTGATCTTTTTTCTTGAAATCGATAATTTTTTATCATAAGTGTATACATGTACCATTCACGGAAAAAATATGATATACTAGTAACAGCGCTTACATTTAAGATAAAACAATATAAAATCATTTTTTAGTCTATTTGTAGTATTGATATGATATATTTATTATGTATACATTTGTGCTTAACTAGATAGCTATGATATATGCACATTTATTTCTATGACAATGTAGTGATATCACAAGTAACATTTTATTCTTCAAATTTATAAATAGAAACTTTTACATTTTATTGTCACATTTTAAAAGTATCCTATTAACACTTAATATACCAATTATGTCATAGTAGTGTATTGAGTATAATAACACTTTTGAGTGTCATTTCAGTTTCTGAAAGTCATGGACATACGATTTGAATGTCTATTTATTATACTCGATAAACTGGTTCTCACAAAATGATCAATATAAAATATGAGAAGATTAGGTACTATCAAGATGAAACAACTATCCATTATTTGCGGTATTTAATGTAAATATAAAAAATATTGATCTGTTCATTGTTTATTATAAAATCATAAACATTTTGTGAATTGACTATTGTTTTGTCATACTAATCATTGTATATATGCAAGAATTGCATTTCCCTAGTTACAGCTATGTAATGAACTGTTAAATGAGTGAGTAAATAAAGCTACAAAAGTTGTATCTATTTTTATTGTTATCCATCATTCGCTTTTAATTCTATATTTTTTATTTACTTCTATGCTCTTTTGTATTTTTTTGTTGTTGTAATTTTAATTTTCTTTGTATGCTTTAAATCAGAGAGTATTTCTCGATCTATTTCTTTAAAAACGATTTGATAACATACGACAACTAAATTAGGGCAGTGATCTTTGTAATGTTACGTTTATTGTTTTTATCTTTTTGCAAATAAAGTCTACAAAAGTTAATTTATTCAAATACCTTCATGTTAACATACTTTTGTTAACTTCCATTATGCAAATAGTTGTCCATATTTTGTATATCGATATTAAAAGTTTTATGAACTTTAAATAAACAAAAATCAATGTTTGCAGCATTGATATTTTTGCTAACTGCATGATGTACTTATCGGGCAGGAATTGTATTTCAGTTAGAATGTATTTTTTCTTTTGCTTTTTACATTTTAATTAATTATTTTGTTCTGCACAATGTTTTTGGAAAAATGGCAGATGTCTTTTAACAGATTTTTTAATCAAGTGTATCAATAAATTGATTACATCTACTCAATATGATCTGATTTGTTAAATGATAAACAAGCATTCCGGTTTTTTTTTCCCCTTCAATGAAACTATGAAAAGGAAAACATTTGAAGTATCAAATCACTATTAGTTGCACAATTTTCGATTATTTTTGTTTTAAAACATAATTTTGTACATGGTGTCTAAGTCATTTTCGGTCTTTGTAATCGTATAGTTTTATTCAAAAATATGACTTGATATGTTACTATAAGAGGGTCCGGATACGGTTTAAAAAATAGAGAATATTGGCCAAAAATTGCAACAAAAGGGCAAAAAATAATAGAGAAAATATTATGCAAAAGACAAAGAATTGAGAGTGATGGACAAAATTGATAAAGAAAAGAGAAGAATGATCTTAACAATAACAAAATAAAGAATTGAAAAAATTCCATCCAGACCTTCCCATAGGACTACGTATTGTAGATTGATATATATAAATGTGTAAAGGGTTGAAAAAGGGTAATGTCGTATTGAGAGATGAGGTGTAGATGAAGCAAGTTAGATATAATTTTGTAAATTTCGATTTTTATTTCTTTAATGGTGTTTGAGATATAATATAATTGTTATCATTGTCTGTATTAAATTTACACATGTATTAAGCTATGTAATGAAGATGTGTATAGGCAGGTGCGGTTCCGCGATTTTTTTTAAAGAGGGCGTAATTACAGAAAATTGAATACATAATAACGCCAAAGGCCAAAACAATTTAGGAAGATTTAATGCTGAAACATTATATATTTTCCAGTCAAAGGGGGAATGATCATCCTCTTCCCCTCACCCCCACCGTGAATCCGCATCTACTATGTCCGATGGGCTGTATTATGTGTTAAGTGATTAAGGGTCTTTAGTATTGTGGAGCTTATGCAGTAAATTATTTATGTTACATATAATCGACCATATATTTTCTATAATAGATAAATGTATGGTTAGAGTGTATAATATTGAACTTGCATGGAACTGTTTTAACTGTTTTAAATTTTTCTTGTTGAAAGCACTTTTACGCTTGTTTGTAAATACTTTCGAATATTTTACATAATTTATGTTTGAGGTTTATAACTATTTTTATTCTGACTGTTTTAAATATTGTTAATGCATGAACTGTTACTGTATAGTAAAAATTGCTACCTGAACTTCTGATTGAACTAAGTTTGCATTGTTTTGAGAGGTGATATGGAACAGATCCTCAATCAGTAAAATAGTGTATCAGAGTCACATAAAATCGTCTTAGATTTTCCAAAAAAGATTCTAGGTTTCATCAAATCCTTGGTTGCATGACTATCAAACTTTGAAAAGATCATATACATGTACTGCAAATGAAAGAAGGAACTTAAACTACATTGGAAAAGGAAAGGAGTGTCTTATTCTTTACTTGCTCTACATCATCAAACATGGAAGGGGATAACATTTAACTAAAGCAAAGATATATGGCAGAAGTTGACCTTGAAAGTTTCAGCTGGTTCTGGTAAGAAACGATAAATTTTGATTTACATATTATATATGTAAGGAAGAGTTAAACATGACTACACCAGTAAAATCTACAAACAATACTTCGACACCTACCATTTAAATGTTGTGAGAAGGGAGACATGGTTGCAGAAAAAATAGGGTTTATTTTAATTTGACAAAAACAATTGTTTGTCCGGAGAAAAGGCAACGCCCCATCCCCTCTCCAGCATGCCTTATTCAGATAAAAGACAACACGATGATATTTCTTTTTAATTAAAATTGCACAATGTATACAGATAGAATTACATTTTTATAAACTTGATAAAGATGTTTTTCATAGGCTTATTTTGGAAATGTTGCTTTTTAATAATATATGCCGTTCTAATTAAAAAAATGTGGATTTCATAAAAAAAAAATAATTCAGAACTAGAAATAAATCCTTCAATTAAGAGAAATTTACCTATTTAGGGAAATTTTCCCTAGCTTGTGAATCACTGGCATTCATAAAAATAAGGCTTAGAAAAAAGCTATATGTCATATCCACAAACCAATGCAATGCTGTAAATTGAATACTCTGGTACAATAATTAAGAATAATATATATATAACAGTCTATCATCAAATTAATATCATGGTGACTCAATGACCTTACTTAATGCTAAGGGCATCTCATGTAGTTTACTGAAATTTTCAAGTTACAAAGATATGGAGATGTGGTGAGATTGCCAATATGACAACTATCCACTAAAGACGCAAGAACAAAGTCTGAAAGATGTAAAACAAATACATAATTATGTAAATTAATAATATTGGGAGATTTTTATTAATGCGAATAATGAGACAGCGTTAATATTATCCCACGAATAAGAACTCGCATCCGATACATATTTCTGTATGCAGCTTTGACAAAAAATCACAATAACTAATCTCGATATTTGCTGGACATGGCGACATTGCAATATAAATGTTTGCAATAATTTCTGATTTCACTGTTCACATATTGAAGGTATCCATACAGCATACAACAATTAGCGACACCTGTTACGGAAAGCAATCTGTAAAAACGTCTGGTTTTGAATATGTGAAATGAGCTATAAGATAAAACTGAAGGCATCCAGTCACATTCTACTAAAGCTATCGTTTAGTGTTAAAGATACATGTACCTATAAGCCTATTCAATTTGTGAGTCGCTGCATAGATGATGCCACTTTACATATGCTTATAAATTTTGCATACATTGTTAACATATTTCATTTACAAATACAGGTTTATATAGGAGTGTATTGAGAAGCACAAATTAAAGTGAAGTACAGATTGGACCTGATTTGAAAGAAGAGCTTAGAGGTACATTCTTAAAATCATTATAGATAAATGTACCAAACGAATTAAGAAAGCCATTACAATAGACTGACAATAGAACAGCAAAAATATGAAAAAGAAGGTGTGGTATGATTACCAATGAGACAACTCTCCACAAGAGACCAAATGGTGGCTATTGAATAATCAATTTTGAGTTTCATCAATTATTTATCTTTGATTAGGATCGGTTAAAAGTAATTTGATATTGAAAATCAACTGAAAATTGTACCCTGATTAACATGTATGTCTATAAGTATAAAAGCTACAAGTAGAATGATAAAATTTCAAATATTGTCATAAACTCTTAAACAAGTAAAACAATGGCATAAACATGTTCAGGTAATCACTGTTAAAGTACGACCGGTATAGTAATGCTATAACGGTAGCATTCACTAAGAAATCAATGTCTGCTTTTGTTTTTCCTTCGTTTATTTTGTGTCCAACATCCATTATTTTTCAGTTAAAAAAAAATTCTTTTCGAGCTTTGACAGCCGGCAAAAATGAAAATCTAATTCTCACATTTGCAAAAAATGTTATGTTAGAAAATCACTACTTAATTAATATGAATAAAGTTTTTATTGTTGCATGTTGGATGCTATTTCGCATCAATACAATGATTTCTGAATTTATAAGAGATATGGGATAAAAGTCTATGAGACAACCCAAAAAGTACGAAATGATAAAGAAAACAAAAAGAATTTCAAGGATGAATAGAAGTACATGTTTGATGAAGAAAGAGAATAATATGGTGCTTAAAGATAAAGAATAGGACAATAAATGTAAAATAGAAAAGTTGGCCTGACAAAAATTAAGAAATTAAGACCCAATCCTGACCCGCGTAGATATTTACCAGGGTTCCAATTATTCTCTTTAATGTTATAATTAAAACACCCGTATCATGCAAGTTGAAATATCATAAGTAGAATAATGTTAATTATTATTTTCAGAAGACATTTGTTTATCCAAAACATTCAGAAACCAATGAAGCATCTAGGACGTTTTCCATACTTTGAACCAGACACATCCTGATGCATGAGTAAATTTAAGAAGGAAGATCAACTGGTGATACACATTTCCGTTGATTAACACGTACATGTATATGATGATGAGAAATCAGATAGTATTACGTATGCTGACACATATCGGAAACTATACTTGTGCTAAGATTTTTAAGAAAACAGTGTTATTGTCAAATCTCATTGTGGTGCAACTCATTGAGTTGAAAATGAACATAAATATTTACTTTCAGATATTGTTATTGAATTAACAATTGAGCTTCTGTGATTATAAAGTTAGAAATTAGTTTATAACTTTGTGAATTCTTAAATAAGGCTTTAACAATGACTTTTACATAGGGCTTGTACAATGAGACAGAAGTATATAGCACTGTCCGTGTATCTGGTACTCAGTCTTGTGAGGCTAGCTTTATTTGTTTTTTTTTTTTTTGCTTTTTTGTTGATGCATGTATAACAGGAAGTGCTAATCCAGTCGACATATCCGGTTCCACAACGGTCATAGTTCTAGATTTAGATTTTTCAGCCCAACCAGATCATACTTCTATAAGCTATGACCACCACTTGGCACCCATCGTCGGCTGTTTTCGTCTATCTGTCACACAAGATTTGTTTTATTACATTAATGAATTTTGATCTTAATACAGATAACATCATGCTTATTTCAAAAAAAAAAAAATGGTCTCCTTTACCTACATTTTCTGCTGTCCTCTTTTTTAAAATAGTGTCAGAGTTTTACTTCATATATAATTTAAATAATGTTCTACATCTACACACTCGTCAAATGATTCTTGGTCACTAGTTATAAAGGCAATACATGCATGTAATTATCATGACTTCCATATTTTCTGCTAGCTGACTTTTGGTAAACAGGATTGTTGTCTCAGTGACAATTCTACAACATATTATCATATACAAATATTGCCCACGTATTCTTTCCAAAACATGTTTGCAGATGTTGTTCCCGTGTAGGTTAAATTTACCATTTCAAAGACAAGTATTAAGAGTTTTGACCTGATTCCAGTATAGCAAGTTAAATTAAAAAGGTCCGTTTGAATTATATTTTGCTTGGGGTTTATTTAAGCTAAAAATAACCTCTAACCGGTAATGTTTTGCAGTGCTATAAAGTTGTAAATATAACCTTACATGTCCATTATCCAATGTTTTTTAATAGCACTTTGGATTTTACTTTATTATATACAACAATTGTGATTAATTTGTGTTTTATATGGATGAGTTTTATCAATGTTTGTTTTAATCAATAAATAGTAGAAGTGTAGCGTGTATTAAGGTATATATTTAGACTCCCTCTAAACCAGATTTGATCAACTATATCTTATGAAAAAGGAGTAATGGACTAAATGCCAATGAGACCACAACCCAACGACAAAAATAACCAAACACCATCTAGAAGACACAATATAGGTGTGTATATGATATGTCAATATGTAAAGTTTAAAATCGTTCCTAGTCTATAAAAGTTGAAAGTCAATTTAAAAGAAACGATCAAAAATTGATGACGAATAACATTACGATATGATACACGATAAATTCTGACTTGGTATAAGCTCATGAAAATGTGCTGTGGGGAAACTTTTTTTGTCTTAACATAGTCTTCTTTTAATCTCGATCAATTAATTTTAAAAGGGTATATATACAATAATATACACTAAAAACCAGTACAGGATCAGCACTTAACTTGAAACTAAGGATACAGAAGATAACAAAAAAGCAAAAAAAATAACAAAATATACCATAATAGAGAATGCTCCCAGTTACTCAAAGCATGCTCAAAGTACTTAACCTGTTGAACAGAAATCATGCCGTTCTACACATATCGGTTGCTGTACGCATAGAAGATTTCATACAGGTATGTCATAAAAAGTTCATGAAGACATGATTACCTCAAACATTAAAAATTATACTTATCCTAAAAGTACAAGAAGCAAGTATACTCATAACCTTTCATCATATTGTCCTTTGGTCTTTATGGACAGTTGTCTTATTGGCAATCAAGCCACATCTACCTATTTTCTCATGTATTATTAGGAGCTACCATTTGATTTTTATGGGGCTAGGATGAAACATTTGTCCTGCTTTTTTTAGTTGTAATCTCTGTCCTGCCTTTTTATTTTTCACTCTATTTGGTCCTGCCTTTTTTTTACTAGTTTATCCTGAATTTTTTACACAAATTGTCATCCTGCCTTTTTTTTAACCAAGTTGCTCATCCTGCCTTTTTTTACTGAAAATTCCTGTCCTGCCTATTTTTTTCAAATTTCATCCTAGCCCCCCATAAAAATCAAATGGTAGCTCCCTTATGTCTATCAAGCCAGGCAGACAGGTTTGAAAGACAATTCCTACATATTTAAGCTAAACAATATTACCATAATACAGGGTACTTAATACTACTTTTTATCAATTCTGAACGCGGATTTATACTTCCGCAATGAGTCCATACTCGTGATAAAATTTAGTAAAAGTTTTGACCAATTTATATCAATATCTCTACTATTATATAAAAGACTTTTGGTAACGAAAATTATGTCTGAATCAAAATCTAAAATATCTGCATGATAGAGATTATAAACCAATGTCATAATATGGTTAGAAATATGCTCTATGTTTGCAAATAAAAGTTTAGATATCACATTATCATGTTTAGTGTTAGTCACGGTAAGCTGTAACATCTTTAGGCCTTTTGTTACTCTATATATCTGAACATTTCCATTGGTCCCGCAGGATATGTGGTGATAACTTCAATGAGACATCGACGCAATGAAACAAATAACCAAAGGATACATTTGTTCTTTTTTATTGGTGTCTCTTCGTTTCTTCTCCCCGCTTTTTACTTATGTTTCTGTTCAAAATCAGCTAATGATATGCCCAGTAGTTCGAATGATTTCTTTTTTATATTGGGAAATTCTACTGTTTCACAACTTCCCCTTTTCTCAACATGCGAGGGAAAACTTAAACTCTGCGGTAGGTTCCACATGCCCACTATTGTCAAGCGGATATAATTACCGATTTCTTTTCATTTCTGACTTTGACAATAATTACTTGTAATATTATAAGAGTTTCATGCTTGTTGATGCATGCATGTATAACAGGAGTTGCTAATCCAGTCGACATACCCGGTTCCAAAACGGTCATATATAGTAGCTCTCGAATTTAATTTTTCAGCTCACCTGAACCAAAGATCCATAAGCTATAGCAACCACTTGGCGCCCATTGGCGGCTGTCGTCGTCTATCTGTCACAGAAGGAGATTTATCTTTTACATTTTCTTCTCTGAAACTGCTGAACTGATAACGACATAATTTGACTACAATCATTGTTGTGGTATCTTCTGGCTAAATTATTTCAGTCCGAAGTGGTTTTTTTTTTTTGTTGTTGTTGTTGTTGTTGTTGTTGTTGTTGTTGTTGTTGTTGTTGTTGTTGTTGTTGTTGTTGTTTTTCTTTTTTTATTATTACATATATTTACATTCATCAGGAACACTCAAACCCAACAATTTGAAAACCGGGGTTATAAATACTTGAACACTTCATGAGCTACAAAACTCTACATAACTAGTTAAACTAAAATTTAAAAGACCGAACTCCATCTAAGGTCAACTTGTCTTATGGAGTTTGAACCTTAATTTATAAATAATTTTGATATTTATCATCGGAGAATTGTAGAAAGATGATTGTGTTTCATCCATTTATGCGTTTCTTGCTACAATCTTGAAATCTACAAAGATAGAGAGAAACTCCAACAGCAAAAATGATCCGATATCCAAAATATACAATAAGGTCAGTCTAATCGAAATCGTCATTCGATTCCCTATAGCAGTTATTATTGCCCTTCAATAACGACTTTTACCGATTTCTGTGGGTTTTTAAATGAAAATGTATGTAGATAGAGAAAGTGTGAGCAGCAAAATTAATCAGCAAAATAAGATCTTTTAATAAGTAAACATGTCTTAAATCGGTATTTTTGGTATTGTTTGTTTTGTTTTTATCGTATAAGTACACTTTGTATAGGCCACGCTTTATTTCAACACTTAATTTTGTTGCTATATATCGGTGTCGCCCTACCAAAACAAAATATTCAGAATTCAGGTAAACCAATATCGTTTCTTCCTAAATGATGGATGCCTGAAGGAGAAGCACAAACATCATTTGTATAGTTTTGTGTTTGATCTACCAAGGATTGAACTTCGCGCATGACATCTCTTACCTGGGAGTTTTTTCGTCAATGAAAAAAAAGAAAAATAAACTCTTATGTACAGGACCATCTTCGTGTATCTCAAATGCCATTCGGCCAATATATTGACAGCAACCCAACCACACAATATCAAAACACTTCTAGAGGTCAACAAACAAAATATACAAGTATGTATTGATACAATTTGTCAAAATACAAGTCACTACGAGACTAAAAAGTAATGAATCAATATAACAGACACTTTCACAGATCTATCCTCAATTTCAAATTCCCTTGAAGACGAAAACTACAATAGACGACTAAATGTAAATTGTTAATTAGGGAATAATCAGATTTTCAATTTCAGTTAACATATATTTTAATAATTAAGTCTAAATTTGTTGTACATATTTAATTCTTTCTTATGGTATTCAATATGTATATATGTATGTTGTGATAACCATGTCACGTGTAGTCCATTCTGTTGATTTGATTAGTCCTTCTTAGTCAGTTTAAGGGCTCTGTTGTCACGTAATTGCGAATTCGCTGCCCTATTGTTTGAATATATTTTTTCTATATTTAAAATAACAATAAGCATCAAAACAATAATATCATAATTATCATAAAAAATCCATACCGCTATAAACTTTAGCACGCAAAGAGTCAAGGAAATGATAAATGCTACAAATAACGACAAGCTGAAGTTTTTTGATGCAAGGAGAAGAATCCCACATAATATTGAAATGTCATTTGCAACAAAATCGAACCAATAATAAATATTATATGAAATGAACACAAGAATCATATAAGAGTAATAAAGAAAAATATATAACATATATACCACGAAACAGCAAATTAAGACCAATGCAGTAATCGTACCTAATGTTATGGTATACTCAAAATATTTGAGCAGAACTGTTAAAATAAGTACGATCCGTAAGCACATGCGTATTAATTGTGAAAATGTATGGCTGTCAATAAATAATACATAAAGTAGTTTTATAAAAGCAACTGTGGCAAATCCTATCAGAAACAATGTTCCTAACATAATCAAGATGTTTAAAATATCTAAGTTTTCCAATATGAATTTATTTTTCACAATTATGCAATAAGTTCTTATATCCATCGGTGTAACAGACCATTTCCATGACAACAGCTTCAATAACGAAATAAGAACCTGGTGCCTTGATCCAACTACCAACGCATCTCGAACTACTGTTGCACAGTTACGCGCCAAAAGATGATATTGTTTGATTGGCTTGTTGTGTGTCCACCAATCAGTTATTTTTGACGCGCTAACAAGATCACGTGGTATTCTGAATAACCCATCTGCAGGTCTCATTGCAAATTGTGTACAGTCTTCTTCGTATGATGATGGTAATGCTTTTCTTACGATAGTCTAAAATTGACATGATAAAGACATGAGACATTACATGTATATGAAATATAGCTATTCTCGAAAAGACATAAATCTCTTTTTCAGAATACGAACCATAAAGGAGCCGTTATGTATGGTAAAGACAAAATGGTGGATTTGCCTCTTAAAACATTTGTTTGTTCGCTATATATTGAAAATGATTTTAAAAAGCAAAACATTGTATTTCTTCTATTATTGCAGCTTTCGATAATTTGACAGCTGGTAGAAGTTATATCTAAAATGCATGTAGAGCACCCAAAGGGTGTTTCATTGGCGGGTCTGATCCCGGATCCCGCTTAATTTTCTTGTTTTGTCAGATTCCCGTATCCCGCTTATCATTGTAATAATAACGCTTGTAATTTCCCCATGTCCCGCGCGCGCGCTCGACTTTGTTTCCCGTTTTCACACAAACGTTACGTGTACAATAATTCGGCCAATCCCGTGTCACGCTAAGACCCCATTGAGACCCACCTCAAATGGTATGTCCATCGCATTAGAAATGAGGAAAAAGGTGATTGACATATATAGATTCTTATTCAAGTTCACCGTTGTAGTCCAAATTTATAAACGTGTGTTTTTATATCTCTGTTCATCAATACTGAAATATAAGAAACAAATTAGTGTTTCTTTAACATGAATGTAGTAAGCAATATAAGTTCTAGTTTTCAATGCTTACTTTTTGTTGAAGTTTAGTCTTGTTATCAAGTGGATACCAGCTTATGTATGTTGAGTTGTTGTCAATCTCCAAGGAAACATGTCCTACGCTCCCTATTTCGGCGTCTGGATTCCAAACATAAATCGTTACCATAGTTACACTGTTAAAAACAATTAAAATGCGTATATATGTGCTTCAAAGTTGATCAAATAAGACACGTAACATTTAGATGTCTTCTCCCTCTTTTGCAGCAAAACCAGTTACATGAAAAATGTGCAATATATATTATATAACGTTCAACAAAGTTATTAGGGCGTCTGTAGACCATTCGGAAGGACGATTTCAACATTACTACTATCAGCCCTCGGTTCAAAGAGTTCCTTTTAAGCATAGACAAGCATTACCAAGAAAATCATGGTAGGAGTTCTTAACATACCTTCATTGTTAATTTGTTATTACAATAGTAAAATTTAATTAATACCAAAAACAAAGAAACATTCAGGAAAATAAATGTACACGTCATGCGACTGATTCAAAGATAGCTGAATTGTATTTTTCTGCACAAGAGAACTGGTGTTATGAAAATATTCTATCGCTATGAGTTCCGATAGATAGATCAAGGCGAAGGTATTCAAACATAAAACATGGATCATTGAACCCATGAGGCAACTGATATGAAGGATTTGAATATGTTTTTTTTCGTTTGATTGATGTGTGTTTGACGTATCCAGCATAATCATTTAAGTGTGATACATGTTTAACAATTATTTATAGACATTGAAATGACTTTTATAAGTGTTTTTATCACAGTGCCCGTTTGGGATGTACGTGCTTTAGCACATACTTACAACTTCTCGTCCAATCAAATTGCTTGGATTTGCCTTCTTATTTTCATAGTACATACTTTACCCGTGTACTAAGTAACAAAGCATGAATGATCACAAGGGTAAGATTTCATTGTATCGTAATCAAGATATTAATACAAAAATTGCAAGTGGCATTTTGAAATAAAATTATGTGTCCCAAATTTATAAAAAAAAGTTTGTAATTAATTGTCACATTGATTTTTAATTATCCTATAAGTAACAGGATATAAAAAATATTTTTCACAAATACAAGTTTCTTTCATTTGGAAAAATATAACATCTATGGTCCTTATTACCTTGAATAGGAGTACACCGCTATCTTATTATCGTGGTAATTTATCATAAATGTAATTACTGTGTACACAAACAAGTGCAAAATAGTCGTGAGTAACGAACATTTCAGTATAACTTACGATCAATTTTGATCTAAGATTTTTTTCTGAAAAGAGCCCCCGGCAGTGTTTTGTCAAAAAAACGTCTCTTCCCAAATTTTCCACATTATATGATGTTTCTGCTACAAAACTTATTCTACTATTTAAGTAGTCCTCATATGTTTATGGGGGTTCTGATCCCGGATCCCGCTTACTGTTTTGTCAGATTCCCGTATCCCGCTTACACTATGTACGTAAGCAATTCTCATTTTTTTGTAATTTCCCGTGTCCCTCTAGACTTCATTTCCCGTTTTCACGGCACAATAATTTGACTTTCACGTGTCACGCTTACAAAAAATCGGCAATCCCGGGTCACGCTTAGACCCCAATGAGACCCACATTATGTCTACTACGAAACCTTTTGAATGGAAATATATTGAAACACTGCCTCCCTGGTGCTAGAGTCGGCCACCAGAGATCACAGGGTCACTAAGAAAAAGAAGGTAAAAGGATCTATAAAGTGTAAGGTTCGACGTCCACTGTTTACCGTCGGACCAAGACACGTTACAGAAAGGGAAATCGTATACTTGTGTTTATATATAATCTCAGTTATGAAATAAAATATCTGAATAAATAATTTTTCATATTTTATTAGTACTACAATAATCCACGGCGGCGAGAATGGTTCTTGCAGGCTCTGTCACTGGACTGGTCTGGTCCCCGGTAATGGTTGGTCTTGCATAGACAAACAAAACTAGTATATAATTCAACAGTCAAGTAACGAGGTTGTCACTTATTTAGAAGCCTTCTATAATCTCAATTTAAGGATATTACCACCATTCTACATTATTGAAAACAACAACTTAGCATAACAAATTCAATAACATATTAATCACGTCAGAACCGTCAATAGAATACTTAATTTGCACCGTCAATAACTTTATTAGCACCGTCTCTGGCAATCTTAATTATCACCGGTACCCTCAAAATCAACTTAACCACAACAACTAACATTGGCACCGTCACCGATAAACTTAATTTGCACCTTCAATATCACTTCATAAGCACCGTCTACGTCAACGGCAACCGTATTTAGCACCGTCACCGGCAACACGAGTTCGTACCGGCACCGACAACCTTAAATAAAAACAAAGTTTACTTTCAACGCTTGTCTGTATTTATCAGATATATTTTAGCTTCTATTAAAATTTGTCACTACCCATTCTTTGTCAACCCAACAATCTGTCGGTTCTGTTGTTGTTTTTGCTTTTATACTTTCAACTGACCAATGGCAGAGCTTGTTACATATTGTTTACCAATCGGCAACCATGGATCACACAAGGGAAATTCCCGTAATGTTGATATTGTTTGTAAACATGGATTGATCGTCATCAATAAAGATGAGTTTTGCCTTTAAATTTATTAGTAGGTCATTAGAAAAGTTTTATTTGAGTTTATAGTCTAATAAGGTAACCACACAGAAAATATGGAATCAGTACGTAAAATAAAACTTCCTGACATACTAACATACACAAATCGATCGTATCCTTGAAACAACAGTCAACATAACAAATAACAAGTCTAATACTATTTTCAACATTGGACATCTCACTAATATCTATCGTTTATCCTCAATAATTTCAAGAAACTATACAGACATAAGTTTATTATTAAAAAGGGGGAGACCGGCATTATATTGCCCCCACCTTCAAGGATTTGGTCCCCAAATACATGTGTCTGTAAGGCTTAATTCAACTAGAACCAATTCATTTTTTAAGCTGACGAACATACAACAAGAAATACACGAATAAATGCATTCATGTTTACCACCTATACTAACAGGACTTTTGTACTTTGATGGTTCTCAAGTCAGTCACAGTACGTCAATTCCATTTCAAAACAAAAATCTTATGACATTTTCACTGATATCATACTATATCAGATAAACAACTTATATAAAACAACTCAACAACATATACGAATACTTCTTTCTTTTTTTTCTTTCTTTTTTACACATGCCACTATACAAATCCTTGATGCCACACATATGTCTCTATCGACATTTTATGAAACCTACGCGACCCCCGTGTTACATTATTCTGTAAAAGTTTTAGAACAAATCTGTTCTTTCATTCATTTTTATTATTGCTACCTATTCATATTTCATTTTCCAATTTTCTGTATCGAAAACATAAAAAGGAGCCTATTCTATAATATTATTTTACTTCTGGACTATATTTGATCACTTCTGTCCACTCTGGTTTGAGATTTTTCCTTTCATTCTGATATTCGTGCTTGCAAACATTGTGAAATGCTTCTCCAGCAAACTCGTTTTATCATTCTTTGCTCCATAAACACTGACCAGTAATTAGGTCACTCATGTGTCTATCTCTATTGAGCAAATATGTCGTTCTTATCTATTCCTAACAATTATTACTTTTTTTTATCCTGCTCTTAGTTTGTTTTGTTTTTTTTTACAGCCCTATTTTGTATTACATATACTTATTTCACTCATTATATTCATATCCTGGCTTGCAAGTATTGAGAAATATTTCTGAAGCAAACCCGCTATTACTCAGCTTTACTCCATAAACATCGACCAATGACCTGGTCGCTTTCGTGTTTATCTCTACTGAGCAAATTTATTTATTCCTTCGAGTTTTAACAACACTTTTCAACATTGCATATACTTGTTCCCCCTTTTATACTTATATCCGAGCTTGCAAACATTGTGAAACGTTTCTCTAGCAAACCCGTTCTTGTCAAGCTTTGCCCCATAGACACTGACCAGAAATGAGGTCAAACATGTGTCTATCTCTTTTGAGCAATCATGCAATCACAACCTTCATTTACTATCCGATCTGGGAAATATTTCATGTACACGCAGCCTTTTTCGGAAGGTGCCTCGTTGTGTACCTCTCGTTGTCTACTTATCAATTTCTACACTATCTTTTCTGATCAACTCTCAAGAATCATACCTTCAAGGCACATATTTTAACTGGCCAGGCCAAAATATCTACATTTCAGTATTAAACTGAGATAGTCTTGTCATTTGTATAGCTTCCATCATATAGCTCAACTCTAGCAACAGATACTCTTTTATTTATTATTTTTATTTTACTCTATTTAAGAGTTGTGAGATCAATTCTCTTGATAGGGCCTCCGACTAAGAGCTTGATAGGGCCTCCGACTAAGAGCGTTATCATCTGAGTGCATCCTGCCCGTGTGCTGAACAATTTTATAGCACTATCTATAACCAGGTTTTCTAACCAAATTATCAACTGACCTTCTGTTTGTCTTTAATATTAAACCAGTATGACCAATACAGACCAGTATTTTCACCAAAAGTGTTCATAACTTTAAAACAAATTGCAACAAAATAGTATTTAACCCGACCACAGGCCTTGCCTTTAGTAATCATTTATATCAAGAGCGGAACTTCTACAATCTCTGCTACGGAGATTTTACAGCAAGAGGCATCACCTCTGATTTTGAGACAAGGGATAACCTCATCTTTAATAATTAAACATCCTTAGTGTAAGGAAATCAACATGATATTTATACATATAAGATCTGTTTCAAGAATTGCGGCATCTTTTACTTCCGCCAATAAAAATAATTATCCATGCTTCTAGAACATGAGTATCCGACTTTATTTCTAAATTCACTTTCCCCTACCAATTTTTGGTACATGGGCTTATCCTAACGGCCGTAACTTGGAGTCACGGTATTGTCTGAAAAAAATCTTTCTTCAAAAGAAAACACTAGCTCCAGCTAAAACGAGTGTAGGAACTTTTAATTACATATATAAACTATAGTAGCCAAAAACAAAACAACCGTTTTGCTGGCACGACATAATATTTGAAATGATAGTGGGTTTTTTTTTTTATTAGCGTCGAGAATTCATCGTCGCTCCCCGACATCATGGACATTTGTCCGTTTTCCTAACTACGAAATGCCCCTCTACTGTTAAAATTTCTATTGAAATTATTCTGATTTCTTCTATAATTATTATCTCCTCTGAATTGCTGACCATTTTGATTTTTGATAATAATTACTTCACTCGTCAAAGATTCAATGCTTTGTTGGATTTCATTTATTTTCCGTTTCAGTCCACATGGTCCATGATCTTGAACGGTTTCAGTCTCGACAGTGCGAACATTCCGACCATTCTGTATATCAGCAACTCGTAAGGCTTCGAGTGTAACGGCAATATTCTCTGCCTCATTAATTGATTTTGGTCCAACCTCCCTTAACCGAAGTCGTACTTCTGTCTCAGGTATTGCATCAATAAAATAATCTAGAGCTAATGTGTCCCTAACCAATGGAGAGGTACCAGGATAAGCCCTACGTGTCAGTTTCTTAATAGCCTGCGCTAATTCAGGCAGACTTTCATTTTTAAATCGTACTCGTGTCTGCTCTTAACACTTCAGTTCTATTGACTGAACCAAACCTATTCTTAAGAGACGTGACCAAACTGTCAAAATTGTGACGTTCTACTTCCGTGATTTCATTTAGAATTGCCCGTGCTCCGCCAGACAAACTACTAGCCAATAACAAAGCTTTTGTTTGTGAGCTCCAATTGTGTAATTCTGCTAACAAATTAAATTGAGTTAAATACTCTTCTAAATCATCATGACCGTCATAAATTTGGGGTTTTATTTTACAACTCAATTCATATTTGTCATTTGACCTATCGTTATCAGCTAAATTACTGTTATTACTTATGTCATCCTTTCTCTAGAAAGTTTTGATGAACTAACTACGTCCCTACTACTAGTACTATTTTCGGAAGGTCTACTTGAGATGGTTGAGACAAGTCTCGTTTCAAAATTTGAAACATTTCTTGCATTCTATTCGTGAAATCTGACACATTTATCCATTATATGCCCTTCTCATTTCCAGTCTAGTCTCTGCAACCATTCTCTCCGTTGCCCATTCACTTCCAGACATTCTAACAGAGGAACTTTCAAAATTATTTTCAGATAGCGTTTCTTCATCGTCTTCCCTTTTGTCTAGATGAGGCTTCAACGAAATAACATCCGAATCATCCATATTTTACAAAATAACGGCCAAATATAATCAAGCTGTATCAATTCAAACTTTCAACACGACTCTAGTATTAAATCCCACCGCTGCCACCAAATTGCCCTGGTGCTAGATTCGGCCACCAGAGATCACAGGGTCACAAAGAAAAAGAGAGTAAAAGGATCTATAAGACGTTGCGCACGATGTTGGTACGAATTCCATTTTGCTATAGATTAGCATGAAAATAAATACGTAGACTGGTCAGTTCGATAAAGATATAGTGATTTTTGGTTAAATTTATTAAATTAGACTTGAAAATAAAGAAAAATAGGAACCGAAATTTAAAATATCAAGAATTATAACACTTAATTATCCCATTTTTACACAAAAACGTAATGTCCAACGTTACATTGTGTGTGCAAAAGATCGGAGTTCCGTTTCTTTCCTACAGTATCTTTTTCCTAACCATCGTAAAACTTCACAAGAGTATTGCTATTGTTATTGTTATTCGCATGTTAAAGCAAAATCAATATCACTGAAACCGTAAACCGGAAAATTTTATTTTTGAAAACGGTCTGAAAAATGTCCAAGCATATGCAAGGTAAGCATATATCGGGTTTGCGCATTTATACCGTGAAATTGGAAAAGCTGAGAGGAAAAATATTTATGATATTTTTAAAGTTTTTTTTACTTTTCTCCTGGTTTATGATATTTTTTTGCCGGAAACCATGCGTATAGTTTCTATTGCAATGACTTCAAAAAGTATAGCCATCTTGTCCCAACGAAAAAAACGCTGTATTTTCTTAACAATTGAGGTTTTAACCGGCTGTATATTAAATAAGCATAGTAAGATCAAAGAAAATAAAAGTTGGCGGTAAAAGTTTTTTTCTTTTTCTTTTTAAACAATATAGTGTTTAACATTTTTTCGATAGGCAACAAGATGTTTATATCGTTTCAAAAAGTATAGCCGTTTTGTCCCAACGTTCGCAAAACGTAATTGATATGCTCGGGTTTTAATTTTATTTCATAATTATTTGTTTCCAGTTTAATTCGAATGAAAATAAAAATATAAGTTATAATATAACCAATGTATGATAAAGGAAAAGTTTAAGTTTAAATTCAAATGTTGAACAAATGAGATTGATATAAAAAATATCGGGATCTTAGTTTTTTTTCAGAACATTCATGACATTTGCTTTATTCAAGGAACGTTGTCTATCTGCATGTTTGAAATCATCAAAAGCAACATGCATAATTGTTTTGTTAACAAAATAAAACAGAGAAAACCATTGCTGGCTTTTATAACAAAACATAATGCCACAAAAATACGGAAATGAGAAAAAAATGAATCCAAAATGTTTAACTACCTAGAAATTTTGCGACAAAGAAAGCATCGGGAAATGACAAAATATAGAAAGGAAACGGAAACGGAAAGAAATGCAACAAAAGGAGTAGTATAAACATAGATACATCTATGGTATAAACATGCATTAAAAAGGGAAAATAAAATCAAAATCTAATTTATATTAAAAAGAAATCTGTATAAATTTGGAAATTAATGTATGATTCATTAATGCGAACTGCTGACAAAAGTAAAATGATCAATTATGGCCTCGAAAGACTAACAACTCCTATAAATGAATATTCATTAAAAAAAATATGTGTACGACCACTTTGAGTTTTATTTGTTAAACTATGCATTTTCAGACAAACCGAAATCGGTTACCAAATTCACAACAGTAAATTGACCTCATCAATTATAAGCTTGAACGCTTGAAACGTTCTTTGAAATCGTCGAAATCGCTTCATCATGCGGAACGTCGTGTAACGCTAAGTAGTACCAACATCGTGCGCAACGTCTAAGTGTAAGGTTCGACGTCCACTGTTTACCGTTGGACCAAGACACGTTACAGAAAGGGAAATCGTATACTTGTGTTTATATATAATCTCAGTTATGAAATAAAATATCTGAATAAATAATTTTTCATATTTTATTAGTACTACAATAATCCACGGCGGCGAGAATGGTTCTTGCAGGCTCTGTCACTGGACTGGTCTGGAAACTATACAGACATAAGTTTATTATTAAAAAGGGGGGCGGCATTACAATATCTGTTTCAAATTAATTATAGGTTTAGTTTAACAGTGAAATTATAAACAGTTTTCAAAACATGTAAATCTTCCACTGCATTTATACACCTGCTTTGGGTAAATTTATTATGTCATATACCATGTTAAGAATTACATGCATGTAGTAAAAAATAAATAACAAAAAAACTCCAAGGAAAATTAAAATCGGAAGTCCCTTACAAATGGCAAATCAAAAGCTCAAACATATCAAACTTATGGAAAACTGTCATAAATCTGTAAAACACCGCTTTGTATCAATATGCATACTTACACCAGTAGCTACAAACTGTTCATTCTGGAGTCAAATGCCTTTTGAAATCACATATTTCATGTATTTTACTATGATACTAGTGAGTAGAATACAAAACATAAATCTTGAGGAACTCCGTTTACAAAATTTTGTGATACAAGTAGTCAGCCAAAATAAACTATCAATAGACTTATTAAAAGATTACTTGAGTTGTAAATATGTGCTAAATCGGATAGTCTATGAAAAGGTAATACTATGAAAGTAAGAGCTCGGGGCAAGCCCTCGCTGTAAATTTCATAGTACATACTTTTCCATAGAACAACCAATACTTGGTGTATTTTTATAATGTGAACCATCTAAAATATTAAATGCTTACCACAACATTACGTTGATGTAAGATAATTTTAGAGATTATAATTCTCTTACAAACTTAGAATATTGTTAAGTGCTCAAGGATCAAAAATTCTTTTGTAATAGTGACATTTTAGTGGTCTTATGATGTTTGTGAAATTAATTTTATATATGTGTTTTATTTTATGAAATAAAAGTTACTTAAAAAATCAAAATAATTTATTGTGAAACCATTGCTATAAAAATAATAAAAGTCAGAAAATAAATAATAAAAGATAGCAGTTAAATCTTTTAATAAATTGTTTGAATTACTTAATTAAAGTGTTAGAATTTATTGTATAGAAACTGGTCTCTTTATATAATGTGAATTATCTTTACATTATTATGCAAATGAGTTTAGTCCGGTAGATTTCCGCTAGTCATGCACGCTTGATTATAGTTTTCGTTTTACGGGTAGATAGTTATCTAGTTAGTTCGCTGCTGAAAGTTGACGGGGTTGGATGTTCTTTTGTATTGAAGATTTGTCCAAAGTCATGTGGTTGTTATAGTTGGAAATATCAGGTATGTGTAGGATAATTTCTATTGTCGAGTTTCTGTATTTTCGGTTTGATATAGTTCATATAGCGCGCATTTGTCAAATTAGTTCTAGTAATGCGGCTATTCTTGTTATTCGCTATTCTTGTTAAACTAACACTTTTCATTGCATGCATGTTCCTTATTTTGTGGTGTACAGTGAATGCACATCCTTGACGCACAAGTATGAGTTGTCAGTGAGCCTAAAATCCATAATTTTGGGCGTTTATTTCATTATATTGAATACGTCTGGTGCCAATAATAAATTTATCAACTTTTAATGGATTGGTTTTGTTAGCCACATGAACCCCCGTTACATTTTCATTGTCAGTGAAATGTTGTTGTTTTTTTCAAGTTGCATGACTTCGTTGTAGGCTTTTAAGGCACAATCAGGAAACTTGTACAATTCCAACCATCTCATCATATTAGTTCAGTCATCGAATAATGTCTAAACACTATTTATAAAAATTTCCAAGTCCACATTATAAGAACAAGACCTATCCATGAATGAAATGTCTAAAAAGACAAACGATCGTACTTAATCATGGAAAAAGGGATTATCATTTTCTTGCATATTCTTAATCCTTTCAAGCTGACAAATGTGCTTCAGACAGTTGTTACTAATTCAAATATAAAATACTGTGAGCAGTAGGTTTAAAAAATAGAACAATTTCTAACATGCTTTACATTCATTCTTCACATGCAATTAAGACACATCAATTCCAACAATTTTATTGGTCAAGAGCACGTTGCTATATTTAAGTCAGATTAAGTACCGACATAATTGAGTTTTTGTCTATAATATTGTTCACGTCTAGCATCTTTGTAAAAAAAAAATCGTGGCATTTTAAACATTATGCTTTTGCCTCTTTTAATTCTTGTCCAGAAATATAATTATATATAATTATTATAATGTATACTTTACCAAATGCAATATATATTACGAGGTTGTGGTACAAGGTATACTGAGCCTAGTTGATTAGTCTTCCTTCAACAATCAGTTCGAAAGGCCTCGGCCTTCGTTTCTCTTTTCGAGTGCTAAAACGAAAGGGAAAGTACTTGAAAATGTGATGGAAATTTTAGTTTCTTTAATATAGAAATTGTTTGCATAAAAATGCAAAAACATAGATCTATTTTTTGGGGAGTAACCAGTACATGCAGTAATACTAGTAATTACGAACGTAATTAAGATATACAATTTCTTTGTAATACTTACAATTGCGTCGTGATAAGCCAGTTCCTTGTCAAACTATTTACACAGAACTTTCATCACACATACAGGTAAAAATAGCTTACATATTTTTTTAGATAAGGTACAAACTACACAGTTAATGATACATAAACATATAAATGTCATATTACTTGCGTACCTGTAGTGTCAAAATGTACAACGTTTTGTTTCGAAAATTCTATTGACGTAATGCAAGGAACCAGTATACTTTAATTTTCGTGTAGGATCAAACATGGAAAGGAGATGAATATACCCTAGTTTCGTGAGAATCATGATTTCACCTGCTGGGATAGTGGATCATAGTGTTATTTCGAGAATACTACTGTTGGCATTGTCTTATTTAATGATTTCTTCTGTTGATGATATTGTGTAATTATCGCTATTTTGTGCATTTTCCTTTGATCTTCCATTTGATTTTTAGGGAGCGATAAACAGATTATCATTAGTCATTCAACTCGATTGCTTTTCTCGCTTCGCCGTACCGGCTCAAGCGAGAAAATCAATCTTGAGATGACCAACGATAATCTATAATTCCATGATACTTATAGATTATCGTTGATCATCTCAACGAGATTGATTTTCTCGCTTGAGCCGGTACGGCGAAAGCGAGAAATGCAATCGAGTTGAGATGACCAATGATAATCTGTTTTCGCTATTTTACCTATGACGACGTTGTCACTTTCATGTCAATTTCATTAGCAACGCCACGTGCCTGCATAGTTTCTAGCGATAATTTTCCATCTAAAGCGAGTAGCATGATATGAAAATTATCACAAAAAAAGATCAAAGGAAAAATGCACAAAATAGCGATAATTATAGATTATCGTTGATCATCTCAACGAGATTGATTTTCTCGCTTGAGCCGGGACGGCGAAAGCGAGAAAAGCAATCGAGTTGAGATGACCAATGATAATCTGTTTATCGCTATTTTACCTATGACGACGTTGTCAATTTCGTGTCAATTTCATTAGCAACGCCACGTGCCTCCTTAGTTTCTAGCGATAATTTTCCATCTCAAGCGAGTAGCATGATATGAAAAATTATCACTAAAAAAGATCAAAGGAAAAATGCACAAAATAGCGATAATCCTTTTTATTTTATGTGATTTTATGACAGCTCCAATAGGTAAACTGGTGATTTCATGATTACTCTTAAGTTGGTATTTAGTAATATTATGATTACTACTGTTAGTATTGTGTGATTTCATGATAACTGCTCTTAATATTGAGTAACTTCATGATTACTCCTGTTGATTTAGTGTGACTTCATGATTTCTCCTGTTGGTATAAAGTGATTTCATGATTACTTCTTTTAGTATTGTGTGACTTCAAGATTACTTCTTTTAGTATTGAGTGACTTTATGATTACTTCTGTTGGTATTGTGTGATTTCATGATAACTCCTTTTTGGTATTGAGTGACTTCATGATTACTATTGTTGGTATAGTATGATTTAATGGTTACTCTTGTTGGTATTGCACTATGCATTGTTAGCCACTAGTCCGATGCCCAAGACTGGTAAAATATTATTCAGCATAGTAAGTATTTGCAAATCTTTGTTTAGAAATGTAAGAAAAATGTTGGAATATTGGTATTCAGACTAGTAGTAGGAGAAGATTGTGGTGCAGACTGGTATTCCTCTTCTCCTTTAGTTACCGAATACAATAAACGTTTTCAGGATTACTATCTGGTGCATGCCTGTATGAGGTTGTTTTAAGTTAATTTCAATTTTTCTTTTATTTATGAAATTTACAATTTTTATAATTTTTAATTTTTTTAATTTTTATGTTTTTTTTTTTTATATTAAGATAAAAACAATAGGCACATTTAGTTCAGGTGAGAGAATTATTTAAGGAGGACTCCATGAGTGAGTGCATCCTTAAAGCTGTCTGTAGAGGTTTGGTTTGACATATCAGGTGGTAATTTATTCTTTGATTGTTTGGCTGAAGAATGAAAATTCAAAACTGTCTTATACATTGAAGTTGTCTGTATGTTTGTTGATGGGTAGATCTTGTTTTAGACTGGCGCTTTGTAGGAGTATATCTTGCGATGGGATTGCAATTTCTTTGTTGATGACTTTGTGGAACATTAAGAGTTTGGTTTTTAACCTGTGCTCTTGAAGGTTTGTCAGTTTAGATTTTCTAGCATTTCAGATACACTGATATTGTTATTGTATGATTTCATGGTTACTCCTTTCGGTATTGTTAGATTTCATTATTACTCCTTTTGGCATTGTTTGATTTCATGGTTTATATTCCTTTTGGTATTGTTTGATTTCATGGTTACTCCTTTTGGTATTGTTTGATTTCATGATTACTCCTTTTGGTATGGTTTGATTTCATGATTTCTCCTTTTGGTATTGTTTGATTTCATGGTTACTCCTTTTGGTATTGTTTGATTTCATGGTTACTCCTTTTGCTATTGTTTGATTTCATGGTTACTCTTTTGCTATTGTTTGATTTCGTGATTTCTCCTTTTGGTATTATTAGATTTCATGGTTACTCCTTTTGGTATTGTTTGATTTCATGATTACTCCTTTTGGTATTGTTTGATTTCATGGTTACTCCTTTTGCTATTGTTTGATTTCATGGTTACTCCTTTTGGTATTGTTTGATTTCATGATTACTCCTTTTGGTATTGTTTGATTTCATGATTACTCCTTTTGGTATTGTTAGATTTCATGGTTACTCCTTTTGGTATTGTTTGATTTCATGGTTACTTTTGCTATAGTGTGACTTCATGATAACTCCAAAAGGTAAAGTGTGATATCATAATTACTGATGTTGGTATTTTCTGATATCATGATAACTCCTGTTGGTATTTTGTAATTTCATTATTACTCCTATTTGTATATGTGATTTCATGATTACTGCTGTTGATATTTTGTAATTTCATTATTACTCCTATTTGTATATGTGATTTCATGATTACTTTTTGTATTGTGTTACAAATTTCAGGAAGCTCTGATTTATAGTTCCTGAGGAAAATGTGACAAATTTGTTTTGGGTGACCAAACATACAGACTGATAGAAAGACAGAGGCAAAACAGTATATCCCCTTCCTTTTTAAAACATAATCCAAGCAAAACAGGCGAGAACATAATTTTAAACTGAATGCAGGAGAGTTAAGTATTGAATACAAGATCAAAATATCTTCTTTTCTTTTATTTGTTACTCATAATTATCATTTCTTAATAAATAATAATACATTATTTTTGTTTATCAAAATATGAAATGTATTAAAAACACAGTATTTGATAAAAAAAGTATCAATTTTGTTATCTGTTTTCACAAATTTGAAAGCAAGATGTATTTCAATAAAGTTGGTGAAATCAAACCAGATTATTTTCAGTGAGAAAATGAGGCTAATTGAACAAAAAGGTCAAATTCACAACATCAATTTAGAAAAAGCTTTGATGTTTAAAAGAGAAATCTTTAAAAAAAAATGTGGAATGCATTCTGTTCAGCATTATCATATCAGAGGGTCTGGATGGGGTCCTCCATTTTTGTACTCTTTATATTTTTTCCCCATTATTCTCATTATATTATATTTTCTGCCCGTTTTTCTCTATTCTCTATATGTTTTGCCCATTATTCTCTATTCTTTATATTTTTTGCCAATTTTTCTCTATTCTTTATATTTTTTGCCCATTATTCTCTATTTATATTTTTTGCCAATTTTTCTCTATTCTTTATATTTTTTGCCCATTATTCTCTATTCTTTATAATTTTGCCCATTATTCTCTATTTTTTATATTTTTTGCCCGTTTTTCTATATTCTTTATATTCTAGCACCTCATTATTCTTTACTCTTTTTTGGCTTTTTTTCTCTATTCTTTTTTTTTGGGGGCTTTTTCTCTATTCTTTATATTTTTTGCCCATTATTCTCTATTCTTTATACTTTAGCACCTCATTATTCTTTGTTTTTTATTGGCTTTTTTTTCTCTATTTTCTATATTTTTTGCCCATTATTCTCTATTCTGTAAACCCCATCTATACACCCTCATATAAATAAAAGGAGATTGTGACAAAGGAAAACATCATTTTGTGTACAACAATTTCTTCTTACCATGTTAATTGTGTAAAACACAGTATTATCAACTTGTATAGTGAATAAATTTACTTTTAATGGGAAACATACTTTCCATTATTTCGTTTAAAAATTCAACAGTATGTATATGTATATATTTATTTTATATATATATAATAATAATAAAATGGTTGAATATTGCAGTTCACATCATTTCATCTCCCTCTTCCACATCTTTCAAACTTATTACTTCTAGCTGCCCTTTGCCCTTTGTATCATGCCTCACAAGTTCATCTATTTCCCGAAAACAACCAGGGTCGACCAATATCACCTAAAAGTACAAAACAGTCAAAACAGTAGCAATAAAACATGTATGTCTGATTGATTTTATGGTCATTAAACGTAGGTTTACTTGTCAAAAGAACACAGGGCAAACAATATTTTAGGCAATGCCAAGAGTATTACTCAAACAAGCAACTTTTTTGTAAAATATATAGTTTCTACCAAATGTTGTATCGAGTGTGTTGCATTACTCCTCCACTGGCAACCAATATCACTAGTAGCAATTAAACGTGTAGGTCTGATTTTGTGGTTTACTATTCAAAATGATTTGATTATTTGAAAGTGCTATATTTTACTTCTAAAATATCGGATTAAAAGATAAGGAAAACACAACGTCAACAACAAATTTTTCTGTAATAAAGACATTATGAAATAACAATCAGAAAACTTACCATTTCTAAGTCACCATCAAAATCGTCAGATTCTATTTTCTTTGCAATTTTTCTTATTTTCTCCCTTACTTTTTTTCCATCTTTAGCTGAAAGAATATTTGAATGATAATAGTTACTTTTTGGCACATATATGGTTGGATGTAATCCCCATTTGGGTTGGAGGTCAAAGCTGCTTTTCTGTTTTATGAAATGAGATGTTGGTTACAAAAAACATTTCTTTTACAATATATTTTTATATTTTTGCATTCGTCTAATTTCACCGATATGATTACAACAGTAACATTTACTACGGGACAATTCAACAGGTCATGTTTTCTGGGACAAATCAGAAACAAAAGACTACAAATGAGTGTCCTGGCATATGTTTTGTAGTTCTATTTTACAGAACTACAAAACATATAAGTAAATTTGATAAATTGATTTCGGTTCCAAAAAATTAATTTTGAAGCTGCAGTGTGCTGGACCACAACCTTGTCCAGAATACATGTCACCTGAGATAACCAAAAAGGCTCATTGACTAAACATCATATTAAACATAAAAGGAACACAGGGCTAACAATATTGATGAAAATGCAAAGAGTACCACAAAAACAAGCAACTTTATTCATATATAAGAATATGTTTGTAACACTCAGAAACGTGTCCATCCCCCCAAAACGTGTCCGATTCCCAAAAGCTGTCCATATGACATCAATGAACTGCAAAACATGATAAAGGGCGCCAAAACGTGTTCTGTTTATAGACGCCCAATCGTGTCCATATTTTTAAAAACGGCCAAACTTGTTCGGTTAACATGAAACCGTAAGGTCTCCTTTTTAAAGCACATAATACCCTCATACATTATAAAGATATTTAAGCATCACCGAAGAATATTAGTACAATAGAATTCACCTAGAAAACGATGATTTAAACTGTACAAAAATAAATAATTGCCATGTTTATGTTTTTTTTCTCAATACGCATGACATATTTGCTTCTGGACATTAAACAATCAATAGTAAATAGCTAATTATGTGTTGTAAATTTAGCTTGCAACTATGCTTAATATAAAATAAACAAATTAATGCAAAATACAAATAAATGACCTCTTTACTAACAGTGAAACACCGGGAAAACTTACAAGATAAAACGTATTAGATTTCTAAATTGTGAAGTACCTCAATCTGAACTTTAAAACAAGGATAATTATATTGACAAAAAATTAATAAAACCGCTTCAAGCAAAAATGACTATTTATTGTGCCATTTTTTTAACCTGGTGTCTGTTTATTTGAAAGCAGAATTCACTGTGCACAGTGTAGCATATATTGGACAGTTGTCTATACGGATTACTACACCTTTCTTCCAGATTTCCTTGAGTAGCTGCTTCGATTTATTTTAGAATTCAACCGAACCCGAAGTCTTCTATCGTACCCCACACCATTGAATTGGCGTAAACATTTTTGACTTCACGGAGTAATATTGGTGCTAAGAGTTTTGAGATGTTCTGGCTTTTTTAACTGGACACATTTAATTGAATAACAATTATCGGACACTTTTGGGGGATGTGAAATCGGACACGTTTTGGCGATTTATGATTTAAGACACGTTTAGGCGAATAGACATGTTTGGGGGAATCAGGCCCATTTGGGGGGATGGACATGTATGGGAGTGTTACATGTTAGCCAACTATCAGCTGCATTTAATTTCATGCTTGTCATTGAGTAATAGCCATAAACCAACCAACTGCTTGCAACAAAAATTTCAGTCAAAGTTTGAAGTTCATGTCAATGGGACCAGACGAATGTATTAGAATTATCTGAGGATTGACTCATCCAAGGTAGAGTGTGTGGTCACAAATTATAAGAATGCATGACATACAGTGTGAGATTTGTGTAAACTAGATATTTTGTGCCTTTTATTCAATAAACCAAATTTATGATTTTTCTGTATTCAAGCTCTATATTTTTTACTCCATCATAGTAATTAAACACAGAAGTACAGATACAAAACATTCACAAAGAAAATCAATACACCAATATTTACAAAGGTCATTCACTATAAATTATGGAACCGAACAAAACAAGTCCTGAAGAATCATTGATGAGGGTAGTCTGTTTTGAATTCAATCATTGTAAATTTGTCATCATCCTTTTAATTATTGTAATCAAAGGGGGACTAGCTGTCCAAATCAGGTTCACCGATTTGACTCAAATTCTCATATTTGATTGATAGCATACTAAAAAACATATCCAATAATAATAAGTCTTAAATAAACAGTTAACAATGCATATACTAGATAATATGTACCAGAATTCTGTGTGTATTTTAGTCTTGACGCCATCTAATTAACTATTGAGATGACCACTGAAAACTACCCACAGTCACATAACACAATATAAACATAAACATAAATATAAATAGATAGAGACCTCGTGCAATTGGATTTTTCCATGTCTATTTGATTTCATGTTATAGGTTAAAATAAAATGCTCCCCTGGCGCAGCTTGATACGACCGCAGAGGTCGAACCCTGAATAGTTGGGGCAAGTATGAACACAACATTCAAGCTTGATACAGCTCTGAATTTGGATTGTGATTAAATATTTGACACAGAATAGGTTTCTGACACAGAATGACTGTGGTCTAAGAACTTAAAAATTTTTAATTTACCTATTATGGTCCAATATCCAAAATCTAAATACATACACAGTTAGATTCAGCATATCAAAGAACCCCAAGAATTCAATTTTTGTTAAAATCAAACTAAGTTTAATTTTGGACCCTTTGGACCTTAATGTAGACCAATTTGAAAATGGGACCAAAAATTAAGAATCTAAATACACGGTTAGATTCAGCATATCAAAGAACCCCAATTTTCAATTTTTGATGAAATCAAACCATATCATTATTATTTGCTTTTATATATCATGTATATAAATAAAAAATAACCAACTTAAAATGGAAAATTTTAAAAGAAAAAAAAAGGAAAAAAATCCCCCAATTTTGGAATCCCTTTTGATTCATCACCCCAAACTCAATCCAAGCCTCCCTTTGTGGTATGGTACCTTGCAGTACAATTTCAGAGATCCATACACTTGAACACAAGTTATTGTCTGAAACTGTAAAATGCTTGTTTTTGGCCCTTTTGACCCCAAATTCCTAAACATTTAAGGCAATTACTCCCAAACTCAAACCCAGCTTTCCTTTGTGATATGGAACCTTGTAGTATAATTTCATAAAGATCCATACACTTACACACAAGTTATTGTCCTGAAACTAGAAAAATGCTTGTTTTTGGCCCTAATTCCTAAAATTTTGAGGCAATTATCCCACATTTCAATCCCAGCCTTCCCTTTGTGGTATAGTACCTTGCAGTACAATTTCAGAGAGATCCATACACTTGAACACAAGTTATTGTCTGAAACTAGAAAATGCTTATTTTGGCCCCTTTTGGCCCCTTATTCCTAAACGTTTTGGGCAATTACCCCAAACTCAATTCCAGCTTTCCTTTGTGATATGGAACCTTGCAGTACAATTTCAGAAAGATCCATAGACTTACACACAAGTTATTGTCATGAAACTAGAAAATGCTTGTTTTTGGCCCTTTTTGCCCCAAATTCCTAAACATTTATGGCAATTACCCCAAACTCAAACCCAGCTTTCCTTTGTGATATGGAACCTTGTAGTATAATTTCATAAAGATCCATACACTTACACACAAGTTATTGTCCTGAAACTAGAAAAATGCTTGTTGTTTGCCCCTTTTTGGCCCCTAATTCCTAAAATTTTGAGGCAATTATCCCACATTTCAATCCCAGCCTTCCCTTTGTGGTATGGTACCTTGCAGTACAATTTCAGAGAGATCCATACACTTGAACACAAGTTATTGTCTGGAAACTAGAAAATGCTTATTTTGGCCCCTTTTGGCCCCTTATTCCTAAACGTTTTGGGCAATTACCCCAAACTCAATTCCAGCTTTCCTTTGTGATATGGAACCTTGTAGTACAATTTCAGAAAGATCCATAGACTTACACACAAGTTATTGTCATGAAACTAGAAAAATGCTTGTTTTTGCCCCTTTTTGGCCCATAATTCCTAAAATTTTGAGGCAATTACCCCAAAATCAATCCCAGCATTCCCTTTGTGATATGGAACCTTGTGGTACAATATCAGAGAGATCCGTACACTAACACACAAGTTATTGTCTGGAAGTTACAAAAATGCTTATTTTTGGCCCCTAATTCCTTAAATGTTGGTACCATAACCCCCAAAATCAATCCCAACCTTCCTTTTGTGGTATTGAACCTTATGGTAAAATTTCATAGAGCTCCATTCACTTAAACTAAAGTTATTGTGCGAAAACCAATGTGTCTTTGGACGACGCCGGACGACGATGACGCCAACGTCATACCAATATACAACAATTTTTTGCGGTCGTATAAAAATAAGTTAATTTTCGATTTTACCTGTATTAGAATGATTTTTTGTTGATTGAATCAGTCAATCATATGATTTACCTTTGTTTCACTTTCAATGTTGACATTCTTTTCTTTTAATAACTGATCACGCATAAATCATGCGTAATCCATGTCTAGCTAAGGGGTTAAATTGAAGTTCACATGAATACTGATTCAATGAGGTCGAACTATTCACTTGCAAGTGATTAATTCATCATCGATGTTTCTTAGCTTATTTTGACAAAATTGAACCATACTGGCTGCTAAAAGCGAATTATTATTTCATTATTTCACTTTCATTAATGATTGAACAAAAAAAATCATAATTTAAATTTTTTATATATCTTGTAGCTAGTGCCCCTTTAATGAATTATTAATTTAACAATTCATCTAATCTCAGCTTGGGTCATTTAAATTCGTTTTTATATCAGACGAAATATGTTCAGCACACTAAAGTTTTGTTTAGATGATCAACAATTTTTGGTGCACAACCAATGTTTCTGGAACAACTTTAGTACATCAAATCCAAACTCTAAAAGACAACACCAGGTACAGGCAAGTAAATTATTTTATTGTGGTCTACATGCTTCTCAACTTAAAGTGGCGTCTTCAGGACAAAATAAAATAGAAAACAAACACTGAAGTATATAAAATGAGGTTCATGTTGGGTCACAGAATGGTAAGTAAACAGAAAGTGATATCACACTTATTGGTGTGATGACGTTAAAAGATAGTGAATGTAAAAGTTAATAATAAATTGTTAGTTTCAGATCCAAAATGGACAACAACTCACTGGAAATTCTGTTTCATTCTTAATTCTTCACTCTGAAGGGGTACTTCTTCCAATTACGTCCAGAATATTGTGAGATGCATAGTCATTGCACATGTTGGGAATAGTGGAAATTGTAGTTAATCTGTTGAAATTTGAATTTTGGTACAATATTCAAGTGTTTCAAGTTCCTTCTGAAAAGAATGTCACGTGGTTCTTGTGGTTCGTTCTGTTTCTGATTCTCTTCTTTTGATTCTTGTGTGTGGCAACCTTTTTCTTTTCTTGAAAGGATCAGCAATTTTAAAAGTGATCTGTGTTGTTATTCATGAGGTGTGGTAGTCTAGTACAATGCTCATTTGGCAATGGTGGATCTTATGAAGATTTATGATGTTTTAAGACAATCGCAGCATACTTTGGTGTCCAGTCAGATTAGTCTTCCTGATTGTACTGCCTGAAGATGTTGGTTCACTTATTTATTTTTAGGGTTTTTTTTGTGAACCCCTGCATCCACATATAGGATCCACCTTTGCCAAATGAGCATATTATTATACAACTACATGCATAGATAACATCACAGACCACAGGTGACCACTATAAGTGGCCAAACAAGTCGACCACAGTAAAATAATTTCCTTGCCATAACCAAGATGTCTTTTTATAGTTTGGATTTATTAGGTTCTAAGACAACTGCAGCATACTTTGGTATACTTCCTGATTACTTTACCAGCTTGTACCAGAAAGTGTTGATTCACTTGACTTATAAAAGTACATTAAAATCTAAAACTACCAAAAAAGAATAGCCAAATTGTCAAAGGTTAAACTTGAATACCGAAGAAGTTGCAACCTTAGGTTTGGATCCATTAACAAGTAAAAGTTCATCAACTGAAAATTTACAATCAAATAGTATCATTTCAATAACCTCAGTGCCATAGCACTTGCTACTTGGCAAAAGTTATTTTTGTTCTAATTCAAGTCCTCTATATTTGCAATTGAGGCTAGGTTTAAATCCCCCCAAGAATTCAATTTTGTTAAAATCAAACTAAGTTTAATTTTGGACCCTTTGGACCTTAATGTAGACCAATTTGAAAATGGGACCAAAAATTAAGAATCTAAATACACGGTTAGATTCAGCATATCAAAGAACCCCAATTTTCAATTTTGATGAAATCAAACCATATCATTATTATTTGCTTTTATATATCATGTATATAAATAAAAATAACCAACTTAAAATGGAAAATTTTAAAAGAAAAAAAGGAAAAAAATCCCCAATTTTTGGAATCCCTTTGATTCATCACCCCAAACTCAATCCAAGCCTTCCTTTGTGGTATGGTACCTTGCAGTACAATTTCAGAGAGATCCATACACTTGAACACAAGTTATTGTCTGGAAACTGTAAAAATGCTTGTTTTTTGGCCCCTTTTTGGCCCCAAATTCCTAAACATTTAAGGCAATTACTCCCAAACTCAAACCCAGCTTTCCCTTTGTGATATGGAACCTTGTAGTATAATTTCATAAAGATCCATACACTTACACACAAGTTATTGTCCTGAAACTAGAAAATGCTTGTTTTTGGCCCCTAATTCCTAAAATTTTGAGGCAATTATCCCACATTTCAATCCCAGCCTTCCTTTGTGGTATAGTACCTTGCAGTACAATTTCAGAGAGATCCATACACTTGAACACAAGTTATTGTCTGGAAACTAGAAAATGCTTATTTTGGCCCCTTTTGGCCCCTTATTCCTAAACGTTTTGGGCAATTACCCCAAACTCAATTCCAGCTTTCCTTTGTGATATGGAACCTTGCAGTACAATTTCAGAAAGATCCATAGACTTACACACAAGTTATTGTCATGAAACTAGAAAAATGCTTGTTTTTTGGCCCCTTTTTTGCCCCAAATTCCTAAACATTTATGGCAATTACCCCCAAACTCAAACCCAGCTTTCCCTTTGTGATATGGAACCTTGTAGTATAATTTCATAAAGATCCATACACTTACACACAAGTTATTGTCCTGAAACTAGAAAAATGCTTGTTGTTTGCCCCTTTTTGGCCCCTAATTCCTAAAATTTTGAGGCAATTATCCCACATTTCAATCCCAGCCTTCCCTTTGTGGTATGGTACCTTGCAGTACAATTTCAGAGAGATCCATACACTTGAACACAAGTTATTGTCTGGAAACTAGAAAAATGCTTATTTTTGGCCCCTTTTTGGCCCCTTATTCCTAAACGTTTTGGGCAATTGCCCCCAAACTCAATTCCAGCTTTCCCTTTGTGATATGGAACCTTGTAGTACAATTTCAGAAAGATCCATAGACTTACACACAAGTTATTGTCATGAAACTAGAAAAATGCTTGTTTTTTGCCCCTTTTTTTGGCCCATAATTCCTAAAATTTTGAGGCAATTACCCCCAAAATCAATCCCAGCATTCCCTTTGTGATATGGAACCTTGTGGTACAATATCAGAGAGATCCGTACACTAACACACAAGTTATTGTCTGGAAGTTACAAAAATGCTTATTTTTGGCCCCTAATTCCTTAAATGTTGGTACCATAACCCCCAAAATCAATCCCAACCTTCCTTTTGTGGTATTGAACCTTATGGTAAAATTTCATAGAGCTCCATTCACTTAAACTAAAGTTATTGTGCGAAACCAATGTGTCTTTGGACGACGCCGACGACGATGACGCCAACGTCATACCAATATACAACAATTTTTGCGGTCGTATAAAAATAAGTTAATTTTCGATTTTACCTGTATTAGAATGATTTTTGTTGATTGAATCAGTCAATCATATGATTTACCTTTGTTTCACTTTCAATGTTGACATTCTTTTCTTTTAATGACTGATCATGCATAAATCATGCGTAATCCATCTCTAGCTAAGGGGTTAAATTGAAGTTCACATGAATATGGATTCAATGAGGTCAAATTATTCACTTGCAAGTGAATAATTCATCATCAATGTTTCTTAGCTTATTTGACAAAATTGAACCATACTGGCTGCTAAAAGCGAATTATTATTTCACTTTCATTAATGATTGAACAAAAAAAATCAAAATTAAAATTTTTTTATATATCTCATAGTTAGTGCCCCTTTAATGAATTATTAATTTAACAATTCATCTAATCTCAGCTTGGGTCATTTTAATTTCTTTTTATATCCATGATATCAGACGAAATATGTTCAGCACACTAAAGTTTCGTTTAGATGATCAACAATTTTTTGGTGCACAACCAATGTTTCTGGAACAACTTTAGTACATCAAATCCAAACTCTAAAAAGACAACATCCAGGTACAGGCAAGTAAATTATTTTATTGTGGTCTACATGCTTCTCAACTTAAAGTGGCGTCTTCAGGACAAAATAAAAATAGAAAACAAACACTGAAGTATATAAAATGAGGTTCATGTTGGGTCACAGAATGGTAAGTAAACAGAAAGTGATATCACACTTATTGGTATGATGACGTTAAAAAGATAGTGAATGTAAAAGTTAATAATAAATTGTTAGTTTCAGTTCCAAAATGGACAACAACTCACTGGAAATTCTGTTTCATTCTAAATTCTTCACTCAGAAGGGGGTACTGCTTCCAATTGCGTCCAGAATATTGTGAGATGCATTGTCGTTGCACATGTTGGGAATAGTGGAAATTGTAGTTAATCTGTTGAAATTTGAATTTTGGTGCAATATTCATGTGTTTCAAGTTCCTTCTGATAAGTATGTCACGTGGTTCTTGTGGTTTGTTCTGTTTCTGATTCTCTTCTTTTGATTCTTGTGTGTGGCAACCTTTTTCTTTTTCTTGAAAGGATCAGCAATTTTTAAAAGTGATCTGTGTTGTTATTCATGAGGTGTGGTAGTCTTGTACAATGCTCATTTGGCAATGGTGGATCTTATGAAGATTTATGATGTTTTGAGACAACCGCAGCATACTTTGGTGTCCATCCTGATTAGACTTCCTGATTGTACTGCCTGAAGATGTTGGTTCACTTATTTATTTTTAGGTTTTTTTTTGTGAACCCCTGCATCCACATATAGGATCCACCTTTGCCAAATGAGCATATTATTATACAACTACATGCATAGATAACATCACAGACCACAGGTGACCACTCTTAGTGGCCAAATATGTCGACCACAATAAAATAATTTCCTTGCCATAACCAAGATGTCTTTTTATAGTTTGGATTTATTAGGTTCTAAGACAACTGCAGCATACTTTGGTATCCATCCTGATTACTTTACCAGCTTGTACCAGAAAGTGTTGATTCACTTGACTTATAAAAGTACATTAAAATCTAAAACTACCAAAAAAGAATAGCCAAATTGTCAAAGGTTAAACTTGAATACCCGAAGAAGTTGCAACCTTAGGTTTGGATCCATTAACAAGTAAAAAGTTCATCAACTGAAAATTTACAATCAAATAGTATCATTTCAATAACCTCAGTGCCATAGCACTTGCTACTTGGCAAAAGTTATTTTTGTTCTAATTCAAGTCCTCTATATTTGCAATTGAGGCTAGGTTTAAATCCTTTGGCTTTGGCTTTTTTTAAATAATCTTTTTACAATTAAAGTGTTCAGAAAAACATTCAATTTATATCAGACCGCCTGAAGGTCGTAAGCGTCATCTGTCAACCTCATTATTTCACACAAATTGCTGTAAATCAGATTATTTTTTTAAATTCAGAATTACCTGGCACTGTAATTTTCAGCCTCATAAAAGCCTTCTGTATTTTTATGGTTTCAGTTTCTGTTAATTGCTTAATGACTTCTAATGCCTGAAAAGACAAATAACAAAAACTGTAATATATACAAATATAAAGCAAAAATTGGATGACACTAATGATAACTGACATAGTTCCCTAAGAATTTAAAGATGTCCTTATCATGATTTTGACACAATCATTGGACAATGAGTCAATATGTTTAAGCCCTAGGCATGTGGACTAACAGAAATTTTGTTTCCTGTGTTCATCAATTTCATTTTTAAATGTTCAAAAAGTCCTTTTAGTTCATTTATGAATAAAAGAAGAATGTGTCTAAGTAGATTTTGCAATTTTCCAAGTTAAAAAGGGTCATAACTCCAGAACGGTAAGTGACTCATTGCCCAAATTTGAACTCTGCTGCAAGGTTCTTAGCATTAATATGAGTTTCATAAAAATTTGCATGAGGCAAACTAAAGTTAGAGTGCGGAAACAAAAATGGGTCTGACAGACAGAAGGACAGAAAGATGGATGGATGGAAAGAAGGACGGTCAAGGGTAACACTTAATGCCCTTGCAAGGTACCTCAGCGGGAGACTCTCCCAAAACTTGTTTGATTATCAAATGCATTGATTTAAATACTTAAATATTTAATCAGATGTCTTCCAATTTTCTATACATATATATATACCTGTTGTTTTGTACTTTTGGTGGGTTTGACTGAGAAATGTAAATCTTTCATTGCACCTTCTATCAGTGTGACTGTATATGGACGATTTGTGTCAGGATTTACACATTTATCTGCTACGGTTGTAGCAATGTCTCTAAACATTGATTCTAACTGGGCATGCCTTTCTTTTTCAGATACTTGTAACTCCCCTTTTGCTAAAATCTGAAATAAAACATTGTTGATATTATTTTAAGGTACATTATATAGTTTGGTGAGCTGGGTTGTTTTTAAAGCAAATGAGTCTTTTATAGCCCTGACAACAACAAATAACATGAGAAAAGTCAGCTCTTATTCACCTTCATAACTTTATGCTAATTTATCTTCCCTTCATTGTGTCTGAAAGATCTATTCTACAACAGTAATACATTTGTATCAAAAATAACAAGCATTCTGTGAGTATTGCCTGGCAATACATAGTCCCCTACCAGTTAAAAATTCATTGTACTGGAACAAAATGCTAACTTGATCTATAACTTGTCATGGTGTAAACTATATTACAAATATCAAGTCAATATCTTCAAGTATGATGAAAAAAAATGTGGAAAATTGATTATTTGAGTGAATTTTCTAAGTTCAAGGACCATAACTCTGCAAAAAATCATCAGACCAGAACAAAATTCGATCTTGATCTGTAACTTGTCATGATTAAACAATACACAAAATATCAATTCAATATCTTCAAGCATGAAGAAAAAAAGTGTGGAAAACTGATTTGCCGGACTGACGGATAGACAGACAGATGGACGGAGTGCAAACCTAAAGTCCCCTTCAACTTCGTCTGTAGGGGACTAAAAATAAGATGATGTGGTATGATTGCCAATGAGACAACTTTCCACCAGAGACCAAATGACATAGAAGTATAAAGTAAAGGTCATTTTAACATAGCAACCACACAATGAATGAACTTTTCTTTGATGGGTTTGCTTTTCTTTGTTATATAGACTTTTTTTTTCATTTTTCAATAATCGCACATATTTTATGTATTTGGAATTCAAAACTTTTTTGAGCACACATGATGGTTATTGTAGGTACATGTGTTGTATGTATGCACTTAACTCAGTATGAAATAATTATATAGCCATATATTTTCTTTTGATTTTAATTGCCTCAAGTCTAAAGTACAACTGTAATTTACACCAAATGTGTCATTCCATGTATTTCATCTTTTTTTATTTGAAGCTTATTTTAGATAGCACATTATTTCTGTAAAAGAAAAAGAAAAATTAAGGGTTTTTACCCACTTTTGCAGTTCACCAAACAAGGAAATGTAATAATGATGTATCCATACATCAAGAGATCAAGTTTTGGTTTAAGGTAGCTTACAATGCAGTCATGGTTACATCGTTTGAAATTTAGTACACATGTTCATTATTATGGTGCCTCGGTGGCCAAGTGATTCTAAGTAGTCCAACTACTGTACCACTAACCAGTTAACACTGAGGTTGTGAGTTCGAATCCCGCACGGGGCAGGTGCACTCCACTCCAATCTTAATGGACTAGGATTGTCAGTTTTCCTACCGAAGGTCGTGGTTCTCTGTGGGCACTCTGGCTTCCTCCACCAATAAAAACTGACTGCCACGAAATAGCACAATAGTGTTAAAAGTGGCATTAAAAACCAATCAATCAATCAACATGTTCATTATGATTTGAACTAACTAAAATATATACCAAACTAAGGTTTTGACCCAGAGACACATATTCTTGTTTAGTCTCTGCTTGTAAATATTATAGTTTTTCTGCTCTAAGCATTGCTAATGAAGGTTAATCAGAAGTGTGTATTTCAAATTGGTTGTATCTACAGTTAGTACCTGTAAGCATATTTCTGGTTGGTTATCATTACCGAAAGCTTTCTTCAGTATATCAGACTTTGCAACTTCTCCTTTAGAAACGTTAGTGAACACTGTATGGGTCTGTAAAACTTCATCAATATCTGTTTCACTAGAAGTAAAATATGTATTTTTGAAGTCGTATGTATATTTTCATTTTTTTAATTACGTATTTTATAATTAGGCAATAAATTGTGTGTTTTCACACTAATTAACATTTGCTTGTCATTTTATACTCTTTTCAATAGCTCAGAAAATTGTGTGATCTTTGTTAGAATAAATAAAGACTCTTTTATTCACCCTATTCAATAAAAAAATGAGTTATCCTTTTTGACATGTTTGAGTAAAAGTAAGTATGCAAACAAATATGATAGAATTCCACAGAATAAAAATGGACAAAAAAGATCAAATTGTGAAGACTTTCACTATATTTTTTTATAAATATATTAAGTAGTCAATGTTTTATTTATGAAATTCAATATACAATGTTTACTTGAATCATAGATCAAATTTATTCGTTCAGTGTATGTTCATTTGTTTTTTTTTAATATGTCTTTTGATTGAGTTAAGCAATTTCAATTGATATATTATAGTGTGTCTTTCTATGTTGTGATGTTACACTATTGTTTCAGGTAGGGTGAAGGTTGGCGCCTATTAAAACGTTTAAACCCACTGCATTTGTTTGCACCTGTCCTAAGTCAGGAACCTGATGTTCAGTGGTTGTCGTTTGTTGATGTGGTTCATAAGTGTTTCTTGTTTCTCGTTTTTTATATAGATTAGACCGTTGGTTTTCCTGTTTGAATGGTTTTATACTAGTCATTTTTTGGGGCCCTTTATAGCTTGCTGTTCGGTGTGAGTGAAGGCTCCGTGTTGAAGGCCGTACTTTGACCTATAATGGTTTACTTTTACAAATTGTGACCTGGATGGAGACTCATACCACATCTTCTTATATCTATTGAAGTTGCAATTTTGTTGCTTGAATTATAAATTAACTATGTAGTTAAACTGAATATAAAAATGACTAGAACATTTACCCCTTTTCACGTTGGCCTCCGAGGTCCATTCTCACCCTACTCTTTCGTACCCTTTTGAAGGTTTTGCATTTAATAATTTTTTAATCATGTTTTAGTTTGTATATTGCTATAAAATAAAGATAATAAGGTTTTTTTATTGTTGTAAAATAAAGTGACACTCTAAAAACGTACACAGGTTTCTTTAAGTGTTTTGTGAAAGGATTAATGAATATTGTCATGATGATCAAGTCCAAGTTCATTCATATAAGACTTGTAAAAGGAAGGCAGAAGATACCAAACAGCTATCAAACTCGTCACAATGACATTGCCACGGCAACAACGAATAACATTAAAATCTGGCCATAAAGCACATATTTATAATGTGTTGTATTCAAGCTAGTGTTTCAGGTAACAACATATTGACAACCTGATTAAAATTCAGATAAATCAGAACTGGTGTGCTCATATGAGCATAACAAAATCAGACATCTACATGTATACTATAATTAGATTGAACTTATTGTGCATGTTGTGTATGACTTTTCAAGTCTAAAACTGTAATGTTTTCAATACTTACTTATTTAGTCTTAATATCTATATGATTTATTTTTATTCATTATGATATCATACATAATTTATTCAAATTTATTAAGTAATGCCTTACAATGTAAAATAACAGACTGTACCTGAGATGAAGACAGAAATTGCTTATATTCCTATAGCCTTATTCATGTAAACTCAGTACAATGAACATAAAAATATCAATACAATCTAAATTATGCTTACTAGTTTTTTAGGCCAAAAAAATATACGTCTGTTTCCTGCTTCCAACTGTTTCAAAGTAGGGTCGGTAGGTCTGGACATAGTCTTATTTTTTCATTTTATTCTATTTTTTGCATGTCAACAAAATCTGGAAATATTTCGTGTTTTCTCTGAGTTCAGTCCCTTCCACACTTATTTTTAATGATTTTACAAGTTCTACACTCAATGTGCGTCAATCTTATTACAAATTTTAGTGATTAATCCAGTGAAAATTGGATTCATAGTCAAATAAGAAGGCTAACAAGCATTCTTAGAGTATTGCATGGCAATACATATAGTCCCCTACCGGGTAAAAATTCATTATACTGGAACAAAAAGCTAACTTGTTCTATAACTTGTCATGGTGTAAACAAAAAGAAAATATCAAGTCAATATCTTCAAGCATGACTAAAAACAGTGTGGAAAACTGAATATATGAATGAATTTTTTCAAGTGCAAGTACCATAACTCTGCACAAAATTATCAGACTGAAACAAAAATTTGAACTTGATCTGTAACTTGTCATGATAAAACTATATACCAATTGTCAAACAATATCTTCAAGCATGAAGAAAAAAAGTGTGGAAAACCTATAACACTCTATCATTAGATATGATTTACAGTTCTCTAAAATTAGATATGATGTAATACAATGTATATCTATTTTCAAATATAATTAATAGTTCCAAATATTTTTCTTCATTTGTCACAAACTAATATAGATTTGTAACTTATCTATAAAATGTCAACAACTTTTATCTACACAATGTAATGTAATGAAATATATACCTTAATAAAATAGATTATTATCTAATTAAAGGATTTCACTTAATAAAAAAAAAATATATATATATATATACATGTAGCATTCAGAAAATTAGTTTATACAAAATAACATATAAACCTGCCACAAAATTCCTCAAACAATTTACCAAAGAATGTCTTTTAAAAAATGAGTTATCTCCCTTTGAACAGATATATGGTTTAACATAGTACTCTAACATTAGTTATGGAGTTTTTTTATGGACCATAACTCTGGACTAAATCATCAGACCGGAACAAAATTCGAACTTGATCTATAACTTGTCATGATAAAACTATATACCAAATATCAAATCAATATCTTCAAGAATGAAGAAAAAAAGTGTGGAAAGCTGAGTTGCCGGACTGACGGATGGACAGACGGACAGAGTGCAAACCTAAAGTCCCTTTCGACTTCATCGGTAGGGGACTAATAACACTTATTCTTGAATTATTTTTGGAAAGGCAATAAAATATTTTAGGGTCGGCAATCAAATTTAGTGTCAGTCAGGAGGCAGGAAACAAGCATATATTTTTTTTGGCCTTATACATGCACATTTGTTTTTAATCAATCACTTAACAATAAAACCAAATTAGCTTTGTAAGTACCAACAATAATCATAAATAATTAACAATTAATAATTTATCAACTACTAAAAAAAAATATTATTAAAAAAAAATCATTAAATTTATTCATGAAAATATACATGATATACATATTTTGACAGATATACATTTGGACATCTAAAAAACATCTTATAATTCAACCTGTATAGATTATTAAGGATTTGAATGACACAATTTCAACAAGAGCTACTTCCCTTTTGTCTGTGTTTGGAGGTCTAAGGTCAAATTCCTTCATAAATCAGCCAAATTTAACTTGTTAAACTGACTGCTATATTTTAGAAAAAGGGTTTTTCTGAACAATTTTTATTTCTTAAATTACACAGCTTAAATCATCAATATGAATTAGAAAGGATCTCTTATCAGACGTGTGTGTATTGCATTAGTCCAAATGATGTCTTGAAAGGCTATTTTAATTTTTTGCTGTCATGGCTGTGATATATATATTTATATGCCCAAGCCCTTCCTATGAGGCGTCACAGCAAAAAATTAATATAGCCTTTCAAGACGTATAGGACTAGTATAGCATGTTTCATTTTGGTTAGTACATTAAGAAAATCAACCGTTTATCCCTCCAAAAAGGGTGGGCAAGGGAAATAACTCAAACTCAAAGTCATAGGAAGGCGTCACAGCAAAAAATTAAAAAGCCTTTCAGGAGGTCATAGTTAATTGGACTAGTATAGCATGTTTTCATTTTAGTTAGTCAATTAACAAAATCAAACATTTATCCCGCCAAGAGGGTGGCCAAGGGAAATAACTCAAACTCAAATTAGTATTACATCATTCGAAACTTATCTCTGTGAACAAACCTTGGGTCTAAAGGTGTAGTATGTGAACGTGTTAAGGGAGCGAACTGCCCAGATACCATAAAATAGGGGAGGGAAATCCAGTCTGTGTTACAGATAATTCTCAACATTGGTTTTTGTGTAACTTTTTATTAGAGATTCTGATCAAACAACACAGACTTCTATTAAATGATTATTTAAATTTAAGCCTTACACCTTATTTCTCCATGACAATACTTTATTTGGATAACATGCTATTTCAAATCTCTTTCCTCCCTTTTTCATCCGCACCACTGCAACATTTGTCAATCTTTTCTGCCCTGTCGGCTGAAAAACAGCCATTCTTCAATCCAGAAATTTTACTAATCAAATATTTTAATTGCAGCTGTCAAGACGCGTTGAAATACTCAACTTTTCCAAAAAATGCCAAATATGAGCATTTGCATGCCTGTCAGCAATACCGGAAGTTATTGTTTTCTGTAGCGTTTGTGGTTTCAACGTAAAAGAGTTCTTCTGCAGGTGCGCAAATGAAATTGATTGACAGTTGATGAATCAGGGATTAAAAGTTGCTGAGGATAAAGATGTAACTATGTAGGAGATAACACATATTTCGTTAAGGATCTTGTTTACATTTTTTTCGACAATGGAGGATTGACAATGACAAACAATAACAACAATACACCTCCAGTATCTATACATGAGTTAATACAGGTATTTTTATGTTCAGTAGTTGTCGTTTGTTGATGTGGTTCATAAGTGTTTCTCGTTTCTCGTTTTTATATAGATTAGACCGTTGGTTTTCCCGTTTGAATGGTTTTACACTAGTAATTTTTGGGGCCCTTTATAGCTTACTGTTCGGTGTGAGCCCAGGCTCCGTGTTGAAGACCGTACTTTGACCTATAATGGTTTACATTTATAAATTTTGACTTGGATGCAGAATTGTCTCATTGGCACTCATACCACATCTTCTTATATCTATTTTTATGCACATTACAGTGACTATCCACTTGTATATTTTGCTCATAGGCACTTGTTTTGTGCGAAGAAAGAGGCAGGGAGCCTTAACCATCGCATGAAACAAGTGCCTGTGATCTTGCTGCATGCTGAAAATAAATAAACATTGTACATAACATATTAAATGTTCACTCATACAGATTACAGTCAATAATATACATTACATGTTTCAGGTGGTTTTCATAACACAGTTGATGTTGGACTTAGCATGTCGGTATCAGAGCAGATAAATGAAGTGGTTGTTTTGAAATTCCATACATGATGATCTGCTGGCTATATTAATTTTGTTTATCACCTGCCACGTGTAGGGTTTCTTAAGCTTAATACCAAAATTTACGATAAAAGAGATGATTTTTCACTTCCTATTGTTAACTATCCATTTTTAGATGGTGAAGTTCCCTTGTCACCATCTTATGGTGTTTAAATATCTCAACTTGTTCAATTCGCTCGTGTATGTAACAACGTATTTGATTTTAACGAAAGAAATCTCTGTATTACTGAAAAATTATTGCACCAGGGTTTTCGATATAAACTAGTCAAAACATTTACTAAATTTTATCATCGGTACAAGGACATCATACGTAAATATAAATCAACATGCAGACATCTTATACGTTCAGGTATTTCACATCCAATTTTTTATGGTACAAAAAATGTAATATTCTATACAAAGCACAAAAATGTTGTCATTCACCTCAAAAGGTAACCAAACCTTTAAACAGACATATTCAGAAGGGATATAGTTACGATACTGTTGTCAAGTCATTAAAGATGGCATATTTTGGAATTAATATTGATTTACTCATAGGGTCTTTGCATCGGAAGTAAACATATTTATTCTAAAACCAGTTGTTGGCATGATACGGGTTATGTTCTTTTCATATATTTTATGATGGTATGATACTAAACCTCCAACAGGAGGGATTGTGCTTGATTTTCATATGATGAAGACATAATCTTTCAATCAGTTTAATTGAGGTCTGGAGCTGGCATGTCAGTAACTGCTAGTAGTCCTTTGTTAATTTATGTATCATTGTCATTTTGCTTAGTTTCTTCTGTTACCTATTCTGACATCGGACTCAGACTTCTTTTAAACTGAGTTTTACTGTGCGTATTGCTTTGTGTTTGTTTATTTTACATTGGCTAGAGGTATAGGGGGAGGGTTGAGATCTCACAAAACATGTTTAACCCCGCCGCATTTTTGCGCCTGTCCCAAGTCAGGAGCCTCTGGCCTTTGTTAGTCTTGTATGTTTTTTTAATTTTAGTTCATTTATATGTTTCAGAGTTTAGTGTGACGTCCATTTTCACTGAACTAGTACACATTTTTGTTTAGGGGCCAGCTGAAGCTGTGTTGAAGACCCATTGGTGGCCTTCGGCTGTTTTCTGCTCTTTGGTCAGGTTGTTGTCTCTTTGACACATTCCCCATTTCCATTCTCAATTTTATTTCGAACTCATGCACAACCTAATTGTTGACAGGCTTAGGTGATAACTGATGAAGATTAACTACTTAGGTCAGGGTTTTAAAATTGTTGGTTTACGGATTTCTGATGTTTATGATTGGTCAGTTGGTAGAGAAATGGATTTGAACATTTTACATGTAAATATATACATTTATGTATCGAATTACTGTGTACTTCAGCTATACTGGGACTATTATACTAACTTATAATAGTCCCAGTGCTATATTACAATATTTTTGTTCTCTTTTTTTGTCATCATTCCTTAAATTTTAGTGGCAAACATTTTTTCTCTGCTGTTTTAAACATACAATGCTTATCATCGCCAAATAAATTCATAAAAAGACAGGTATGTGCATTTAAAACGGGATGTCAGTGTTCATTCACGATGAATGAAAATTAAAAAGAACTTTACTCAAGAAATGCAGTGAATACTGACCTTCAAGCGGGAAAGCATGTGGAAAAAATTGACATCATTGATTCATGTCTGTCATATTTGTTTTTTTGCTTATTGTTCATGTTGTATTATCATAAATTAGCCTGTTGGTTTTTTCTTTAGAATTGTTATACATTTTGTCATGTCAGCCTTTTATAGCTTACATGTACATGTACTATACACTATGGGTTTTGCTCATTGTTAAAGGCTTTACAGTGACCTATAGTTGCTTACATTTTTGTACATCCATGTCATTTGGTCTTCTGTGGCCTGTATTATTATATAATTTATTTCATTGGCAATCATACCACATCTCCTTAGTTTTATATCACCATTCTTTACATGTCCTTTGGAATGCTCTTTTTATCTTAAGCAGTGTTAAGTATTAAATGCTTATAAGCTATAAATTACTTGTAGGAATATGCACAAAGAACTTTATATATAGTATGCCTAAAGCAGAAGTTTTTGAATGTTTATTATTTTGATCATTAGCATGATTAGACATACATTTGTAAGTAAAATAAAGTCTAGAAAAGGTTTAACATAGAGTTTTAATTTGAATCATGTTTATCATGTTTATTTCCCCAAAGAAATGATTTCTTAATCATTTTTTTATACAAAATTGCTTAACGAAACAGCAAGTATATTGTAATCACACAACACTTATTCCCTTTAACAAATTGTTAATGATCACAGTGTGAAAACTTTAACAAGTTTAGTAAAAAAATATTATTTTTTATCTAATTGTATAATCCTTTCTCAGGGGCTATAGTACTGACTGAGTGATAGGCTTGTGGGAAGTTTTGATCATATATTTTTTTATGGCCAACAACAAAGTTGTCGGGGCCATATAGTTTACCCTTATCCGTCATTCCGTCATTCTACAACGAACAGTTAATATGAGTTTTTTTCTAAACGCCTCAACATATTGAGCTGATTTTTAGCATACATGTCAGTCTACTATGATGAGTTACAGATCGAGTTTATGGTTAGTTCCGCCCCGCTGATTTTTCCGAAATTACGGGCTTTGGACTTTGAAAATTTAATGAAATTAGCAGTTATATGGACTTTTTTCTAAACGCCTTCATATATTGAGCTGATTTTTAGTATGTGAGTCTATTATGATAAGTTACAGATTGAGTTTATGTTTGGTTCTGCTCCGCTGATTTTTGCCAAAACAACGGGCTTTGGACTTGATGAGTTACAGTTATACAGACTTTCACTCTCAAATTTCCACTCCTCAAATGGCTTCAAGCTTTTCTTGCAAGCGGGGCCAATTGTGACAATCTGACACATCTAGTTTGTAATGTACATCAGTTTTTGACAGTTTTGCTTGTTTAATAATATTGTATATATAAGTAGCAAGTGTAAAAAGTTCACCATTTCCAGTTAAATGGGAAAACTGGAAACAATCAAAGAGAAGTGGGAGCAGTTGTGAAGACTTTGTTCTCTGCTTTAAGTCTAGGCTTTTATCGGTGCTATTATAACACAATTGTTAGCCTAATTTCCTGTATCCTGCTTAGTGTTAATTTATAGACGTGGACTTGAGTACTACTAGTCTACATATACATGTATAATTAAAAGTAGATGTGTGGTAAAATGCAATAGCAACCCAACAACACAAAAAAACACTCTTAATCACCACAAGTCTGAAACAAGTTTTTGATAAACATGATAAATATATTGAAGACTATGATAGATCTGCCATATAAACACCAAAAAATTATGGCTGAAGATACAGTAAGATATAAGTTCTACAGACACAGTTGCCGACATTCCTGACTTGGGAAAGGCACATTAACATTTAAAAAAAATTCAGTGCTTAACCCTACTTGCTTTTTTTATTCGCACAACTACTGCCAATATTTATATAACAAATTATTGCTACAGTATTTTGTATTACTTGCAATGATGCTTTAATTTAATTGTTATTAATTAAATGAAAAAAATAATAATTTTCATTTAAAAAGATTACCGGTCTACTTTTGTACTGTGTTATACCATATATTACTCCCGATATGATTCTGTTTTGAGATCCTCTAGGCCCTTATTAGCTTAACTTGCCTTTAGGACAAGGGATGAAAATACTATTTGTAAAATAAGAATTAAGAATAAAAAAAAGGTACAACATAAAAAATCAAAAACTGATAAAGGTTGTAATTTAGGTTGCATATTTTTACGATCCCTGTTACATGTAATTCGATTAGTGTGACTTCATGATGCATGGATCAGCTTCATCAATATCATCAGTGTATGGTGAAAAATCTGTTTGATTCACTTACATGTATGTAATTATTCAACTTTGGTAACATTTTTTTTATATATTAGAAATGCTTTTTTTTAACAATGCTTGATATACAGTCTTAGGTTGAAACTGTTTCATCACTTGGAAATTCCCCTATATCATGTATATTTTTTTTCCCCTCGGGGGACATAGAAATACTGGGCGTCTGTCCGGTCTTGTTAGCGAGTTCGAAAATCAGTGTCGATCAATTGTTTTTAAAAGAGTTATGCCCCTTGGAAACATTAATTCTATGGAAAATTGCATTGTTAGTGCTCTCATGTGCACAATTCTTGCCAGAATTTTATGAAACTTATATCACAGTTTCATATTAGCAATGTCTTTGACACTTTCGAAAATAAATGCTGATCAAATATTTTAATGAGTTATGCCCCTTGGAAACATTAATTATTACAGAAATTGCATTGTATTTGCTTTGAAGCATTCATTTCTCTAAGATATTTATAAAAAGTTTTAAAGAACAACAAAAAAAGTGTACCTTTCATAGATAAAATATGTGCAACGCAGGGGACATTGGAACTCTGTTCTTTTATTAATATAAAAACAGCTTTTTTTAAAACATTGTCAAAAACTTATTTTAGGTACGCTTTAATGAAATTTTTACTGTTAAAGTCACAAATTTGTACAGTTTTTGTGGTTATGAATAATTTTATGACCTTTCATTTCTGAGAAATCTTTACTTAATTCATAAACAGATATTGTCGTGAAGTGTCATTTTTTCTTATATACATGTACTTGTATGATATATATTGGTAGGAAAGCACTAACAATGTAAAAATATTAATTTTCCTGGATGAAAATTGGTATTAAAATCTTGACACCCCTTCACTAGCTCCTTTAAGAAAATTTTAGACTGTGTAGCATCAACACTGGCTATAGGTATCCCCTAAGCAAAGACACAATGATAGCAAAAAGTATCTATTCTATTCCCTGTACAGTAAAAAACTATTCACTGTACAATTTATCCACTTTATTTATATAAACATGAATTTCTTTGAAAACAAGAGTTTATTTTGAAATACAGTGATGTTCAAGCTTAAATATGATATAACTATGTTCTACGAAAACGTCAAATAAATAGTTGAAGGATAAATGTGTTTCAACAAGTTTGAACTCGTCACATGCTTCTTTGAACAGGTATCACCCTGTCTGATTTTGACAATTTGAAGAGAGAGAAAGCAAATTAAGGATCATTATGGAAATCAGCCCTAAATAGTACCTATATCGATGGTGATGCTACGTGTACATGTTCATCTATTATTCTATAATGTATGTCCTATAGATAACATTCTATTTACAGAAATATTTTTCAGCTGTCAGACATAGGGATACCTCCTGATCAAGTAACATGGAACAGAGTGACGATGACGTCAGATAAATGGATTGCCATTCGACACTGCAACAAGGAGGATTCTTCATCTATGGTAAAACAAAATTCAAGTAAAATTTTCACAAAATCGAAAGAGTTATAAATTTTATTAGGGTTGACTTGCTTTTCCACTTTAAATATTATGTGTAAACACCACACCAAATGGTGAAAAAATTTGTAGGTCGAGTCACCTGAACTATTTGTTTAGTATTTGTCGGGGTTTTTTTTTTTCTCGTATACATTTTATGTACCTGTAATTCTTATAACAAATGTATAACTTTTAAAAAAAATTGCTGAAATAGATTTATAAGTGGACAATTTATTAATCGATGACCTGCCATATCCATGTTATAAACAAGATTTTGAAATGTACTAATGAATTATAAAGAAAGTGTTATAAATTCAGTCTCAATTTTTTTTTATTCTGCTCTTAAAAAAAAACTAGGGAAATCTCTACTTCATTATGCATCATTTTACTGATAAGGAGTGTAATATTTAATTGGACTATCATCTTACATTATATATCACTTTAACTGTACTTCATATAATGCATCCTATTGTTTTATACACAGACTCAATACACTTACTAATGGGTCAATGTTTCATAAGTACAATCGACTCCACTTAATCGCATAACGCTTAATGCATAATTTTGTTAATTGCATTATTTTATCCTGCATGAACCATTTCTCTGTATAAGATATATATGTCCTAAAAGTACTTTTGTTTATAAAAAGGTTTAGTAGCCACCATTATTTCATTAAAAAAATTAAGACAGTTAAAAATCTGATGAACATGATGAAATAATATATGGTGTAGATTTAGTGGGTTTTTTTCAATTTGTCTTGACATTTATCTTGAAAACGGTACTGATCTTGCTCTTTTACCCCAACTTTTGACACTTCAGGTCAGTGACACACATGTATGTAAAAAAAAACTAGTGAGAACAATTGTATCCATTAAAAAAAAAGTATGTTACACTTTTTCTATAGTATATTGTCAATATACCTTATAAAATCATTTATTAGAATTTACCCATTAGTGTTATTGAGAGAGAGTAAAATATCTATCTCATCAACATAAAAACAGATTTTATCAGACTATAAAATGTGACAGAAGTGGTTTTTCAAATTAAGTGAAAATTGAGATAATGTGATTATCATCGCTGCAGTAGCTAACTAACTATTTCCTGTGTGTAATAACATGGGAAGGTTTATTTTTCTACATTTATTGTCAACATCCTATTGTGACTTTATTAAATCTTCCTCTATAGCATGTATAATTTTACAGTAAAACCTGTTTGTCTGTTGTTTTTATTAAGCATGTTAAGGATGATCCACTATAAGTATAAGGTTGGCTTGATATGTGCAGGATTTTCTCGCTGTGTTCAAGACCCATTGGTGGCCTTGGGCTTTTTCTGCTTTTTGGTCGAGTTGTTGTCTCTTTGACACATTCCCCGTTTCCATTCTCGATTTTATTTCAACTTCCTTTGATATTTTGTCATCCTAGCTTCTGACTTGTTTCTAGGTTATATGCATTAACAACATTTACCCAACAACTCCTAAATTTTTTGTTTGTAAAGATAAACCTAAACTTTTCAAATAAAACTTCGAGTAAAATATTTTGAATTTCTTGATAAATAGTTAAAATGGGTAATTTCAAACAGATTATCTTTCATTTCATCCCATGATATTTCATTATTCTTAATTGTTGTTATTTTTAATTTTAAAAGCAAATATTCTTTAAAAGGATATATAATTCTTATTATTTACAAGCATCCCTTTGTTACTAATACAGTACAACTTTGTTTATCAAAATTAATAATCTGGATTAAGGGTTTTATTATGATTTATTAAGTTTACACTGTACTTATTTTTTTCTTTCTCACAGTGAATATGCTTTTTTAAAGTCACCTATAAAAAATCACAACATAAACCATATGTTGAACTCTTTCAAGGGTTCATTTAAATTATTATGCTTATGCAATACTTAAATAGAATCCTTTTAAAAACTGATCAGGTAACAGCATTTACCATGTCAGATTTTAAGTTGGAGTGGGCATTAACATGATTAAGGTCAAATTCTGCTTAAAAGATGATGAATGCAATCCTAACATCTGGACTTCAACATTTCAGTTTCAGTAAATTTCTTTTGACCATAAGGATTTACCAACGGGACTAGATAATCCCCATAGGATGAGGAATACTTCTATTGATAGGCTGAAATTTTGGCATATTTTTGGTTTCTCGATATTATCTTTTGAACTATATGCCCAACTTTCACTAAACTTGGTTTGGGAGAGCAACATGGAATGTCACAGCAGCTATAAGTTGATTATGAAACAAATTTGGGTGAAATATTGATTTCACATGTCCAATGATTATTAAGTCAGTATAGGTCAAGGTTACAGTACTGAATAGGCTGAAATTTTGGGAGGACAATATCTTTCAGCCATAAATTTGGTCTTTATCTTTGGTGGGTAATGGATATTTGTATGAAAAAGACACAGTACACACAAAATGATCCAGTTGTACACTCAAAATGATTCAGTTGCAATTCACTCTTGCTGGTACTGTTGATTCATTATTATTGGTTGGGTACTAATTTTAAGGTGTAGGTAAATCACCATTTTAAATGTTCAATGAGATATACATTTTCTATATAGGTTTGTATGCAGACTTTGGCAAATCCATGAAATCAGATATCCACTAAAATACAGTTTTATCTAAATCCAAGAAAATTGGTACCCACAAAAATAAATTTGTCCACAGATTTAATCACTCTGGAACACTGGTAGCTGATGATTTTGACAGGGATTAATTTTAACGGTCGCCCAGTCGCCCAATGCGACCAGATTTTCAGCTGGGCGAATATATTTAACATCCTGATCGCCCAGCTGGCGACCGAAAACATTTTGCATTGAATCCCATGTCTATCCTTTCCCCACGATATAAACAAAACTGTTCCCAAACGAAAAACCTGATTGTCTTATGAAAGTGGGAAAATGGAACGTAGGATTTCCAGAAACCAGTAAGGTCATTTTAATAACCAAAACCCAGTCGGACAACTAAGTTTTCAATGCGAAATCATGATTTGACACATGTATACCTCTTCTCTAAACACGTTTTCTAATTTCCTTTTTAAAGCTTCGACGATTAATTCATTATTTTAAGTTTTCGTTATGCTGTTGAATCTGAATTACTTTAGAGATACATCCCAGTTGTATTGTTCAGGAAGTCATTACAAGTCCGTTTTGACAAAACTGGTAAACACAACTTGTTCTTCAAAAAACGAAACGCAAAATCTCATAAATAAATATAATAATATCTAGTATGCTAACCACTCTTCGATGAAAATTAATTATATAATATTTTGATCAACACTTAATAGAGGATGGCTTGGATTTGAAATAACATTTAATGTTTTATGGAAACAGCTATATTGTCAAAAGGAAGTTCAAATTGAAGGAGACAATTTTGGCGGAAATGTTCTAAAATTCAGAACTGTCAAATCTTATGATATATTTATGATGGCAATAATTCAAATATTATAACCTTTCCAGACTCAACCATTACATATAGGATTACATAAAAGGCTTTATTAGTATATTAAATGTACATTTAAGTTTTATTTTATTAGTATAAAATTGGTTGGGCCCTTAAAATTTCAACTGGGCCCTGAAAAATATTTTGGGGCCCAGCTGGCCCCTGGAGAAAAGAGTTAAGTTTAGTCCCTGTTTGAGTGACAACACACTGATGTATTACCCTGACATCAGTGTCATGTAATACCAATGGAATTTATAGAAAGATATTTCCAAATGAATCACCCACAATCACTAGTATTCAAGGTGAAAAATCACTATCAAGAGTGGTTTTTGACTGAATCATCCTGTGTGTACCCACTTTGAATATGCCTAACACTGACAATATTCATTACATTTTTAGGTGACAGTACTAAATCCTAAGGAGGGCAGTATATCATATGTAGGACAAACCACAGCAGACTCAGTACAGATCAACCCCACTGAACCTGTCATAGCATTAAAAGGTAACAGTCTGGTGACCTATGTATTTAAACCACAATTTGTATTTATGCTTTATTATTATACCCCCGCTTTAAAAAAGTCCAATGAATATTTTTCTTACACCTCCGCTTTAAAAAAGTGGGGGTATACTGTTTTACCTCTGTCTGTCCATCCGTCTGTCAGTCCATCCAACCGTCAGTCCGTCCTTCCGTCCCATGAATATTTTTCGTCGCATCTTTCTCAGGAACTACAATACAAGGATTTCTGAAATTTGGTTTCAGGGTTTATATAAGTCAGCCATACTGTGTGATGCGTTTTCAGATTCATCACTCAACAACTTCCTGTTTACCGAACACTTGTATCATTTTACACATGATAGCCAAGTTGAAAATTTTCGTCGTCACATTTTTCTCAGGAACTACAATACAAGGATTTATGAAATTTGGTTTCAGGGTTTATATAAGTCAGCTATACCGTATGATGCATTTTCAGATTCATCACTCAACAACTTCCTGTTTACCGAAATATTTGGGCGGGGGTATCATCAGTGAGCAGTAGCTCGCAGTTTCACTTGTATTTTAAAGATTTTTTACCACCCTTGATTTTTATTCTGTGGTGAACCCTGATATATATAGATTTTTCAAGATCCAAGATTAAAGCCATAGTTACATGTTTTTACTTCCACACTGACTTAAATGAAAAAAGCTATACATATTTCTAAAATATATAGATCTGTGCTGTATTGTAAATATTCTTTTATGATGAACATGATCAAAAGTGGATTGTTTTTTCTAATTGCAGCTGGAATAAGATTTGAAGTATTTAATTTTAATACAAAACAGTTAATAAGTAAAACAAAACTGCATGATCCTGTAGTATACTGGACATGGCTGAACACAGAGGTCATTGCTATGGTTACAGAAACCCTGGTATATCATTGGCCAATATGGGAAGGTATGTTATAATGTACTATACATAAACACGATTATCAAAAATTATGTACAGCACAACAAACCACACTAACAACCAACACCCCACTTTAAAAAATGGAGACACATACAACAACGAACAACACATGTTCCAAATTGTGGTGGAGCTAAACCAATTTTACATGTGTTCACATGCATGTTCACAAACACCTCCCCAACTTTTGCCTATCTAGACAAACTTACAATATTCCGTTATTTATACATCAGACCTTACTGGTTACTGGAACTTTGGATACACTAAGGCAGGTACTTCATATCGGAGAAACAAGCAATATATGCCTTCAATTTTAGAATTCATTCATACATTTTTTATTATTCAAAATTATCAGTCAATATGTATTCTAACAAGGATCACCAGTCCTTCACCTTTCATTTGATTCTTTAATGACTAAAATATATTCTACAAAGTTTTATATTTACACCTATGCGTAGGAACTATTTTGTTTCAAATATGTACAACTTTCCAGTATGTTCTTTTTGACCGGACCTGATTTGGTGGTGATACATCCTACAAAATCTAACCGAATCATTTTGCATAGAATTCCACTCAAAAAACTGGTGCTAGTGGCTATCTTTAACTTGCAGTGAAGTGAGAGTTTGTTTTTGCCTCGTGCAGTTCCTTTGCTTTTTGTGTGTTTTTTGCTGTGCATGTACTGTCAGATTTAGTGTCATGGATCGATACCCCATATCTTTTGTTTTTCTATTATTTTTGTGTGTTTTTTGCTGTGCATGTACTGATTTAGTGTCATGGATGGATACCCCATATCCTTTGTTTTTCTATTATGTTATAAAAGTAAAACAAACAATCAAAATCGTGCACAGTCCAGAAACTAACAGGATGAACACTAACTTGGAACAAGGTAATTAAAGACTAAAACAAAACAAAAATCAGAAACAACTCTTAACAGGTTACATGAAGTCTAATTATTAATTTAATTAAAACAGGCAATGTTTGTGAGGGGCAAATATGTGTTTAAAATTCTGCTTTCAAGATATATAGGATATTCAAAGAAGCTAAAATTTTAGCAAACACATGAAAATGAATGTTTCACTTCTTTTATTTAGAGGCAGGAGGCAGTGCATTTTTTCTTGGAAGACTCAACCAATTTTATCATATCAAGCATTTGCTTACATTTCCTAGTATTAAATGAAATTGATATATCATGCATATTGATTAAATTACATTCTATTTTTAGATTGTGCTCCTGAAAAAATGTTTTTAAGACATCAAAGACTAGAATTTACAGAAATAATAAGTTACAAGGCAGATCCCAGTTTAAAATGGCTGGCTGTTACTGGTTTGATGCCTGAGGTATGTCACAATTAGTGAATTTTGCCAAGCAATTTAGTTAAGGTGGTACCAAACACCTTGACTAAAATTAATTTGGCTGGTTTAATTTTCATAAAATTTTGACAAAATATTTACTTTGACCCTTTGACCTATAAAATTTCAAAAAACTTGGAACCACACACTTTATTGGAAAAATTTCATTGGATATATAGCAGTTTGACAAACACTAATTTTGATCATTGAGAAGCTTAATATTTCCTTAACAATAGAACGTGATTAAAGCGTTCAGCTGATTTTTACAGAGTTATCTCCCTGTAGTGTTATGTACCACCTTAAGGATGTTCTAAGGTGAAATTAAAAAAATCTAGAATTTAAAATTGATACTTTAAGTCAGAAGAGCATTAGTTAAGGAACAAAATGAGCTAAAATTATTGATAGGTTATGGAGCTCCTTCTAGAGATATTTAATTTTTTTTAAATGGCGGGAAAAGGCTGACTTAGACTTTTACCTTATATTTGCATTGGTATTATTTGAGTCTCAAATTGAAAGAAAAGAAATCTAGAATCTGCTTAAATTTTGGTAAATGACTTTTTATGAGCTATTGAAGTCTTATATGAAAAGAAAAACGGGTGTTATGGGGCAAAATATTTTACCCTGTATCGTAGGAAAAAAACCAAGGAGTCCGAACATCTGACAAAAATTCCTAAAACTGACCTAAGTACATCCTTAATCATATTTCTAGTACTATTTTAACTTTCTCTTTGGGGACTAAAAACAGGAGGGAAGACACCAAGGGGTCACCCAAATCATAATGGGATTGTAAAATTTTAGAGGAGATGACATCCATTTTACCATCAAGAACCCTTGGTTCAATAGGTTCTTGTAAGCAGTTACCCTTTGAAAATCATAATAGGAAACACAAGCCCCTGGAATATCATATCAATTGGGAGATATTTACTCCATATACAGGTGCTGTCAGAATGTTGCAACATAAACTTGACAGCATATTTTTAACATCATCTTTTAAATTTTCACATATCTTGTACCAAAAGAAAATATTTAGAATTTCATTTTTTTTTATTTCACTAATTTCATACAGGTTGTAGTGTTTATGCATTAGCTAATTGAATTGATGCCACATGTGGAGCAGGATCTGCTTACCCTTCCAGAGCACCTGAGATCACCCCCAGTTTTTGGTGGGGTTCGTGTTGCTCAGTCTTTGATTTTCTATATTGTGTTTTGTGTACTGTTGTTTGTTTGTCTTTTTCTTTTTAGCCATGCGGTTGTCAGTTTATTTTTGACTTGTGAGTTTGAATGTCCCTTTGGTATCCTACACCTCTCTTTTTCCATAAATATGTATTAAGTGTATTTGACCTTTTCAGGAGGAGAAGATATCAGGGTTAACACAGCTTTACTATGTAGATGAGGACATTACTCAGTGTATTACAGCCCATTCAGTATGTTTTACTAATTACCAGTATAATGACAATCCGCTACCTTCAACAGTACTATGTGCTGCCACCAGAGATGCTGTGGATATAGGAAAGGTAAATGATATATATTACTCAGTATAACAACAATCCCCTACCATCAACAGTACTATGTGCTGCCACCAGAGATGCTGTGGATATAGGAAAGGTAAATGTATATATATTACTCAGTATAATGATAATCCCCTACCATCAACAGTACTATGTGCTGCCACCAGAGATGCTGTGGATATAGGAAAGGTAAATGTATATATATTACTCAGTATAATGAAAATCTGCTACCTTAAACAGTACTATGTGCTGCCACCAGAGATGCTGTGGATATAGGAAAGGTTAATGTACATATATTACTCAATAGCCCTTTGAGAAACTTCTCCCAGTAACAGAATTTGCCTGAGTGGCAGCCTCTAAAATGTGTATACATTTGTAAAATAGGAAGATTCCCCTCATGGTATCAATAGATATAAGAAGATGTGGTATGAGTGCCAATGAGACAACTCTCCATCCAAGTCAAAATTTATAAAAGTAAACCTTATTTCTAAGATAAAGAACAATCATAAAATTATCTTTCTTTTTCTATATGTTAGTTTCTCAGTAGATCATAGAAGATTAATTCGAAGTTGTATGAAATAAATTTTAGAGAACATTGTTAAATTTATTAATTTCTCACTTTTAATAATTATGTATGCCTTGTGCACATGTATATTACTGGCAGTTTGTCAAAAGTTTTATTTTAAAGTGCTGTATATATGATATTTTCAGATCCATGTGATAGAGCTTGGTCCATACAAGCAAGGAAATTTTGCTCCCAGAAATAATTATGATCATGTGCAATTTTATGATGGTGCTGATACTTACGACTTCCCTGTCTCACTCCATGTAAGTATATATAGGATACATGTGGTAACTGATGTATTTTAATAAATTTTATATTGTAAATTATGATAAACAAGAATAGATGACCATAAAACACCATGTTCCACTTGCCCTATAATTTTCTTGTTCAGTGAATTGTGAAATAGGCTTACAAACCATAATTTAGCATATAATTTAGAAGTACACATCATTTTTAAACATGTGTAATAAGTTTCAAGTTGATGTGACCTTGATCACATGGTGAACTACCTTAACCAAACCTTTAAACTGAGAATGGACTAGTTTCACACTCTTACATCTTTATTTTCTCCTTTATTTCTTAGAAATTGGTTAACTCATGCATGAGTTTCCATTGAAAATACTTCTATGCAATATCAAACTTTTTTCTCATCCTGTTGTTTATAGTGGCAAAATTACCGGTATACATATTCTCAAAAATGACATATAAAAAAAACTATCTTGCATTTAGGACAAACCATACTTTATGGGAATGTTACTCTTACAAAGGGAAGGAACGCCGATACATTGGTTCATAGAAAAATATGCGGAATTAACAAAATAGACTATGAATTATTTTATTCCTTCATGTATAATTAAATTTGATTGGCACGTAGACAGTAAATTGAATTATTTGAAATTTTATAATTTGAATTTTATTTTCTAGGTTTCAGAGAAGTACGGCTTATTATTCACCATCACTAAATATGGCTACCTCTACCTCTCTGATATGGAGACAGCTGCCTGTCTATGTTGTAATAAAATATCCAACTTCATCATGTTTACATCAACCCTCAACACTGATACACAAGGAATTATGGGTGTTACTAGAGGAGGTCAGGTGAGTTACTATGGAAACAATAATTGACATTACTTGTAAGTAATATCTCTTTAATGAGTCAAATCTGGTTTAAGGATGTTCGTTACTCTGTTTCAAAATAACAAGCTTCTTAAAAGAATAATGTTATAAATTGATAGTATATAAATGAAGAAACTAAGAAAGCAAAAAAAAATGAAGGGTTCAAGTGCTTGTTTTCGAGATATAAGTCATTGCAAATTTGACGGGAAATGATTCTTTTTAGATTTTTCATATATTTAACATTGGCACCTTTTTTCTTTCAAAAACAATGAAAAAAAGTAACAAGGATTTTATAAGATTTTCAAATGTGGCTTTTTAAACTAGATGTAATAAAATTATGAAAAGAAAAGTATGGGTAAGAGGGCAAAATTTGTAATGGCACTACATGGATAAAACCAGTGGATTCCGAATATCTGTCAAAAAATCAAAAACAAGAGGAGCGAACATCCTTAAGGACAGTCATCTTGGAGACATTCAACGTGTTCTATGAAACATTACCTAGGAAGAAAGTCTGGGCTAATAGGGGTCGGTCTTTTCACCACCGAACACCACCGAACACCCAAAAAGACCATGAACCCTTAAGAAAAACAGTAATGTTACACAATAAAACAATAAAATCGATTAAATTACGTAAAATTTAATCCTATTCTCATGTTTTCACATTTTTATGTGCATTAGTGATGTTAAAGTTGAGAATCAAAATAAAAAAAACACAATATTTTTTCCGGATTTACATTGTCTGTATTTCATTGTATATTATCTTATGGTCTTTTCTTTTCAATTATTAGAAAGAAATTGTTCAAATAAGTTAAAACATTTTATTTAATGTGAAATTATCACAATAATTATATTTAAAAAAATGTTAGACTTGAAAGTGTACTGTTCTGACAACAGCCCTGCAAGACTGTCCTTTTTGGTTCTATTCTTATCATTTCTTATTAATTATGTATATATATGTATAAACATATTCATCCTCGTTCAGAAGGTAAGTAAAATATATAAATAAAGATGAAAACAATATATTTAGGTGTGTTAGATGGTATTTTAATGTGTACGGTGGTGTTCGGTGGTGAAAAGACCTACCGGGCTAATAGTATATAATCTTCTATGTAATATTCAAAAGATGCTCTTCACATAATTTAGTTTAAATGCCAGTTGAAATTTTGTTCATGACTATAATTATTTTACAGGTTATGACAATAAAAATAAAGAAGGAAGGTCTTGTGTCACATGTCAGAGACAAAGCAAAGAGAACAAACCAAGCAGACAGACTTGAAAAAGCAATCTCATGTTAATGATACCGATGTATTAGTATTTCCTTTACCTGCCAACCTTTTACATCTTTTACCCCATGTTCAGATTTTCCACACATTACACTACACATTTGTATCCACACTCTTCTAAACCCATAAACAGAATTTAATGATACTTTCTCAGAATCTTCAACATATTAGGCCATTGGGCATTTCCTAATTTTTTTTCCAATTTGATTTTAGAGTTTCCCTTTAAGTAAATACTTGACTTTGCAAGGGGCAGGGGTATCATTTTATGACCTTTGCTCCCAGTTCCATTGTTTTTTTTTAAAGTATGCCTGTCATTTAAGCTGGTAGTAGGAATACACCTTTTACTGTTTACAATTTCAAATACTGTTATTTCATAATTAAATGTGTGACTATTTTTGCAATCTGTGAACAGGTAAAAATGTTACAAATGTAATTCCTTATCATGATCATGTTGTTGTATTACCATGATTACTAGCAAATGTAATTCCTTTTTATTTTTTGCAATATTAGTCCAGTTACATTTTTCGCATAAATAAAAACATAGCAGAAATATGAAATTTTGCAATTACAACATGCAAATGTATTTGAAGACACTTAATTTTATAATAATCAATATACTACTAAATCATTGAATTATATGCAGAAGAATTTAGAAAGTTTATGCTGTTAAAATGGTATTTGTTATTTTCATGTACCATATTAAAAATATATATATTGAGTGCAATAGTTTTTCAGTGAAATAATACAAGAAAGAGAACAAGAATTAAGGCAACTTATAGTACTAGTAACCAACTCAACCAAAAATGAAAAGACATGTTAATAAGAAAGCCTCAATGGTTATTAGCACGATTGGGTTAGTTTAAACTAGTTTTTTCAGAGTACCAAAGCATCCATCATCTATCCTTTCTAGTCCAATATTTGTCAATGAAATATCAACAAAAAGGCTGACAAACTTTTTAAAGTATAAATATTAAAATGATGACAGTGTTTTATAGTAACAATAAAACTTAGTGATCTTCATAGGTCAAAACATGCAAAAATATTTTTAAATTTTGAAAAGAATCCCTTTTTTTTTCAGAAGGTTGGCAGGTATGATTCAGTGATTTAAATATGCCAAATCAATATTGTAACATTATATAATTATGTTTGTTATTATTTGATATTAAAGCCATATTTATTGTTTACATGACTTATTTATTTGATATGTATTGTTTTGTATTCTTTTAAATATCTTTAGTCTTCATTTTATTTGAAAGGAAAGACTGTCTGATCATAGGGCTTTACTGAAATATACTGAAACAGATTTTTTACATACTTTTAAAATTGAATTTGGGAAACATAAATGGAAATGTATTGTTCTACCAAAATAAGTTTGATATGTAAAATGATAAATAATAAATAAATAGAATATTGGAAACAGTAATATTCACACATTTTATTTTTTCACTTTTTCTTTGTGAAATATTTTACCTGTTAAACTAGCATGGATTGATTATAGGGCTTTATGTAATATATTTATGTCACAGATATTTTTGAGGGTATGTACAGTGGTATTTAATGCTTATTAATTATAAGGAATAACTATTGTATCTTGATACTTGCCAACATCAATCTTTGAATTTACTGTCTCAATTAAATTTCCGAATGAAACGAAATTTGCAGCTGTCTTTATATGCCAAGACAAAAATATAAATCATAGCTATATAAAAAAATATTTCAAAGACATCTGTATGTACACAAAATTGCTATGTCAATTATTTACATTGAATTTTTTTTAAAGTTTTTATAATTATAGTGAATGTTAGTATTTCAAAGGGAAAATTCACAGGTCACATTTTATTGCTTTTAAATTCATATTACCATATATGTGTTCATAGCCATTTTGAAGAATTTATTTCATAGTTCAGATATTTTTTTCCCATTTAGTTATATATATTTTGCTTATTTCATAATAAAAATGTCTCATTAGAATTTACAAGCAGTAGAGATGTTCATTTTCAAATTCCAAAATGATCCTTGCAAATCCATTTCAATTTAAAAAGTTGAAAGAGAATTTAGGAAACTTTTAACGATAGCATAATAAAAATGTCTCCAGGTTCTCATCAGAATTCACAAGCATTGGAGATGTTCATTTTCAAATTCCAAAATGATCCTTGCGAATCCATTTCAATTTAAAAAGTTGAAAGAGAATCTAGGAAACTTTTTATGATAGCATAAAAAATGTCTCCAGATTCTCAGTGGCATTCACAAACAGTGGAGATGTTCATTTTCAATCCAAAATGATCCTTGCAAATCCATTTCAGTTGAAAGAGAATCTAGGAATCTTTTATGTTAGCATTACATGTATATGAAAATCATAAGAAGGTTATACTAGACTTTAAACTGAATAGGTAATTACTTGTTTGCTAAAACCTGTTTTATACAAGTATAAATTTGTAAAATGTTTTGATTGTGATATAGAATTTATATATTTTTTTTGTAAATTCTTTGTATTCTATGAAATTTTACTAGACTCTGATGAAAGAGCATATGTTAGCTTTTCTATTTAATTAGATATTTATTTCTTGATCTTTGATGGATGGCAATCAATGCTCGCAAATTAGATAAATGAAATTTAGGTCATATTTTCAAGAAGCTAGTTTTTTTTTTTTTTTTTAAATTATATACATATTTGTATTTATATATACTATAAATGGTATACAGAAAGAGATGTCTGCTCCTTTATTAAATATCAAGTAATTATTTGTTGTGTAACATATATATTTGCAGTTCATTTTGATATTCATGATAGCATCGAAAATAGAATTCCATATCAGCTCTGTAAACAAATATATATTCAATGTAAACAGGATTTTTTGGGCATTGACAATGTATTTTTGTTTGTTCTCTTGTTGTTATATCTTGGTATTCTTCACTTTTCTGAATTTATTTATTTATACATTATTTTCAGTGAAACTCAATTGCTTCCAAACAAACTTTGATTTGCAGTACTTTTGGTTTTGAATGTAATCATATACAAATCATTTGATCTTTACTCATGTAATCTGATTGCAGTTTATTGCCAGAATAGCTTTGCATATATTTAATATACTCACAAAGTATTTTGCTTTTGATAGCCACAGCTGTTTAACTTGCCTGTCTCAAATACTAACAAATTTATTAGAGAATATCTGTTATTTATTATTTGTTATTAAGATAAAATTGTTTTGTATAGCATTTGTGACTGACCATGGCCCCAATCATAAGATTGGGTATGCGGAGAGGAAAAACTATGTCTCAATATTAAAGAAACAGTAACTGAAATAAAAATTACTCTTTGGGACCAAAATATGAGATTAAACTTATTTAGGATTGCATTTTGAATAATGATAGTTAAGTATCAATTCTGTCTAGGCCCTGCCTTTGAAAGTAGGGGACATTATGTTTTCCTGTTGGTCCATTTATCAGTACTGTCTTTGTATTTCACTTATGTCTCAAAATCTATAACATTTACAGATTTTAAATTTCATATGATAACATCTTCAATTAAATTCATGTTGCTTTTCCATTAAAGCTACTGGTATTCAAAGGGAGCCTACCCATAAAAATAGCAGATCTTTCACAAAATGAACAAAATTTTTTAAATGGAAAAAGCATCATTTCTAGTATTAAAATTTAAGATTTTTGGTCAATTTAACAAATATTAGATGTCATAATTTTCAATCAAGCTCTTCTCATTATGATTCAAGGGTTTTTATTGAGCCAGGTCATGGTCAGCCATATTTTGCGGATACACTGTATTTTAGGGTTATAATGTGATACATAAAATCTTAGGGTATATTTTTGTGGTTATTTATACAAAATAAGGGGAAGAGAAACTATTGGCAACAAATTTGTACACTACACTCTAACTGTATTTGTATTTACATTTTTATGAAACTTGTGAGGATTTTTTCAATTGCAGTTATACCAAGGAGACTTTTTTCTTTGGGAAACAAAATAACTTGTAATTAATTGATGTAGTTACATTTTTAGGAAATTTTGGGAAACACCTTTCTAAGATACAAGTAGTCTTGTGTTTAAATTGATAAGAATAATCAATTGAATTGAAGGGAATATTTAGGTATATCCACAGTGGATAGTGAAATGTTGTCTGTGCTCACAAACTTTGCTGTTGTTTTACTTCTTATAATAGTGTCCCATTTTATCACTTTTGCTCTCTCAAATTTCATTAATGATGTAATAGAACAATTTGGGATTGTTTCTAGGATAGTCATTTGCATAACAATTAACCTGTACAGGAGACGGGTACAAGTGGCAGATGTACGTTTTATTATATTTTAGTGAAATATTTTATTGTATCCTCTAGTTGATATTAAAGCATTTTTGATTAGAGATGTATTGTTATTGATATTTTGTTTTGAAATAAAGTGCTAAATAGCTTGGAAAAATTGTTTCTTCTTTGTTTGAATAAAGGAGATGTAGGGTGTATGGTTATGAGACAGCAACGCAGTTTTATATTTTATGCCCCAGCAACTAAAAGTTAGGGGCATATTGTTTTACCCCAGTCCGTCTGTCTGTTCGTCTGTCCCATTATGGGCATATAGTTATTCAGATAACTCCTCCTACAGTTTGAATGCTAGGAAGATTTCACTTTGCTGGTTGTTTGTACATATATTGAAGGTGTGCATGTGGTCAGGGTTTTGATTTTTATTAATATTTGCTGTTTTGGGAGATAGTTGTACTGTCATTTTGTCACTTTTGGAGTATATACTTGCATAAGAGGTGCATAGCTGTTTCTGGATAACTCCTCCTACAGTTTGAATGCTAGGAAGTTTTCACTTTGCTGGTTGTTTGTACATATATTGAAGGTGTGCATGTGGTCAGGGTTTTGATTTTTATTAATATTTGCTGTTTTGGGAGATAGTTGTACTCGTCACTTTTGGAGTATATACTTGCATAAGAGGTGCATAGCGTTTCTGGATAACTCCTCCTACAGTTTGAATGCTAGGAAGTTTTCACTTTGCTGGCTGTTCGTACATATATTGAAGGTGTGCATGAAGTCAGGGTTTTCATTTATATTAACATTTGCTCTTTTGGGAGATAGTTGGTACTTTTTGGAGTATATACTTGCATAAGAAGTGCGTAAAATAGATGTCATACAATGCTGATTAAGGCACTACCATTTGATCTGAACCTTTGACCTATCAGTATGTGCTCCCATGCTCAACTTGTGTATTTTAAAATAACACTTTGCATCTGTGGGGGCATCAATTGTGTCTCACAGACACAATAATATCTCAAAGAAAGTCCTACATTGACTTTTTTATAATACAGTTACTTCAGAGTGGAGTGCTGGGGCATCACTTTGTCTAGTTTCACCTTTCCATGGACCATGGAAAGACCTTTTGAAATTATTGTAACAATATTTTTTTCTTCTTCCAGTTAGTTTTACTAAAGCGATCTAGTGACTTCTTACTGGAGTTCTTTCCCTTTCTGTTTGTCAGTGTAATTGATGCTGTATGTAATACAGACCTATGGTACTTTGATTTGTGGTCATTGGTAGATTAGGATTGGGATTAAAGGTCAGTCATATTTTGAACCTGTGCTTGTTATGGCTATTACTCCAAGACTGAACCAGACATAATTGAAATTGAGGTTGCTTCATAGTTTAATTGAAAGTTGTCCAATTAGTTTATTTACTCCACCCTTAAGTATCAGAGATAAAATAATTTTGATAAATCTGTCCCTCATTAGTTAAGCTTGGTTTCTGTTTCAAAACTTACTTTTAATTGCATCAATCTTTGATGTAGAGTTGGTTTTCTCTTTGAATCGTTTCTCATTTTGTCATGTTAGGGCATTTTATAGTACATATACTGTATCTGCTCATTGCTGAATGCTGTATGGTGACGTATAATTATTAACATTTTCATCTTTTTCCTTTGTTCTCTGATGGATTTGTTTCATTGGCAATCATGCCACATCTCCTTATACATTGTACAATGTTGATTTTGAAGGTAAACTTCTTGCAGGTCACAAATACTTTAAAAAAAGACCCAAGTCAGTGCAAAAATAGGGCTTCCAGAGAACCATTGTTGGATTTGGTTTTGCAATAGCTAATTTGGGTATAAACATTATATAAACAAGAACTAGTCTCTTCCTTGGTACTTCATTTAAAAGTTTCAAATTCTTCAAGTCTAATACAAATTTAAATGACTTTTTTTCTTTGTGGTTTTCATTTGAATATGCATGGATGGACATATACTGTTAGTTCAGAAATTTCTGTGTGCAGCTATATTTTGAGATTTTTATGTACAAAATGAAGATTAAATATAACAATTTCAGACAAATAATGCAAAAATTATGCAATCAAAATTTTTTTTATTTTGGAGAAACCTCTCTCCTTTAGCAATTTTTGCAATATTTCAAACATCACAAAATTTCTGAATTTACAGTTATACATGTATAGGAAGAATTTCAACTGGCAGTAAAAATATTTCCCACTAGTAAAAATCCCATCTGTCATTCATTGCAGGAAATAAATAATCTTTTAAGAAAAAAGTATCTATTGTTGTATGTTCTAAACCTGAATGGAGCTGTGAGCTTCTGTTCCATGTTGAATGCCTCGAACTGAATTTCAAATAGAGTACAGCAATATTATAAAAGTGCTGTTTATTTGCTTCTGTATTGTCAAAGATATTATGTGCATAATTATACACCATATAGATATAAGAAGATGTGGTATGAGTGCCAATGAGACAACTCTCCATCCAAGTCAAAATTTATAAATGTAAACCATTATAGGTCAAAGTACGGTCTTCAACACGGAGCCTAGGCTCACACCGACCATACCTGTTCATTGGATTTTAAGCAACCAACAATTAATCTAATGGCATTATTAGATCAATCTGTGAAAAAATACAGGTTAAATAGGGTTCTATCATTGGAAATTTTTTAATCTCGAAAGGGACTGTGATTACAGTAAATAATAAACCATTTAGTTTCAAAATCTAATAATATAAATGTTACAACATATACAATAACAAATGGACTATTTCTGCAATAAAAATTGTTCAATGAATTCTTTCTGATCATCTTCAGTCTTTTTTAAGGCATCATGTTGTATTCGTAATCTACAATTAAATAAATCAAATCAAATTAATACATGTCAAGGGGAGATAATAAATTATTAAAATCTGATACAAATTTTAATAAAAATTGTATAAATTTTGAATAAAGTTAATATTTTTTTAGATAGAATAAGCCTATTTAAAGGTAACGTCAACATTCATGCAACTGTCATGGTTTTATGTGTACAGAGACATAGACAATGGACTTATTTTTTTTCTACTAGGAGTGATTTGTAGTTTGAAATATTGTATAGACACTTTTCTTTAGTTGAACAGTTTCTATTCTCAATTTTATGTTGACCCTATGGATGTTTTTGAATATTTTTATCTTTAAGGTGCTTTCTCACTTTTTATTCATCTACAAGCACTAAATTAATGAACAGATAATATATACACAGATTCAAATTATGCTGGTAGACAATGTACTGTAGGATATCCTTAATAAACTGTTAACACAGAGATATGTCTCGCCTTTTTGTTATTTTGATAGTAAAATGCAAATGTTGAAATTAAAATATCAATATTTTAACATGTAAGTTATGCAAAATCAGGGGTTCAAATATTAGCAGTGGTCCGAGGTCCTTGACCTTCCATTTACGGGTTCAGAACTTCCCACCCGTAGTTAGTTATACAAAACGGACTTTCGTATTTTTGCAGGTTAAAAAAATTACAAAAGCATTTTGAACAAAACATATAAAAATCTAGTATAAAAATAATCTTAAAATATGCAGCTTTACTGAACAGACATGTATTTGCTTAAATTCTTCACAATTGATTTGATGTTTAGTCACGTGACAGATCGTTGTACAAGATACCGGGAAACACGAGAATATAATATTAAAACATAACTAGTAAACAGTATAGTCTGTTTGGTTTTGGGGTGACTTCTTCCAAAAGAAAACCTGATGAAACGGGATACAGCAGGGTGATTGACAAAACAGCTTAACGCAGCCGAAAGACATTTGTCTCAAGACCAAAAATATGACAGGGAAAACCAGAACGTAACTTTTACCCACACACAGTGAAAGGAAAGTGCCCTGGTTCATTGGACAAAAAATTTAAAACTTGACCCTATAAAAATCATGATGAAAATTACTACTCAGCGTCTATAGATCTTGCCTAAAAATAGTTACAAGAAACTGACCCCAAGTTTGAAAACGAAGTTGAGCTGTTATCTGACACAAAGTTAGGCCAGTGTGCTTAAGCAGCAATTGAAACCAAAACAACTAAAAAGTACAACGTGGTATTTAACACAGTGTATAGTATTGGGGAAAAGGAGAAGCCTTTTTCTGACTGAATTTATTTAAGAAATTCAGAAAAATAGGGTTAATGAAGTAAGATATGATGAGTGCTTCAGAATGGTAAGCATTTTTTATAAATTGATTTTTCAATGAAAATTAGACCTTCTAAGAATAAAGAAGGACCTTTAAGTATTTTTGGTGAAAGGTCCTGGACCTTCCATTGCTTAAAGTAAATTTGAACCCCTGAAAATATTCAAAGTAAATGAACCATGACTGAAGGTACAGGACCAAACAATCTCCATGGAATTTTTTATCAAAACAAGAAAGATATTTTTATAACCAATAAATGTACTGAATAAATGAAAATATTGCAATTCCCAAACCCCGGCGAAATATTTCCACCTAACTCCTTGGTTTAACAAACAAAACAAAACCAGGAAATTGTACCAAAGTGTTTTTTAGATATCTTTGCCTGTTAGAGTCTGTATTTGTTGACATTAACTCCAAATGTAGCATTATTGCCATTTAGCAAAGAATTCCAGTAAACCCAATGCTAGATCCTTTCTCAAGTATAGTGAGGTGCAAGCAAAAGGCCAGGCTTCCTTGTAACTTGAGATAAATAACAACAGTTCCTTTGCTTTTGTTATTTGTCAAGTGGGTGTAAGATTTTCGTGTCATGAACTAACACACATTATGCCATTGAAAGCTTTATTCATCAAAATGGAAAGCAAAACATCCTTCATTTATTTTTTTGTTTTATTGAGATCAAATAAAAACAACAAAAGAACAATTTTGTCTGTTCGATTTCAAATAATTACCTCTCTAATTGCATTTTCTTTTCTGTAATTAAAGCTTGCAACTGTTGTTGTTGTGCTTCTCTTTGTTTTGCTATAGATTTTAATAAATTTCTAGATCCTATTGCCTGAAATGTAAAAATAATAAAATAGATAAGAATTATAGAAATATACATATTGCCCACAAAATTTGGTGGGATAGAATATTTAAAATGTTGGATTAATATATAAAAATACTCTGTATGTTTCTTAACCCCTGCACAAAAAGTAAAAATGGATCAGAAGTGGCAATTGTTAGAAGCAGCTTTTAATTAACAAAATCAATTGTAATTTATATATCTTATTATATCATTATGACTTGATCGATCTTACAAGTGTTAATTTTTTGAATTTGTGTCTAATACTGTAGTATGAAATTTCACATGTTTCATCATGAAAAAAAAAAAGAATTATAGAAACTGGTTTAAGTTGATTACTGTTCCTTGGCACAACTTCAGGGCAAAGTGTCATACAAGTGAGAGGTTTAGCTAGCTATAAAACCAGGTTCAATCCACCATTTTCTACATAAGAAAATGCCTGTACCAAGTCAGGAATATGACAGTTGTTATCCATTCGTTTGATGTGTTTGAGCTTTTGATTTTGCCATTTGATTAGGGACTTTCCTTTTTGAATTTTCCTCGGAGTTCAGTATTTTTGTTATTTTACTTTTTAATACGTCTATGAACTGTATGTTGACATCCTTGATTCAACAGTTTATGCATTAACCTAAGTCTTTATGAAATTCTTTTTAACTTATAAGCCTAAAAATCTGTCTACAGTGAATTCATTTATTTTCATGGGTACCAATTTTCGTGTATTTTCTTGATGATTTACACTGCGTTGAACATTTGAATTTGTGGTTTGGTTCTACCCATGAAATCTACAAAAATTGGTACACAACGAAAAATAATTCAGTATCATAAAATTTCTTTAAATTCAAATGGCCCTTCATCATTTTTACTGGACTTGGCCTTAGCCCTTTTGGTTAACAGTGAAGACAGCAACTTGCTGATATAATGTAACTCAGTAAACAATTTTAAAACATTGAACCTGATCTACACATTACAAACATGACTAAGAGCTAGAAAATCCCACACTGAATTTTTTGTTTGAAATATTATTAAACTGATTCAATGTATTTTTGTTCAACACATTTTAACAGTTTGTCTTTGTTGCTATCATTTATATACATGTACTGTCCAAAATGCTTAATCCTGCTACATTCTCATTGGCAATCATATATATCACATCTCCTTATTTTATATACAAATGAAAAGTAAAATTTAACAAATCAGTTTAGGAAATCCACCATCTTCTTTAACATGTTTAATGCTTATAAAAAATTAAGTTATAATCATTCCAAGCTGTGTTTATAACCTACCTTCATTTTTTCTTTTTCTACTTCTTTTGAAACATTATCAACAACTTCTATAAAAGTTCCTACAATCTTCTGAAAATCTCCAATTTCTGCAAAGAAAATAAAAGAAAATTAATTTTTGGAAAGTGTAATACTAGTATACACATGGAGACAGATTTAAAATGTAATTACTTAGTAAATTGAAATTCATATGTGGTGTTGTTCATATAGACAAACACTGATAAATTCTTAGTTGGCTCTATTTGTGAGGACAAAATAATAATTTTGATGTGTCTGAAGTCATGGATGTGCTGTTCTCGACTTAACTTCATCAGGAACACTCACATATTTGAAAGCCAAGATAGTTAAACATTATCATGATTATTTGTTAATTGGACAACATCTATGTATTTTTATCAACACTTGTAAAGTGTTTTAAAAAGTAACACTTTTCCCAACATGTTATTTTTTACCTCATGTGTTAATTAAAAAAAATGCATGTCTCTTTTTTTTTTTCTGAAACACAAATGCATTTCAATTTTACATATCTAGGTCCATTCATGCCCTGATATTTTAAACCTCCCATGAATGATTGCCAAAGAGCTAAAACTATGGCACACATTGACATGAAAAACAAGTAGATTGATTACAGCGTTAACATAGAAGACCGTACTTTGACCTATAATGGTTTACTTTTATAAATTTTGGCTTGGATGGAGAGTTGTCTCTTTGGCACTCATACCACATCTTCTTATATCTATGAATTCCAAAACTGTGTTACAAATTCTAGGGTTGATGCCTTTTTAAAGATTATTCAAACAGGTGGGGAACAACCCCTCAAGGTAATGACTATCCCTTTCATGAGGGTAAATTTCAAGTGATAATTTTTTTTTAAACCACTTCTTAGTACAAAAGGGCATTTGCAGAAACTTTTCCCAAAGAACAATACACTTGTTATAGGATTAAAGGTCTTTTAAAGGAATTTATTGGTGTATAAACTGGACCTATTCACTCACAAACCAATAAAAGTCCTTTGCTTTTATGATATGTTTGTGAGTGACTTGGTCCAGTTTATACACCAATAAATTCCTTTAAAAATGTGTTTAATTCTTATAATTCTTTAAAATTGGAGATAAGGAACTTAATTTCTCAACTTGTAATCTCTATAACATGTAAATTGCATATTTGTGTCATTGAATTGGCCTGGCGCATGAATATATTTTTGATAAATGCTAAAAAAATGTACTCCTTGAAATTTGCTAACTAAAAAAATAAACTACAAAAATATCTTATTATCATTCAAATAAAATTGAGAATGGAAATGGGGAATGTGTCAAAGAGACAACAACCCGACCACAGAACAGACAACAACAGAAGGTCACCAATAGGTCTTCAATGCAGCGAGAAATTCCCGCACCGGAGGCGCCCTTAAGCTGGCGCCTAAACAAATATATATACTAGTTCAGTGATAATGGACGTCATACTAAACTCCAAATTATACACAAGAAACTAAAAGTAAAAATAATACAAGACTAACAAATGAATGTTTTGTGTTAATGATTTAATTGAACGATGAATGCAAAGTGAAAATAAATATCTTCAACGTCGAGCCGGTTTGTGTTATTATTGTTATTATTATTAGGGTGGAAAATAAACAACTTCAAGAGCCATTAACGGAAACCCTCTCGACCAATCATATAAATGTATTCCCTAATATAATGAATATACAAATCATATAAGAATTATCTGGTATTATGTTGACACAACAATATTCTTTATTATTGAAAATAAGAGGACCCTTCTTTTAGAAAAAATGTTCAAAATATAATGAATTTCCCCTTTCAAGTTAAAAGGCTAAATTTTTCTTTTTTCTTTTCTACAACAGCAAAATAACCCCTTGTCTGAGGTTTAAAATATGAATCTGATGTGGATGGTAATACAAATGTAACTGCAACTTGGCTTGCAGGGCATATATTGTTCCTGAAGCATTGTTTTTTTTTTTTATGAGCACTATATATAAACCTTAAATGAGAAAGAAAAAGAAACTTGATGCATGTATCTATAAGAGAGGATGCTTCCACAATGCAGAAACGGTTCAACTTCAAACCCTAATAAAAAATACAAAACAGAAGTGTTTCGCATTTTCAAAGTGAATGTGAAATACAGTATTAATTTGTCTTACTTAGATATACATGATATACAGGAATAATTAAATTTTGGTAACTTATGCAGTTCATTTTAATTTCATTGTACCCATAAAGTCCAAATAACTGCACTAGGAATCTTTTACCATTTATTTGGTAACATAATGTCTATCAAAATTCATTCCTTAACAGTTAACACTGAAGGCTTGTTTTGCTGGCATTTCAGGTGCACCTGTCTCATATTATGAATGGAAGCAAGACAACTTGCCCCACTGTTGAAAAGGGGTTAATTTCCGCTGAATTAAGACCTGCCAACTTACCCCACTTACTAAATAAGTCTTTTCCTGCTAAATTAAGGCTTGCCAACTCACCCCTTATGAAAAAGAGTGGAATATTAGGCCTTCTTCTGCTTGATAATGGCCACAATCAACGAGCTGATTATTATGCCATGACTTAGGTGCGCATACAGACCCCCTCCCTCCACCCCCCAATTTGATAATTTAGTTCAGCTTTGTCAGCGAGGCTTTAAAGGCCTCGACTGACGGTGCTGATGCTACCCCAGGAGGGAGATCGTTCCAATCACTGATCGTTCTCGGGAAAAATGAGTATTTCCTGTAATCACTTCTGGATGCTGGAATTTGGAAACTTTTGTCGTGCATTTATTCATACTGATTAAACTACTTTTCATAAGAGGATCGAGTTGGTAGTTCTGCAGTAAATATTCTATATTTAGAAAGTTGGGACGAGTTGGGCTTGGGCGATTTGCCAATGGGGTGAGTTATCATGCATTCTAATGAATTTAAATGATAAAAATACAAAAAAAAATTAACTGGTTATATCAGTGATAAATTATTTCTCAATTAGTATCTGTTCATCATACTTTCAACAAATTCTCGACATTCTTCTTTTAGTTCTTGTGTTTGCTGTGCTACTTCAGGTTCAAGGACTCTAATTTTGTTAATTTCATCAAAATGTAATCCAGCTCTAGAAAGAGCTTCGTCTGCCATCTTCAAACAGAATGGAATGTCAAGGAAGTTGTCCAATCAATAATGTGCTTGAAAGGAAGTCAGTATTTATTCATAAACAAAGCGCAAATAAAACCAAGATTTTAAAAAACCAGCATGTACTTGTTTACATTTACTGTTTCGTATAATACAAAATTTAAAAAAGAAACACTAATTCTAAATTTTAATAAAAATAATAAAAGATTTTTTTTTTCAAATTCAAAGTATAAATGAATAACTCATACTCGGAATAAGAAGTTTTCACTTGCATACGAAACCAACATTTATTTAACTTTGCATATCACTCCCAAGACATTACGTCAACATTGTATTAAATATATTCTATATTTAGAAATTGGTATAAATACACTGTTTAAAATGTCAGTAAGACAAACATGTTCTTTCGTTCAAGAAGGAAACATGTGGAATTATCATATTTCATAAGTAGGAAAGAAAATATTGCAACAATCGGACTAAAATTTTCCCACAGAACCAAGTGAAGATTTTATAACAAATATTGTATTTAATGTCCCTCAACATGTCTGGAGAGACAAAAACTGTGATAAAAGGAACATCTTCCAAATATGTAAAGCTGAATGTTGGTGGATCCCTTCACTATACCACCATTGGGACATTAACCAAACAAGACACAATGCTGCGGGCAATGTTTAGTGGCAGAATGGAGGTTCTTACTGATTCTGAAGGTAAAAATCACATCAAATTCACTGGTGCTCACAGACTACTGTACAATGAACTTTAACTGAAGCATACAGTGTAATTTCTCCAGATTGGTTAACCGTATACAGGTTGTAGGCAACTTGCCAAATTGGGAAATGATTCCCAAATGAGTAACAAATCTGTTTTGGAAATACATGTAGTACTCGTTTACTTTGAAGTGAAATCAGTGATGTACCACTTCTTCTTTCGGTTATAGAACAGGATTCATTGCAGACTACATCTGTGCGCACCTCACATAAGTAGCCCAACAGAATTGTTAAATCTTTTTGCTGACGCTAATTTAATGAGGTTACATTTCGTATTCCAAAAACTGCAGCAGTTGGACGTCTGTGACGTCACATGTCCAACTTTGACTTCATATTCTAATGACGTTACTTTGGAGACCCATTGAAGAAAAAGATTACACTTTATATATACACACATGCAATCTTTAGTGTTTTATTTGAAAGAGGTGCAGAAATGAACAAGTGCTTGCATAAATCAAATATACAATGATATATACACACATGTACATTATGTAATTGGCAGTAAGAGGTTTGGTTCAAAGTTCTGCCGGGCTACTTATGTCAGGTGCACACAGATGTACATGTAGTCCCCTAGTCTATGTACAATTTTACATCTAAAATTCTGTTGGATTAATTGTACAATTAAATCTTTAACCATTGTACATGCGGTACCTGACTAGTAACTGGTTTGGCTATTTCCACTTGGTTAGCCCTACACTCCTCTTTGGAGGCTGCAGAAACTGTGCTGGCTGGTAAGAGATTCCAGCCTCGTACTGTCCTTAAGAATGAGTTTCTGTATGCCTCTGTATTTGATCTTTCTTGGATGAGACAGCATGCATTCAGTGGCCACTTCTTTGCTGTCATTAAACCTAAAGTATATAGGTTACATGTAGCAGGGGTTCAAATTAGCGGTAGTCCGAGGTCCATGACCTTCCATTCACGGGTTCTGACCATCCCACAGGTAGTTAGTTAAACCCCGACGGACTTTCGTGTTTTTGCAGGTTAAAAAAGTTACAAAAGCATATTGAACAAAAAATATAAAAATCTGATATAAAAATAATCTTACTATGTGCTACTCTTATTTACATTGGTAGAAATTTATTTGCCATCTACTTTCCCATTCTCCTCAAGCACACTAAGATCTCTATGTAGTAGTTGGCTGTTTGATGCTCCATTAATGACACAAAACAAGACGGTATCTTCCGCAAAGTGTCCTGAGTCTGAGTTTTTCAGAAATACTAGCATATCGTTTATGTAGGCTACAAAATGTATGAACAAGAGTGAACCTAGCACCAATCCCTGATGTACACTCCTGTCAAGACTTGAGCTGGTGTTGATTTTGCTCCTTCTAACACTGCATGTACTTGCTGATTTCTGTTGGCCAAGAATGATTTCATACATCTTTCACTCACATGCACAATGATCATCATGATGTATGGGCACTTCCATACAATTGTATTTATTTTTTATGCCCCCGCCGTAGCAGAGGGGGCATTAAGTTTTACCCTTGTCCGTCTGTACGTACGTCCCAAAGTGGGTTTCCGTTCTCTACGTTTAGTTTGCCTCAACCAAATGTTATGAAACTTATACACAATGCTTATTACCACTAAATACAGATCAAGTTTGAATTTTGGTGGCGTCACTTTTACTGTTCTAGAGTTATGCCCCTTTACAAATGGTAAAATTGCTAAATTTTCGTTTCCGTTCTCGAACTTAAGTTTGCCTCAACCAAATGTTATGAAACTTATACACAATGCTTATTACCACAATATACAGATCAAATTTGAATTTTGGTGCCGTCACTTTTACCGTTCTAGAGTTATGCCCTTTTCAAATGGAAAAATTGCTAAATTTTTCATTTTTTTTCTAAAAATATTAATCAAGATATTTTAAAATTGGAGTTATCTTCCTTTGTCCATGATTATAGTTGAATCAACTACAGTCAATGCTTCATACAATGCAATGTTTAATTTTGCCTTCCACTGATAAATTAAAGCAATTTTTACCCTTCATTTATAAAGATATTTTAAAGTCTTCTTTGAAAATTGGAGTTATCTTTCTTTGTCCAGAATGGTAGTTGAATCAATTATAACCAATGCTTTAATATACAATGCAATATTCAATTTTACTTCCTACTGATAAATTAAAGCAATCTTTACCATTCAGTGCTTACAAGCACTTTGATTACCGTTCTAGGGTTATGCCCCTTTACAAATGAAAATCCGTTCTCTAACTTGAGTTTGTCTGAACTAAATGTAATGAAATGTATATATACATGTATAATGCTTTTTACCACAAAACTCAGTTTAAGTTCAATTTTGGAAGCGTCACTTTAACAGTTCTTTTTTTTTTCCATTTACTTCACTCAACCAACATGACCAATTTTTGGGAAATAACTACCCACCAATTGAAATTTTAAATCTGCTCCTGGTGATTAAATATATATTTGAAAAACTAATAAACCTTAAACATTGTACGTGTAGCCATAGTAGTTTTGATCAGAATTTATATACAGCAATTTTTGTATCTATTTTAAGGATGGATATTAATCGATAGGAGTGGAAGCCACTTTGGAGAAATCCTGAATTTCCTCAGAGATGGCTCTGTACCATTACCAGAAACCAGAAAAGAATTGTTAGAACTTTTACAAGAGGCTAAATACTTCTTAGTTCAAGATTTAGTAAGGATTATTGAAGCAGCTGTAAAACAGATGGAGGCTGCTGTTGATCCTATCTGCAAAGTACCTTTAATCACATCAGGCAGAGAAGAACAACATTTAGTCGCAAATACACAGAAGGTATACAGTTATACTTTATGTTATTATAGAATAAAATAAAATGAACTATATGTATCTAAAGTCAACAGAAAATTTCAATGCAGCATATCATATAAAAATAAGAAGATGTGGTATGATTACCAAGGAGACAACTGTGCGGGATTTTCTCGCTGTGTTGAAGACCCATTGGTGGCCTTCCGCTGTTTTCTGCTCTTTGGTCGGGTTGTTGTCTCTCTGACATATTCCCATTTCCTTTCTCAATTTTAACTCTTCACCAGAGACAAAATGATGAGACATGGTAAAAGATGCATATAATAACATGAATAATTTGAATACATCAAAATATTCTCATTTTGTATTCTGAGGATGTGATAGCTGTCATTTTTGGACTTTTTGAAGAAAGATTTTAATATACATTTATAAATAAGGAGATGTGGTATGATTGCCAATGAGACAACTATCCACCAGAGTGCAAATTGGTTTAAACAGTATTTTATTCAAATAAATTGAATTGGATTGGGCAACAGTGCAAATGACATGGATGTAAGCAAATATAGTCACTGTTTGGCCTTCAATAATGAGAAAAACCCATACCATATAGTTGGATATAAAAGGCCCTGAGATGAAAAATTATAAACGATTCAAACGAGAAAACTAACGGTCTAATTTATAAAAATGCAAGTCACAAAAAAATGGTACTGAATTATTTATTTAGAAAATGTATATGGATGGATTTCACACTAGAAAGAGTGTAAGACAAGGAAATCTCCAACACACAGGTACAGCCTGACAGGGGTTAGGTTTCTGGTCTATGATTTCCAAATCTTGCACTTTTCCCAGTGTTTGGTTCTTTTTTCTCACCCATTGTCATTCCACTGTATTCTAAAAACATTCAAATATAATATGTTTAATGTCTTTATTAACTTGCTGTATATTTTTCAGCCTGTGGTTAAATTAATTTGCAACAGACACAACAATAAATACTCTTACACAAGGTAAGTACATGTAGTAGTGTGTATATAGTTCTGTACTAAAAAAAGGAAAAGTTGTTTTATTTACGAAAAACAAATTTAATTTTCTAAATAGAAAAAGAAGAAAAAATTGGAAGAATCGTATATGATTTCAGCACACACAAAACCTTATACATACTGTAAGGGTGAAGCAATATGTCTGTAGCCAGCTAACAATGAGCCTTCTCATTGGGTTTTTGATTATGTGATTACTTGGTCGTTTTTATAGTGATTATTTGATTACCAGACCAATATTTCATGATTATTTGATTATTTGATAATCTAGGACTGTATTTTTGATTATTTGATTATCTTGTTTAAAAAAATAATTATTGATTATGCGATTATTGGCAAAAAAATTGTGATTATGTGATTACTTGGACAGCCTCAACAATACAGTTCAATTTAACGAAGGTCAGGAGAGTTCAGTGTATTTTGTTTGATACCTATCTTGGATTTAAAATCCAACTACCCTATGAGATACATTATTTGTATCGAAAGTTTTGTAAATCAATATCCTGTAGACTTTTATACTAGGACAGCATTAGGTCATTGTTGATGGCAAAATATATAGTCAAAATTAAATCAAATCAAAGTTGTGAGTGCTTCAAATCAGAGGATATTTCTCTGAGGGATTTTGATTTATTATCACAAAGGTCAGTAATAAATGTCAATAATTTAAGATCCATTGAATTCTTACTATTGATTCATTTGTTTTTGTGGATTGAAGAAAAAAAAATGTTTTCGTAGATAGTTGATTTCTTGGATTTGCCAGTCTGCATACAAGCCTGTATAAAATGTATACTTCCATGAACATTTAAATTTGCGGGTCATCTATAAACATGAAATTCTAAAGAAAAATGGTACCTTATACAGTGGTCTCGTTAGCCCAAAATAGAAGGGCCGCGCCTGGGTGCCCTCAGCCGCGCCCTGTGTGCCCTCATCCGCGCCCTTCTGCCCTGACGCCTTTTCCCAAAAACCCTTGTGCCGTTTTGGCAATGTACTGATAAAATTGCTTTTGTCTCATCCATTTCTAATCACAAAGTTAAATTACATATATGACAACTGGTGATTGCCCCAGGTTAATCATGTCATTTAAATCAATTACAGTTGATTAGACTTCAAAGGTGTTAATAACTAGGTAATTTAATTAAGAAAATGTACCTTGTCAAATTGAATATAAATTGATGAATGTGTCGGTGAGTGTTTTAAGCTTGGGTCTGCATTTTCGATCTCCAAGTCCCAATGGAAGAGTGTAAAATGAAGACTTTCATGACTTTAGTATAAATTTAAGTCATCAAAATACAACTATGCCTTCACAGAAACGCTGTCCATCTCAACTTCATCGTAAACGTATTGGAAATTAATTTTGGAGTTACTTCCCTGTTTTAGCTTATTACAAATTTGTGCTCCTAAAATATTATCTATCTTTGAAAATAGGAATAAAGTACCAATTAAATACAAAATTATATAGGAATGTTACCTTAAAGATCAAAACTGTCTTTGAACATACCAAAAAATATATTGCAATTCATTTTGATGATCGTACTTTTATCAATCCATGTTCCATCTAGACATTGTCAATTTAGATTTTAATTATATATGGTGAAAGTTGTTAAGCTGTAATCCTACTAAAATCGAGTTAGGACTAGCTAAACTATCATGACAAGTTAATTGGATGAAGTTATACTAAATAATTCATTGACAGGAACAATGAAAAAGTTGAGAGGGCCAAACTCTAGCTGAAAATTTTAAATGAGACAACTCTAAAATATGAGATGTTTAGTTTATGCTGTTTTTTTTTTTTTTGGAGGGGGTATAGTTATAGTTATTTTGACTCTTTTGGTTAATAGTGATGTGATGTATGAACGTGTATTGCCATGTATTATGAACATGTAGTATGAATGACTTTTCTAATGCAAATTTTATAGAATAAATAATCAAAACAACAACTTATTATCTTTATTGTCAACATATACAGTAAAAAAACAATGTGAACTCGTGATACACACAGAAACGTAGACAAAAAAAAATGAGCAGTGCCTTTTCCTATCATAAAAAAGTGCCCTGCCCTCCACTGGCACCCTGCCCCTTTCAATTTCTAGCTGGAGCACTGTTATAGCACTGATTATAATAAATCCACAGTATTTGAAGAAAAAATGCACCTTTTATTTGAAATTATTTCTTCTAAATATTTTTTGTGATTTTACAGCAATTCAGATGATAATTTACTGAAGAATTTAGAATTATTTGACAAATTATCATTGAGATTCAACAGAAGAGTTTTATTTATCAAAGATGTAATTGGTAGTAATGAGATCTGTTGCTGGTTTTTCTTTGGACATGGTACAAAAATAGCAGAGGTGTGTTGTACATCTATTGTATATGGATCTGACAAGAAAAATACTAAGGTATATTATTTTTACAATTAAGAAGGAAATGGTCAATGGTGCAACAGCCAGAAATAATCAGACAAACATGATAAGGGCACATTGAAACTAAAGTAACACAAGAAAAATAAAATAATCATGCTGATAATATGGCACCAATATTATGACTATAGACAGTCACAGGTATAACTCTATAGGGTTATTAGAAAAAATAACATACATTTGTTATTGTGGACTAAAATTAATTTTAATTTATTGTAAGAAATAATGATCAGAGCATGTATTGAGGTTGTGTGCAAGCTTCCAAGTAATTTCAAGTGTCTCATATAATAAGTTACATGCCTGTAATAACTAAGCCTTGTTATTACAGGTAAGTTTATCCTTTGCCTTGTCTCATTGATTTACCATGGTTGATAAAAAGGTATTAATGTAATTGGAAAATTAGTTATCAAGGCTATGTATAAAGTTACTGCCCAAAGTTTCAAGAATTCCCAAATGCCCTCTAAAAATTAAAATATTTATGATTAATCTAACAAATAACAAACATATGTTACTACAGATTGAGAAAATTTAAGGAATAAAGTGTAGACAAGTCATGAAAGTATCTGTAATAACACATATATGATATTTTCTCTAATAACCCTATAGAGTTATACCCTTGACTGTTAGAGGTCTGTGGGAGTTGTTACCATAAAGAATAAATCACAAAGCACAAACAATTTAAAAAAGTACAAAAGTATTGGCATAAAAGACACTAAAGGATAATTCAGCATTTTGACCTTACAGGTCTTTGTCAAAGGTTGTTGAATAGAAAATAAAACATCTACATCACATGATCACAGAGCAATGACTGCCTAAGAGGTGTATACATGTATCAAGGTTAACTACTGAGAATTCAGAAATTTTTGCCATGTTTTCATTAATGCAAAAAATGCAACATTATCAGGTTTGCAATTATAAAAATTTGAATTTCAGTTGTGATTTTCATTCATAAAAATTTTTGCAATTATATTTGTTAGATTTCACATTTTTGTCAGAGGGCAAGGATTCACAATACATGATTTCACATTTTTGTCAGAGGGCAAGGATTCACAATACATGATTTCACATTTTTGTCAGAGGGCAAGGATTCACAATACATGATTTCACATTTTTGTCAGAGGGCAAGGATCCACAATAATATGCCCTGTTATACATTGGAACTTGGTTAGTATAATAAAAGGAAAATGAGAATGAATTAACGACACAGAACCCTTACACACTAACTTATTAAATGCACAAGATCAACACTTGTAATGCTGTTCTCTAAGTCACAATGAGGCTTTGTTCTACTACAAAAAGTCTATGTATCTTCATTATTTTCTAATGCTGTCACATTTTTCAAATTTATATTTTTCTTACTACAGGTTGAATTCCCTGAAGCCAGGATTTATGAAGAGACATTAAATGTTTTACTGTATGAAAATAGAGATAAAGGTCCTGATCAGGAACTAATGCAGGCTACTAGGGGATATACTGTTGGTGTTAATGGGTACCAGAGTGACGAAGAGGTAGATGACAAAGAAAGACGTGGACGGCGAAAATAAAGATTTCATATTGTACAATTGAATATTGCTTAATTGATTTGTTTAGGCTGCATCTGTGATGTAAATGTTCTATGTCCGTATCATGTCTAGTCATTTTGGATATGTTTTTATCATATTGATAAAGAATATTCTGTTCTGTCATAACAAAGAAAACATTCATATTTCTCTATCCTTTTCCTGTGTTCTATTTGTGGATAATTGTCTCAATGGCAATCATACCACATCTCTTTATTTTCATACATGTACCTTGTATTTGATTATTTTCATGTTTCTTTTGTACAAAACAAACTAGTAAATATTTTGATTTATTTCAACCATGTTAACATTCATATTTTCATATATTAACAATGTTTTTTTTTAATATTGATACTTTAGATTTTGAGAAGTTTAAATTAAGCATTAAATATCTACAAATAAAGGGTATTTTTGTTTAAAGTAATGATATAATTTTTTTTTTTCTTTTATGTTATTTACAATTTAAATTAACAGCATTATAGTAAAAAGATATGCCACAATCAGTGTTAAAAGGGGAATAACTGTGTTTGGATTTGGGTCTTCTAGAGTTATCTTCCATTTACTGTAGTATTTTGTTAGGATAAAAACCAAACATAAATTATTATTGTTTTGTTACATTTATTTATACAGATCTTAAGAACTTGATTGTGCAGATGTAATATTTATGTGTTTGTAAATTTTATAAATCAAATGAGTTTACACATACATTTCAAGAAAGACTTCATCAAAATGAACACTGCAAAAATAAAATGACTACAATATATTTTATAGATCAGTTTTATTTACAATAAAGTTACTTTGGTCAATCAGTGTATTGGTCTGTTGTTGCAATGACAAAATATTGTTTACTGTTTCTTTATATTTAAAGCTTTCAGTTATTAAATAAAATTGTTATACATGCTTTTGAATTTCTTGAATTATCAGTCATTTCTTGTAAAAGTTTAATAGAATTCAGGGTTGCATTCAGCAGTGGGTATTAGAAAAATTACCCCAAAATTTTAAAAGTAATAACATTTATTTTGAAAGTATACCATAATGAGCAGGTTAAATTTACCTGTGCACATATTTCTACCTTTGTGTGTCTAAAATGTTTAATAACTGCTCCCTATAGTTGATCATTATAAAAAAGCTGCTAAGGATATATTGTTACCTTGTTACATGTACATCTGTCCATTTATTGTCTCCTGCAACATAAGTCGCTGAATACGAGACATAGGGATTACAATCTGGCTGCAGTGACTATTTGTATAAAGATTAAAATATTTCAAAGGGTGGAAGATCTGGATGCTTCATACCTTGTATTCCAAACTGTATACAGATGCGTTATGAAACAATGTTTCTACTGTCATATGTCTATTGTCCTTGACCTCATTTTCATGGTTAAACAATGCTAGTTGATACATCAGCTGATATAAGAGATTACAAAGGAATGCATAAAAACACACATTAGACCCATGGAAGGCACTTTGATATCTCACTTGTTATTGGATGATTTTGAGCAGTGTAAATGTAATAGAAAGTCTAAAATAGTCGACAATACGGTATGGGCTTTTCTCATTGTTGGAGGCCATACAGTTGCCTATAATTGCTTACATCCACTTCATTTGAACTTTGGTGGATAGTTGTCTCATTGGCAATCATACCACATCTCCTTATTTTTATATAGAATATATATAGATGGTTACCCCAATTTCAAAGTGCCTTCCGTCGATATCTTGTAAGTTAAAATGATGGAATGTCAAAATCTGATTAGATCCAAAAATTTGTATTCTTGTTTCCTGTCTCCTGGGAGAAAAATAACAGTAGGTAGGTCAAAATGTCAAAATTTGAAAAGTGCTTTAAAAAGTTAAGAAATTGTGTTGAGATGGGTTATGCTAATTTAAGAAATATATTAAATTTTTTGTCGTGTCTGGTAAAAAAAAATACCATTTTTAGTTCACCTGCAATCACTTGTCATCTGTCATCGTAAACTTTAAATCTCCTTTGAAATGCTAGGCCAAATTGTCTTTTTTTTTTTTTTTTTTTTTTTTGGCAAATCTCAAAGTTTTTGGTAATTATCTTAAAAACTATAACAGATGCATCATAGAGAGAAATATTAAACTACATAAATTACCAGAATAATAAGACCTACAAATAAGTAAACTTGACAAGAGTTGGCCCCTTATAGACTTTGTTGCCTTTTTTTTTGCAGAAACCAAGATAGATTCTTATATAGTAAAAATGTTCAAAAAAGTAAGACATGCAAATAAGTCAACATGACCGGAATCGTCCATTGAACACTTCTAAGAGATATTGCCCTAGAAAGATGATTGTTACTTATTTTTGCACAACAATAGTAGAGAAACTGCCAATAGTATAAAATGTTCAGCAAAATAGGCAACTTTGCAGAAATCGTCAATTGACTCCTTATAGGAGCTGTTGCCCTTGATAGCCGTTTTCCCATTTTGCATTTTTTAAGAAACTAGATAGATAAGAGATAGAGATATCTTTAAGCAAAACTGTTCAGCAGTTCAAATATTAAGATCTACAAATAAGTTTACACAGTTGACCTATAATAGTTTACTTTTATAAATTGTTATTTGGATGGAGAGTTGTCTCATTGGCACTCACACCACATCTTCCTATATCTATTACATGCTGAAATCGTTAATTGAACCCTTTTAGGAGTTATTGTATTTGAAAGACTACTTTACACAGTTTTGCAGAAACCATAAGAAATAGAGAAAAACTGTAAATAGCAAATTTGATCAATAAATTGCAATAAAAGTAAAAAAAATATCATTATGGCATACTTTACCAGTTGAGCAATTCAGGCTCTTAGTAGTCTCTTGTTCTTTTATTTAAAAAAAAGTGACTACCATTATATACCAAAAGACATTTGGAGTTTACTTAACTTAATATTGAAGAGAGAAATAGTAGTGGGGGGTAATTATGAGTAAATTTTGATATTGATTTAGCTACTTTCTTGGTGGAGTTATTCTACTTTCATCCATTATATACTTTGCATTCAAAATGCAACTCAGCTGTGGTGTTTTAACTAATACTTTTCATCGTTTGAAAAATAGATGTTTTGATTATAACAGGTGTAAATGGTGTCTTCCTTCATCTCTTTATTGCAATTCTATTAGAAAGAGTGTGCATGTTAAAAATACCTCTCAGCGTGTTGGTCTAGTACAAAACATGCAGGGTTTAAACCTGGTGCATTTTGTTCTTATTCTGAATATGCATGAACTAATTTCTGCTGGATACTCAACAACCATTCACCAATCCATCCAATCACCTTTTAGTAATGTGTTGAAAACACTACCATATTATGCAATGGAAGATGCTTAAAATTGCACATCCTTAGTCAGAGTTTTTTTAATTCCTACCGACATACAGGCCTACCCTGTTTTCTACATATACCACATCTTATATCTACCCTGTTTTCTGGCTGAACCTTGAAGGTCACGTGTATTGTAGACTATGATTCCTAACAAGAGTAGATGTATACATAACCATGTCATATGATAACTCATTTCAAGTACTACTTATGTAACATATGGCATAAATTAGGGCTCACTTTACTTAAAACACTTCAACAAGTGTTTGAAATCTGATGCAGTTCATATTGTATACAAGTCTGTGATTCAAGTGTTTGAAGAAATGGGAGCGACAGTAAGCAATCAGTTGGCATTTGACACACCATAGACACGTTTATTCCCCTAGCTACACTTACATTTACAGAAGTGTAAAATTAATTACAATCTAAGTTTAAATAAGCTGTGGAAAGTTTGTCTCCTTGGCAATGATACCACATCTCTATCTTGTACTCAAACCTAGTTATTGACTTTTATTACAACACGTGCTGAGTGTGTTCAATGAAGCTAGGTTTTATTCATTGGACAATTAGATCAGCATCACCTTTGTTAACCATACCTAATAAAAGAGAACATTCATTATTACCAAAAAGTCATGCCATAAGACGAGCAACAAAGGGATGAGTGAAACCCCATTTGGTCAGTTTGTTTCTACATTTACGCTAGTAAAGAAAGACTCTATGGGTCATCAAACAAACAAACAAACTTGATTTTTATGCACAAAGGACACGCTCGAATAGTTCAACGGTAATTATCCTGCAATTTTCTATGACGGATACTTGTGCTAAAATAGTTTTCACTTTATCTGTTCTTATATATACTAGCACTAAATATCCACGTATATTTGATGTGAAAGATATAACCTGTTGAGATATCCAGTTCAACTGAATCGTGGTTAGCTTATGACTCACAGTACAGGTTAACTCGATCTTGCGCTAATTCTGATTTTCTGGTCGGTATACAGCGGAAATGCTTCATCGAATGTCAACTCGTCTGTGTATTATAATAAAATTCCCGAGTGATCAGACGTTTTCCCTTCTATACAAACAGTAACTGTACTAGACCATATACAGTCAACTATATATCATTGTGTATTGTTAGTTTCAACAGACAACACAATTCTTGGCTTTACAAGAACATGTATCGACCTTCACGGTGCAATGACGATGCACAATTTATTCGTGTAATCCATCATGTAACGATTTATATACTTTTACAAATTTTTAGAATAAAATTTGTATAATGATAACATGAACTAGTAACATATAAACGTGGGATTGTATTTGCATATTCTTGGTTTTCAGTTGGCTTCCATTGCATGGTGTTAACCATTTTTTTCTCACAACTAGCTGATAGTAGTTCAGTCTAAATTTATCAAGAGCAACAATTGTTAAACTAAAGTAAAGCCGAGTGATTCTTGCAACTTGAATTTTCATACATGATTATAGATTAACTGTTTACAAAACTTTGATTTTTTGGAAATACTAAGGATATTCTACCCAAGGAATAGATTAGCTTAGCTGTATTTAGCAACTTGAAACCTTTCGGAATTTGGGTCCTCAATGCTCTTTAACTTCGTACTTTATTTGACCTTTTAAACTTTTTTGATTCGAGCGTCACTGGTGAGTTTTACATAGACAAAACTCGCGTCTGGCGTACACATTTTTAATCCTAGCATCTATGATGAGTTTATTGCCTTACTGACGGTTCGGCTTGAATAAGTTTTGTTTCAACATCCGTAAAACGATCAATTATCTCCGCATAAAATTAATAAAGAATTGATGGTGCACTTATAAGAATATTGATTATAACTCGAAATGCTTCGATATCATTATATCTTTCAGTAAAATATGTACATATACTTTCGTCTATCAGGATATGCGTAATTATAAAAGAAATAAAGAACAGCCCGGTCATTTGTCTAAAATATTGAGATAATTAGACATATCATGAAGATGATTGTGGTCAAGGATTGTTTAATATTGACGCAGTAGTTTTCAAAAGATGATTTTTTTTTTGTCTTGCATGCGAATAATGTGCGCATGGCAGGGTTCATCTGCCAGACCTTGACCTCATTTTCATGGTTAATGGCTCAGTTGAACGCTTAGTTACGTGGTTAGGTCAGTTTCTCAGACACTTTAAAAAATATGTCATTCATATTTTGTGCATGGAACGATTGTAAGGTGTAGATGTCCATCTGTCAGGGTTCAGCTTACCTTAGCCTCGTTTAAATGGATCATTGGACCACGTTAAATGTGTGTGGTAACTTTTAAGAGGTTCTTTTCTCAGATACTATAAACATTAAACCAACTATATTTGGTGTATGGATTGATTGTATAATGTATATATATTCGTCTGGCAGGTTCACCTGACCTTGACCTCATTTTCGTGGTGCGTTGATCTAGGTAAAGTTTTCGTTGTTAGATCCGTTTCTCATGCAGATATTATTAGCAATAGGTCATCTAGTGATTGCTTGTTAGGGGAACACGTCTGTTTGGGAGTGTTCGACTGCATGACCTCTACCTCATTTCCATAGTTCATCGGTCAACGCTGAGTTCTCGTTGTAAAATCCGTTTCTCGTACACTGTAAGCGATAGGTCAATTTTTATGATAATAATACTTGGTGTATGAAATGATTGTAATGTGCACATGTCTGTCAGGGTTCATCTGACCGTGACCTCATTGTCATGGATCATGTACAATGTTAAGTGTTTGAGATACATGGAATCGAACCTTTATCTTTATGACTTCCAGTGCAGTACAATTCGATCGTGATCATAAAGCAAGCGAGACACGGATTTCAACGTGCTCACTTATTGACGGTGTACCTAAAATTCTTATTGTTTTGTGTGGTCTTTTTGAAAGCCGATTACCCTTTTTAACATAAGCTTTTCAAAGTATTGAATGACTGGTTCTTTCATGGTTGGATATATGTATATAAGTCTCTGTTAAAACGTGTTGATTTACGACTTTTCTTCAGTAGACATATACCATGCGGTATGGGTCTTGCTCGTTGTTGAAGGCCGTATGGTGACCTATACTTGATAACTACTATGTCATTTTGTCTGGTAGAGTTGTCTCATTGGCAATCTTACCACATCTTCTTATTTTTATAAAAAGTACAATATACCACGTGAGTACCAAACACTGAATAAGCAGCACATGATAAAACCACATGCTATAAATGTCATTATGATCAAGGAGGTTGTATCCATCTCATACAACCTCCTTGTTAATTATGATGTTATACGGTTTGGTGTTTACGTTTGTTCAGTTTCAAATTATCTTGATATCATTTTTGAAGACACAAATTCACGACTTCTATGTTGATAATAAATCTAAAATACGCATGTATTTTACATGCTACCACTCTGGAAGAAGCAACTCCTTCAGTATAGAGAAATATTTGATTTTTTTCTAAATTCAAACTCCTTTCCATATATAAACTACATTACATTACTTCTTTCTCGAGACTTGTCACCAAAACTTATACTATACTCTTAAATAGCCTAGCTTGAAAGATTGTTTGCAAATATACTAGCTAGAGATATGTGTTACTAATAGTACATTACGTAATAGTATATTATTCTTTTTACTGAAAAGGGTCAATTCGTGAGTTGGAAATGGTGTTTGAATTTAGCTTTCAATAATTACTTTTGGGTCGTTATATTATGTGTCATATGTCATTTTTTGAGCTTTTTTTAATTTGTGCTTTGCATGTGCAGATCTGATTAGTGTTGCCCTTTTCCAGTTTGTTCTATTTTTGTACTGTATTATCATTATTGTTTAATCCCACAACTTTTTTGTGAGGGTGTGGATGTGGGTTTACAGAATAGAGAATAATGAGCAAAAAATAGTAGGAAATATATAGTGAAAAGTGGACCAAAAAAATAAAGAATAGAGAATAATAAGGTTCTAGAATATAAAGAATAGAGAATAATGGGCAAAAAGTGTACAGAATAGAGAAAATGGCCTTAAAAATCAAAGATTACAGAAATGAAGGACTACCATCAAGACCCTCCTTTATCGGTGGATATTACTAGTCAAGTTCTATAGTTATTGTCTAGTCTGCTTAAGATGTTTCTTTTCTGACGATTAACGCAATAACTGTTCTCGGATTGAAGTATTCCGGGGCTGTCCCATTTCTAGTGACAAAATCTCGGGTTGGGTTTGGTTTTTTTTTTTTTTGGGGGGTGCACTTCAATCCTTTTGTGGTGTGGCGAGCAGTTTATTAACATCCAGTACTTTACCCTTTTCAAATACTTTGAATACTGACAAAAATATATACCCTATCGTATATTGTTTTACAAAAAATACAACGTTAGCTGGTCCATGAAAAGATAAGTAGATTTGGGATATATCTAATGCATTTTACGACTTTTAATCGCAACCATATAAATGAAAAATATCGAGATTTGATTAGTTTCAAAAACTCATGATCCATTAAGCATATTTATCATGTATGATCATCGTAGTTTTTTCGACCTTCTATATATATATATATATAGAGAGAGAGAGAGAGAGAGAGAGAGAGAGAGAGAGAGAGAGAGAGAGAGAGAGAGAGAGCTTGCTCATCCCTATCACTCATTCAGACATGCACCAGTAAGTCATCCACACCCTCCCCCTTTTCCCCACCGAATTGTAACCCTGACAAGAGAGTAGCAGACACAGGGTTTATGTTATCGTATCTGAATATATTTTTACCTTTATAATAATTGATCCAATTCCAAGGCTGTATATGATATACTGAGTAAAAAAATTCAGCAACAAATATTTCAGTTAGTTCAATGTTTCATAAATGAACTACACTTTTAATCATAACAATAAACATGATCAAATAAATTACTATAACAAAGAAAATGAACCGTAATGTGAAATTTTTACTAGACAAAAATAATAAATATATTATTTTCGCAATTATTTCGGAAACAAGTAAATTTAAAGTTTTTTTTTTTGTCATGTTGCTGAACTTACTTTACTTAGATATAAGAAGATGTATGAGTGACAATGAGACAACTCTCCATCCAAGTCACAATTTGTAAAAGTAAACCATTATAGGTCAAAGTACGGCTTTCAACACGGAGCCTTGGCTCACACCGAACAGCAATAGTATACATTTACTGTATGAATCGTAATCGATAACAAAAAAACAGCTTGACAAAAATCTATTATCATTGAGGGGCCTGATTGGGGGGGTGTCTCATCACGATTCACGAGTTGATTTTTTTTTTTGTCAATCACGATTCACAGAAAATAAATTTCCATGTTCACGGATCACGAAAATATAAAAAGAGTATAAATCTGTAAAAAAAACGGATCACGATAGCGAAAATGCGCCGATCACGAAGAACGAAAATAACCCATCAGGCCCCTCATCATTCAAAGTATCAGATCGAGTGTATCCATGTCCCTGACCTTTGTATGCGTTGAAATGTTGGCGGGGAAAAGTTTTAGAAAAATAAAATTATTCAATCAGCCTTAATTTCAAATACTTCATTTTTTTTTTTTTTTTTTTGGCGCCTAACCAGAAGTAAGAGCAGTGATCGTAAAGTGGTTACTAGTTCGCGTCGGGTGGCCGCGACGACCCAGGTTCCAATCCTGGTCTCGTCATTGATCGCTGTGTTATGTCGCTGTTTCGTCATTGTGGGTGAATTTCTAGTGCCATATTTACAGATAAGATATGCTAATAAAGACTGTTTTAATATATACAAAAGTCGTTGGTATCTGTAATCTGTAGTATGATGGAATCTCATTGTTCCATGGTGTCTGTTGAAAAGTTTCACACAAATTCCTTTTCGAATTTATTGAGGGATGGATGGGGTCAAGTTACTTACGTCCCCATTTTTTACTTTGAACCCTCTTTAATGGTGCAATTGGGTTGATGTTTCAAATAAATTTACCACAGATCTCCTTTTTCCCATACATATAACTCAAATAACATGGAATAACAAATGTACTTAACTTCAAGTATTTATCAACAAAAATTTCAATAGTCCATTTTAAGGAAACTCCTTTCAAACGATCCCCTTTGGAAAATAGCCCTGAATTGAATCAAAGGTACTTTGGACAAACAGTGCAGTTCGCAGGTAGGTTGAATCTGGTTTGTCGGCTTGTCAAACTTCGAACTTCTATGGCAATCATTTCAGTCATGATGTGTTACTAAATAAAATATACCAGTAAGGGTGATAAGGGTGTAACAAGATTAATAAAACAACTATGACGGCAGGACCAACTACACGAAGACCTACCGGTAATGATTAAAGACGCACTTGCAACGTATGATCAGATGCGGATCCAGGATTTTGAAAGAGGGTGCCCGTGGGCCCCAAACTAGACAACGTTTGGAGTGGAACAGGTGAACAGTTTGTATTAACCATAACTGCCTATATTTTGATATAATTCACTTGTGTTCATATTTATACGTTTTGTCCTCAAAGTCTTCTTACTAGTTGATTGATTTTTATTTCTAATGTAGGTTGGGTTGGCTACCGTGAATACTTCATTTAAAAGAAATGAACATGTTCCGACGTGCCGAATATGACATACTTGTCGCTGAACATTTCATGAGCCACAACTAATCGCGCTTTTGTCTCTTGCACCCTAGGAGACCTTAAATCTACTATGAAAACACGATGTCGTTGCATTTATTAATTCCAAAATACCCAAACACTAGTATTCTTTACACATTTCAATGCAATTGAAACACAGCCATATGTCTTGCATGAAATATTAATAATAACACTGTATTTTTTGTAACATTGCCATATAAGCAGGAGGTTTGGCTAGCTATAAAACCAGGTTCAACCCACCATTTTTTTTCTTAAAATGTCCTGTACCAAGTCAGGAATATAGCAGTTGTTATCAAATAGTCCGTTTCTATGTATGTTGGCGTTTGTTTTTAAAAAATTGTAGCAGTTCAGTGTTTCTGTTGTTCCGTTGTTTTCCTCTTATGGCTGATGTGTTTCCCTCGGTTTTGGTTTGTGACCCCGGATTTGTTTTCGCTTCTTAATCTATTAATGACTATTGAACAGCGGTATACTTCTGTTGCCTTTATTCATTAAAACTATAGAATCGACAATATTTGAACGGGATTTTTAAAACGCAAATTGCTAAAATTTGAATTTCCAAGGGTGTACATGTGAAGGTGGCACTTCACGGTGTTATCCTCAAAGACTTTGCCCTATACCACTTTTCTGTCAGGCTGAAGAAAACCCATTATCATTGCATTTTTTTTTGTCAGTCTCAAAGAAAGTATAAATAGGATGTGAGAAAATGTCTATGAGACAGCAACATAACGACACAAATAACTAAAAAAAATTCTAGAGGTAAAAAAAGACTGAACATTTTTGCTTTCTAACTGAAATATAAGAAGAAGGGGTATGCTTGCCAATGAGACAACTCTCCACCTGTACCAAATGACATAGTAGTTAACATTTATAGGTCACTGTACGGCCTTCAACAATGAGCAAAAACAATTCCACATAGTCATGCAGCTATATAGGCCCATAAATGACAAATGTAAAATAATTCAAACTGTTCTTTATTACTATAGTAACAATTCCAACAATCTCGTCGAGGGTCTTTCTAACGACCTCGACTACCCATGAGGGTCTTGCACGGTCGGCCCTGGCCCAACAATTTCCTATACTCTATCAAATAAAAATAATATCCTGCAAAAAAGTCATATAATGCAAACGACAGACGTAAACATTCCATATGTGCCTGTCCTTAGTCAGCAGCCTTTAATTTAGTGGCTGTCGTTTATTGCTGTATCATATTTGTTCTTCGTTTATATGTTGTGCACGCATAAACCAGCCGTCCTATTTTCTCGTATGAATTGTTTTACATTTCTCATATCTGGGTCTTTTATAAATTGTTATACAGTATGGGTTTTGCTCATTTTTTATCGTCCTGAACATGCATGAAATATTTGTCATTGGACGTTGACCAGTTTGTTGTTTTAATTTCTACGTCATTTGGTATCTGGTGGAGAGTTGGGCATGTCTCATTGGCTTTTCTTGTTTCATATACAGCGTTCATCATATTATAATTTTAGGTGTCTTTTTTTTTATATTTGTGTATGTGTGACCATTCTTCCTTCCTGTCTTCTATTATTCTGTTTTTTTCGTAGATGAAGATAAAACACTGGCCCTGTTTTTTTTTCATTCATAGTGAAAACAGAGACATATATACACATATATAACGTCACGGTACCCAAATTGCACCGAGTACCCAAATTACACCTATTCAACATAAACAGCTGAGAAATTTTTTAAAGTTTTCTTTGAGACTAAACAATTGATATTTTAGTTATTTGACATTATATACGTCTTACAAAATAGGGGAATATATTCAAATATACTCTAAACGTTCACAGTTTATATCAACAGATGAAGCTTTCACTGGAAAAGAAAAATGTACGAAAACGCCGCCATGCGACGTTCACAAAAAGTCATCTTTTAAAAATGGACAAAAAAAAAATGTTACAAGGATCCCTTTTAAAAAAAATGAATAGTGAGCATGTACTAATGTCAAATTGTTCTAAATATTTGAAAAAATAAAACAAAACATCTGTTATTTGATTTTTAATGATGTGAATTTCAGCATGGATGCAATTTGGGTACTCCTCATTACGGAATCACGGATAGTTTGGAGGTCGATTCAAACCCATTTTTCTATGACTCAATAGGGATTAAAAATCAAATTGGTGTACCTATATAATAAAGAAGGATACGGCTACAAAATAAACATGAAATGGAAATTTTTGTCTTTATCATAAAAAAAACTTAGGTGAAAAAACTGTCAAAATAGGTGCAATTTGGGTACCGTCACGTTATATGTGTATATGTGTATATATGTCTCTGGTGAAAATTAAGTAATGCTAAAAAAAATCATGACTGATTTCAGAAACAGAATATAATTATTACAGTATGCATGTATATATAGTATAGCAAGGATTTTTATAGTATTCATATCCTTTGTAAAGGCATGAGGCATATATACACAAATGTGTGTATATATGTCTCTGGTTAAGGCATTTTTGCTGGGGACTAAAATTTCACTATGTCCCAGTAGTATTTTATATGTTTCTGATGATTCAAGATTTTTGTTTTAAATTAATAGAACTTAATAGATTTTAAAATTATTAATTTTTTTTCAATGTTTTTAGATTATTGAACTGATTGAGTAACGCTTTAACCATTGACCAAACAACAAAAGAATTGATGAATTAACCAAAAATTGTTTAGCATGAAATCGATAGAATTTGTTCTATTCCGGAATATTTACACGTGCATTACAGGTGTAGGATAGCGCATTAGAATCGCCATTTGAAAGAGGAATGAAGAAGAAATTTGAAGATACAAGAACTTGAAATATTCCAGTTTATAAATAGTATTACTAAGTAACACAATGTCTCCATAATCCCAATTAAAAATGCAACATTGTTTTCTTATATTTTACAAGTTTACAACACAAAAGTTAAACACAACGGTAGAAACTTTATTCTATTTAAATTTGCCGGGAATGAATTAGCTCCCCTTAATTTTCACCTGAGTTTTTCTGTCCAGGTGTGTTTATAGCGTCTGATACCTATGTAATATGTATATACGGTAGTCAGTTTCACTTAACACCTAACTATGTTATCTGGATATATACAACAATAGACATACACCTTATGAATGGTATTGGGATTTATTAGGAAAATTGTGAAAATCTAGTTTCTATAATATTCATAATTAGGATTATAAAATTTATTCACTGAAATTGATTAGTTAGAATTATCAACAAACATGGCGGATAAATATTAGTTGTGTTTATAAAATGTAAAATACAATTTACCTTTAATAGGTAGAGGAATTATTATTAAGACAGATGAGGTGTGAAAAATGGAATGGCATTTCTTGTCTAATTTAAAATGGATCGAGCAGAAACGAAAGGATCAAGAAAATCTGGGATTGTCAGTAAGGTATGAGGCAAAAAATAAACCCATGTTTGATAAGTTAATTAACATGTTAATCAAGTCCGACATGTAATACTGTCATAGGTTTTATTTACAAACAACTTGTTAATTGAAATCAATTATCATCACATTATCATTTCGGGAATCAAATTGATTTTGGTTGACATTCAATTTACATTACTTAGACCACCTTCGCAATGTATTTTTGATGCCCACAGGTAACGGTTTTATTAGTTTTGAGAAATATAAAGTATGGGCCATAAAACAATACACCTGAATACTTGACACCTGACTTTAAGTTTATATGACAGTTTTTATGGTTTTAACAGTACATATTGTGATGTTCTGAAGTGTCATAAGCAATTGTTAAACAACAAAAATAAAATATGATTTATATTGGTCGGTACACAAATTAACATGCCGTCTAAACATCCATTTACAAACTTTTTGAGAAAACAAATAAACATTTAATGTATCAGAGAAATCTATTTATTTCTTGAATGTTTTAGACATGAATAAGAAGATTGAAATAATAGATAAGGAAATACTATCAGGAAGTTTTAAACCTGGTGAAGACATACATATAACTTTGTACACATTGCATAAACATGACAAGTGCATGTATAAAAATGTACTTTATTTTTGATATTTTAAAGAATTAATTTGAAACAACATGAACACCATAATCTTTTCAGGTACAGACTTAAACATAAGATAAATTCAGCAATACCTGTCAATTCTTGCAAATATAATACATTGTACATTCAGGGTTAAAATATTCCTTGCAATCTGAAATTTGGTTTTAGGTAGGCTCCTTTAGTTCGATCTGCAGTTTTTTTTCACATCATAAAAACAGATTTGTAAATCTACAATGTATATATATCCTTGATCAAAATTTTTAGACCCTACATGTATATCTTATGATCTGTTTGCCATTTGCAGAATTGTATATACAATTATTTATTATGTTTTAATGTTCCAATTGAATCCTTTTCATTAACAAATAAGAAATTGAAATTTTGCTTTCTTGTACTTTTTTTTGTCCAAAAAAAGAATAATATAAAAGTTTCCTAACAAAATTTTATAAAAACCCAGACATCAAAGACAAATTCTTTTTGTATATCTGTTCTCATCATAACAATAAAATATGGATCAATTGTTTGGGAAGGTCTTCTCATTGATGCAATTATAATCCAAAACTTTTCCTAATTCACTGAAAAAACATTTTCACAACTTTTTAATGGAACATACCCCCTCATGGGTACCTTTTTCTAAAGATAATACATATGTTGCCAAATATGTTTACAAAAAAGATTATTTATTTGTAAACCAAAATCTCCTTTTATTGTACTGTTTCTAACAAGACAATGGCCAAATAAATCCTTTAAAGTAATACAAAGTGCTGAACATTCCACAAATTCATTGCTAAAAGAAAGAAACTTTTGATACAGATAGCTTTATGAAACAATGTATGATAATCTAAAAAAGCTGAATGGGGAATTATACTATATTAGGGGAATAAAGATTGTGTTTGAATAAAGACCTTTAAAATGATTTCATTGTTGAAAGATTGTTTTTTGTTGTGAAGTACAAAATGAAGTAGTGACTTTATGGCTGGTAATAATATTATGAAATTTAAAAGAAAATTCATAGCTACTTTTAATGTGTTAGTTTTAAGTAACAAATTTTTATGTGTAGGACATTATAAAACTGTTAAAATGTAGATCGTATCTTTGATGAATAACACATAATATTTAATTGCACTAGACATATGAAATTCATTTAAAATTCACAAAAATTAAAAAGTTTATGTACAAATGTATGTGCTTTTACTCAATTTAATATAACATATGCAAATTGGAATAGATCAGAATAAACATATTTTTTGTCAGAATCCCGTATCCCGCTTATCATTGTAATGATAGCGCTTGTAATTTCACATGTCCTGTTGACTTCGTTTCGCGTTTTCACACAAAATAATTTGACTTTCACGTGTCACGCTTACAAAAAAATTGGCCAATCCTGCATCACGCTTAGACCCGAATGAGACCAAATTTAAGCTCTTCCAGTCTGTTTGTATATTATTCATTTGAAATTATTATACCTCCCTTATTGTTCATGATCAGATAAACCCAAATAAAAAATATTGTACTAAAAATAAAAAAAAACTTTCAACACAATGTTGGTTACCCAAGATGTCTGTTTCATGGTTTGTAAACTTATTTTGTTGGTTTGCTGTCTAATTGATATTTATCCCACATCTCCAGTTTTGAAATATTGTCTCTAGCTGAAAATTTGATACAAAAATAAAATGCAAAATCAGGTTGCCGTAATCTTATTTTGGATCCAGAGTTATGTAACATTTTTTTATATAAAATTTTGCTTTTCAACTCTAGTATTGATGTATTTTATTGAAGTTTTAAACACAAGTGAACCAACGTCTGGTAAATCTTCTGTCAGTAGATTCCATAAAGTGGATACCTGGGTATGCAGGGTCGTTACGATAAAAACATAAAATGTATAAGGTCCTATAACAAAAACACTTTAAGGAATGCTCCAGTAATTTATTGAGATCAACATGTTTCGTGGCTAGGCCACCGTCATCAGGATAGAAAACAATACATAAAATCATTTGATGGCAGAATAATTTTAACTAACATTTTAACAACAAAAACATTGTATTTTTATTTTATTTTAATAGTTTACTTCTATATATACTTACTTTCACTTTCTCTTTCAATTGCTATTTATAACGTTACTCACCATAGCTATATTGTGACGTTTTAATTTTCTCAACCCGATTTTGTACCTCAGCATGATTTTATGTATTGTTTTCTATCCTGATGACGGTGGCCTAGCCACCGAAACATGTCGATCTCAATAAATTACTGGAGCATTCCTTAAAGTGTTTTGTTATAGGACCTTCTACATTTTATTATAGTTTTGTGAAATATTCATTATTTTGGAGGTTGAAACAAAAATTCAGTTATGAGTAGGGACAGAATGTTTAAGAAAAGTATGTTTCAGAATGTGTTACATGTACATGTATTCACATATTATGAAGATTGATGTATATTAGAAATTGTACAAGAAAATCCTTGTGCAAGTAGAACATTTCAAGTAATGAATTATTTACTAAAAAGGGGACGAAAGATACCAGAGGGACAGTCAAACTCATAGATCAAAACAAACTGACAACGCCATGGCCAAAAATAAAAGACAAACAGACAAATAATAGTACAGATGACACAACATAGAAAACTAAAGACTAAGCAACACGAACCCCACCAAAAACTGGGGTGATCTCAGGTGCTCCGGAAGGGTAAGCAGATCCTGCTCCACATGTGGCACCAGTCGTGTTGTTTAATTATTACAAATCCGTAAATAGTCTAATTCGGTAAGTCACATTCGTGAAAAGGAAGGGTATTGTAGTTACGACATAAGGAACATATCCGATATCATCTGTGAAACGGTTATTCCATAACGGTCAACCAACTCATGATGGCGTCCGTAAAATTTACGAAGGATGATTTCAACTTCACCATTTGGAACTCTTGGTTTAATAGCTTCCTTGTGAGCAGCAATCCTCTATCAAGGAAATCATGATAGGAAACACAAGCCGGAATATCGTATCAATTGGGAGATATATACTCCGTATGCAGGCGCTGCTGGAATGTTGCTACATAGAAATGGAAAGTTCACAATTGGGAAGCTGAAATCATCTCTTTTGTCGTAAAGTTTTGTTTTCAACCGACCCTCATTGTCAATTTCTAGATGTAAGTCAAGATATGAGGCAGACTTAACTGTATCTGTAGTATCCTTTATCTCTAGTTCGATGGGATAGATTCGTTCAACATAGTCACCAAATTTTGTATTATTTAGTGAGAGAACATCATCTATATAGCGGAACGTAGAGTTAAAGGATATTGCTAACTTCTTATCTTTCTTCCTAAGAAGTTCCTGTATGAAGTCAGCCTCATAATAATAAAGAAACAAGTCGGCAAGAAGAGAAATTAGTGCTTTACAAAGCTTGAATTATGTAATCAATACACAATGTTAATTTTTATTTGACCTTCTCAATGCCCGATTTGAAATGGAATATTCATATACAAGTAGACCAAATGTTTACATTAACAATTGATTATGAAAAATCGACCAAATGAGAGAGTTTTTTGGACATATTTTATGACCGTTAGAAAACACAATGTACCAAACTGGACCAAGTTTTGATATATTTAGATATTTTATAAGCTGCGTTATAGTACAAGAATTTTTTAATCTCCTTTCTATGACCCCATGCAATCAAGATTAGATCATATTCAGTCACCGGGACAAGTTCTTTTGTTATGCGTATTTTAACAGATCAAAGCTGATCATACCTGCACATTATTGTACACCTGTCTAACAGGTAAAAATACAGGTGTAACTGTAATAATTACAACTATTTATATATCGTTAGAACACAGTGAACATGAATTATGAATGTATATAACATATCTCTCCTGAACTTGTCTAATTTGGAGAATTTGAGAAATTAGTCACTCGTACATGAAACAAGAATTTTCATTTTTGTGGTACAAAGGTAGAACAAACATAATGTTAGTCATCTGGTGCGGACAATGGAGTTGTATTTGTCAAGGATAAATATTTTTTTTTCAATGTGACATCTCATGAAAGGGAGGGGGTGGCATTTTACATAAATATTTTGTGTATTCTTGTGAAATTTTACAATGGAATTGAAAGCTTGAAATCAGTACAACTAGGGGTGAATCTGAATGATAATGTAACATCTTTCTTTATACATGCTGATTGTTCCTAAAAATACTGTTTTATTTCGTATTTTGATTCTTCTCAGTAGCTTGGAAGTCAGTTTCAGTCAAATGCATATATATATGAAAATCTTATACATATACATTGTAAAAAAATCTTGAATAGAGAGCATTTGGCAAAACCTTTCAGAATTTTAGTCCTCAACGCTCTTCCTCTTCATACAATATTTGACCTTTATAACATTTTTGTTCGAGTGTCACTGATTAGTTATTTGTAGACAAAACTGGCATCTGATGTCCAAATTTTATGCCTAGTATCTATGTTGAGTTTATTAACAGGTTATTGAAGTTTAAATAATATATTAAAATTTTTTATTCTGTCAAAAGATGAAAACTTCAAAAAATAACTTCTTAACAGTTTATGTCAATTATGATATTTTCAATTGTCTACAGGGGGCAGCCCAGCAGCTACATGTATTTCAACCCAAGTTTGAATCGTCTTTTTTTGTAGAACTAGAAATGTCAGGTGATTATGTTTATTTGCTCATATTATTGAGCTTTACTTGTCAGTCTTTACATAAAGAAAAAGAATTAGCCTATCCACTCTGTAGTTTTGACAAATTAAAACTTTGCACACCCTGTGCTTAATCCACGGTGACTGTGGAGGGTGGAAAAGGGAAAAAGTATTTGAGCTTTAGTGAAGTTGAGAAAAATGTTTCGATGGAACAGCAAGTAAAAACCAAAACATTTGGTTAGAAAACTTTTTTAGAAATGGCCTCAATTCTTAACATGGGAAATAGTATTTAACTCAGACTGAAATAAGTTCAAGTATTGGAATGTTTCCATAAATAAATTCAGTCCAAAAAATGTAAAAATCAAGAGCTGTTGATGATGTAAAAAGATCACAAAATAATAACCTGTTACATGAAATGCTCCAAATTTAAATATATTTCATTACACAGATGTCATTATATTACAATTTACTGAGTTTTTAATGTGCAGTATCGTTTTCAAGTCATGTATCTGCTAATGCGCAAATTGCTCAATGTATTATTCTTTTGTTGGGTAACGTAACTGATTAAAATTGTAATACTTTCTTAAGGTGTCTTGTAACTGACATTGAATAAAGATGAAATAAGATTTAATAATTGGTATATACACAATAGGTAGCATTTATAATATTGAATTCACAATCTATTTAAGAAGGAGGAAAAGTTGTAATCGATCTTTATTTGAAATTGTATCATTTGGATACATTTGACACGCTCACATTTTCTCGTAACACAAGGAATGTATTGTCTGTATATCTACCAGATGTGTACTTTCCGCTAGTTCTCACATTGACTCTACGGTAAACTGCCACTAAGTGCATTTGTAACTTTTTGTTGTCAATTGCATGCATGTTATACCATTTTTCAAGGGTTGAAAATGAGAAACAGTTGTCACATTTTGGACTTTTACTGTTTTCTTTTATGAGAAAATTAATATGAACGTATAAAATTTGGTTAAAAGTCATTAGTTATTTCCGTCATGATTCAAAAGTTTTATTTTAGTATAACAATGTTAATTCAGTAAAAAATTAAGTTTAAAGAGTGCATAATGATGATATTTACTTTAGATATTTGGCAATAAATGTTTTTTTAAGAATATTGAAATATAGAGAATAACTTCATATATCATGTATATGAAATAAACATGCTTATGTAAATACACTTGTAACACATCAGGAGTTTTTGAAAATGTTTATGGAAAAATTAAAATCTTAGTAAAAATTTATTTAAGCCTTAGTAATTTAGATGTGGAAGTCTTGTCAACTGGAAAAAATACTAATTTCAAGCTCAGAGATTCTATTGACACTAGATCTTTGAGAAATTTAAATTTTAAAGACATATTTTTACTTATCCATGTAAAAGCTCAATTTTAATTAGATTTCTTAATCATGTAGTAACTTTAGGTGCCGTATTTAAAATTTGAAGTCTGGTTTCAAAGTTGAAATTTACATGCATGGGGAAGATCAGGTCAGAATGTATGATTATCAATTATTTCACATTTTTTAAGTGGGGTCTTTTATAGCTTACTAGTACTATAACGAAAACTGTATGGGTTTTGCTCATTGTTAAAGTCAGAATTGTCACCTATAGTTGCTTACAACCATTCATTTGGACTCTGAAGGATAGCTGTCTCATTGGCAACCATAATGCATGCATTATTTATTTTTATACTGTCTGTGTATAGTCATATCAACATTCCTTTCTTTCACTGTTATGTGTTGCATCTCCTCCCTCTGAACTGATTACTTGCTTTGTCTTATTCTCAAAAAAAAAAAGGAAGTCCTTTTAAGTGACATGCCTAGGCTATATAGCTCACGGGTGGCCAGTCGTTCATGATTTCATATTAACAGACATGGTGTTGTACATATTATTTATTATTGAGAAAGCATGTATAATACATGTTTAATGAGAGCCGTACAAGGAACAGTTCTGTGGTAATATTAATTAACCTATCAGAACTCATTGGTATTCATATATGTAGATGAACTAGTTAATTTTGTCTGACACCTACTACAGTTATATATATGTTCAGTCTTCATTTCTGTTAAAAATATCTTTCTTAAAAGGATAAGATTGTAGTGCATTTAAGGACATCATAGGGTTGTTGTCAAAAACTACATCTAAAATAGAAGTTTAGAAATATGCCTATTTTTGGTACTTTCACTGTATCTTTTACCAGGGGTATTTGTAAAATAAACTGGAAATTGATATTTCATCATTATAAAAAAAACTGGAAATTGATATTTCATCATTATAAAAAAAACTGGAAATTCATTTAGGCAACCCCTATAAATAGGATTGTTGAAGTATGCCTTATTTTTAGTACCTACACTGTATCTTTTACCAGAGGTAGTTGTAAAATACTGGAAATTAATTTATCATCATTATAGAAAAAAACTGGAAATTGGATTTAGGCAACCGTATGAATAGAATTGTAGAAGTATGCCTTATTTTTGGTACCAGTACACTGTATCTTTAACCAGAGTTAGTTGTAAAAAACTGGAAATTGATTTATCATCATTATAAAAAAAATGAAATTGATTTAGGTTACCCCTATAAATAGGATTGTAGACGTATGCCTTATTTTTGGTACTTACACTTTAACCAGGGGTAGTTGTAAAACTGGAAAATGATTTATCATCATTATAAAAAAAACTGGAAATTGATTTATCATCATTATAAAAAAAACTGGAAATTGATTTAGGTTACCCCTACAAATAGGATTGTAGTATGCCAATATGTTTTACAATTAATAATATCTTTATCATTAATTGTTAACCCCCCTCCAAGTTTATGTACATAAATGTTCATTTGAATTTGTGTTCTCTTTGTAAATTAAAATATCAGGTCATTTAGGTGGAAAATTGCTTGAAATAAAATTACCTATCAAAACCAGTGGACTCTGTTTAAGGTCATTTTAAATTCCAAACATAATAAACATTCAAATTTAATTTACTTCTTCAATACAAGAGTCAATAGAGTTCTCAGATTGAATTGTCATAAAAAGTGGCTTCTGGCTATACATAGAAAATCATTCACAATTTCAATTACGACATATACCAGTAATGTACTATTTTTATAATTAACAAAACAACGTCAGTTTTCACAATAGCCTTAAACACCATTCTTTATAGGGATGTATCTCGTTGAGTGCTACATTTTGGACCTGCTTTCAATGCTGATTATGTTGTCTAGAGTTTTGGCTTAGATAAACTGTTTTAATATTTGAGTGCAATGTCAGCATTTCTGAGTTCTTATTTGGTTCAGTTTTGTAGGAAACATTTTTTTGAATTCCCCAACTCTTTATGTTCCTGTAAACCGGAAAATGTTTGTTCAGGGGTTTTATTTCATGATCATGTGAAATGCATAGCTATTCCCCCTATGGATAGTTTGTAAAAAGCAAACAATATTGATGTCAAGCACAATATTTTTTTAGGCACTTATTTATCCATCACACAAAAAGTTCTTTAATCCAAATTGTGAAATATCAACCCGCAAAACCGTTAGTATTCTGGTTGACTCCATGCAGATCATTGATAATGTTAAGTATCTGTGATCATGGCGATACCTAAAGTAAAATTTACTGGTAAATTTGAACAACTTTTAACATAAAACTCATTCAGGATCATTATTTCAGGCAAGATATTTCAGCATGTTCAGTGTGTTCTCGTTCATTCTTAATTTTTGTTTACGAGAGACCTGAAGCTTGGAGTATAAATACAGCAGCCATAAGTTGTCAGTAAATATAAAATTTAATTTTTACGTGACACAAAACAGGTATGCAAACTTGACAGGTCTCACATTTCAAATTTTTTCTCTAAAACTTGTAAAAAATAGTTTTATGTACGTATATTGTATATAACTTTTCATAGATGGAATAATTATACTTCATGTAAAGAGCTATATATATAAATACAATTTATTGTATTCATCATAATGCAACAACATAGTATAAAATTTAGAATGGAAATGGGGAATATGTCAAAGAGACAACAACCCGACCAAAGAACAGACAACAGCCGAAGGCCACCAATGGGTCTCCAACACAGCGAGAGAATCCCGCACCGGGAGGTGGTCCTCAGCTATGTCTTTTATACCATGACTTGGGTTCTTGTCTTTCTTGATAATCATGACACGTATGATCTTTTTATACCATGGGATATACTGTCACGAAATAGAAGTTCCTTCATAATATAAGTTTGAAATTTAAAAAAAAAATATTCTGGAATATTACTTCCACTGGAACAAATATTACAGTATTCCTAACAGAATAAATTGTATAGAATATTTGTTCCAACCGGAACAGATATTATGGCATTGTTTATAACAAAGTTTCCACAGGAACTTCTGTAAGGAGGAACAAATATATGTTGACAATACTGTCTAACCTCTATCCATCTGTCCTTCCCTATACACAGGGTTCCGTGGAACCTCTTATGAATTTTTGTTCATGGCATATGCAAACGCTATAACTGGTAAGCTATACAATGTAACATATTTTCAGATCTGTCACTTATATACATGTACTTCCTGCATGTCCTGTATGTAGGATACATGAACTACCACAATGGTTTTTACGTGGAAGGACATATAAGTAATTTCCTAAGATAATGGGATAAATCTTACACTGCATCTTTTATGGATCTGTTCAATTTGTAGTTGTATATGGATAAGAAGGTTGGGCACCCCCTAACATAACATGTTTAATCCCTCCACATTCTGAATGTGCCTGTCCAAATTCAGTAGCCTGTAATTCATTGCTTGTTATTTGTTGCTGTGTATCATATATGTTTTTTGATTATTATTTTGTACATGAATCAGGCAGTTAATTATCAGGGTTGATTTGTTTTACGTTTGTCATTTCTGACCTTTTGTAGCTTGCTATGCAGTATGGGTTTTGCTCCTTGTTGACGGCTGTACCGTATGGCAAGGTCTTAATTGTTAGCTTCTATGTCATTTGGTCTCTGGTGGACAGTTGGCAATCATACCACATCTTATTTTTATAAGAGTTGAAATTTTTTTTAATGAAAACTGAAGAACTTAGTGAACAGAGGCTGATCTTACATGCCTGAATGTTTAAACTAAGTAAGTTCAGGCTAAAATATGCTGTGCCCTTCATTATGGTTTGGGTTTAATTTAAAAGATAAAAATATCAAGGATAGGTTAAATTTACAATTTGAAAGGGGAAAAAGTGTGAACCATTGAGGTCAAAGAATAAATTCCTTGCATAATTACTATTTGGCTGAAATTCCTAATGTATTTGAAAAATTTTGGGAGCCAAAGTTGAACAATGGAAGCTAAACGGGTTAAATTCCAAATATGTATAAATTAGCTTTATTATGTAGCCTATTATAATAGCTTGTCAGAGATCACACTTAATACTGCTACATAGAGGTAATTATAGATAACTAGATAAATCCATGTGATATAAAACCAAATCCATGCCAGGATTCTAGGGGTGTTAAGTGGCTGCCAATTATAGGGACTGTTTCAAAAGTTGTAAGTGTTACTACAACTATTCCTTCAATAAAAAAAAAAAAACAACAGACATGACAGATGAACATTCAGTTTTATTTTAAATTTTAGTTCTTCTTTAACCTTGTTTTAATTAAATACAAGGGGCTTTGGTAGCCAAGTGGTCTAAGTAATGCATCTACTGTATCACTAGCCTCAACACTGAATTTCTGAGTTTGAACCCCTCACATGGCTGGTGGGTTATTATCCAATTGTAATTGTTTCTTAGCACTCTGGCTTCCTCCACTAGTAAAACTGGCTGCCACGATATTGCCAAAAGTGCTGAAAGTGGCATTAAACATCAGCAATCAATCAGTCAGTCAAATGCATAAATTGTAATGTTTCAGCATTTCTGTGAAATTTTTCCCCTTGCTCATTTGCATTATGCAAATCCACAACATATTCCTTTTCTCCCAACAAATAAAATATTGTTGAAATCAATGGTTCTGGGACACATCGATATCATAATGTAAAAACCATGAAATTAATCTTATAGGAAATGTTTCTATAAGCAATTACATATTTCTGCATGTATATTAAGCAATTCATGGTAAAACATAATGAAAATTATGATAATATTTAATTCTTATAAATCTTTGGTGAATCAGTATAATAAAGCTATGACAAACGATTATAAAATTTCGACTGAAGAATTTGTATTTGTGGTCAGATAAGATTTTTCTTAAAGGTATATGGATCATTAAAATACATATTTGAGAAATGTGGTATTCTCATGTTTTACAATATTTATAATAACCTGTATTTGTAAATTGTAGGTTGTCATTGAAGGCAATGTATAAGTTACTCTTTAGCTTATTAAGATTTTACTAATATTATGGCTTACTGATATGTCACAAGATACCTTTGTTATATCTTGTATGTGGCATGTTTTCAATTCTAGTTCCTTGGTCTGTAAAATTGAATAATTGGTATCGCTGAAGAAATAGGTCTGAGTATTTACATTATTTTACAGTGTTCGAAATTTAAAGATGAGCCACTAACTTTCATCTTTTTTTGTTGATTTTTTTTCATAATTGACTAATTCATTAGTCCAATATTATGAGATAATCTTGGTTTTAAGCAAAAAGTAAAACTCTTGTAATAAAAATAAAAGTTGAATGAAGTCCTTAAAGTTTGGTTTGCAGTAAGGCTTATTTCAGCACCAGATGGATTAGGTCTTTTAATTACCTTTTTATCATGCCAATGCTAAAAATATTTAGTTGACATATTGTAGAAGTGTTGCACTTTAAAAAGTAGGTAATATATACAGATTTTACAGTAAATCATATGTTTTGAGATGACCCCTCAAATTACAGGTCCCTCTATTAAGAAACCAATTTACAGATTGCCACCTTATTATCGTGTATCCCGCAGACAATAAGTAGATTTATTTATAAGATGATGAGAACTGAAGTGGCTGATAAGTCGTAGGTTTGTTGTGGTTTGGCATTTTGAAGAGGTTAATATTTATTAATATTTGTATCAATCAAGTCATATCTCTTTTTGAAATCTGATAACGAGTTACATCATGGATACACTCAGTTGGATTAAATATTGCCATTCATCCATATCCACAGTTGGAGTGGGTACATAGTTGAAAAAAGTTCTGGATCATGGTCCCCTGTACCCAACCTGTGGAGTGGACTACCATTTCGTTTCTTTCATCATTAGTGTGGATACAATACCTGAGTGGCAGATTTAGGGGGGTGGCCAGGGGTGCCTGGGCCCCCTTTATGGAGCTTTATTTATGGTTAATCCAGACTTTTACCGGTTCAACTACAAATTTTGTCTACGGGCCACCCTTTTTCAAAATCCGCATCTGAATACCTTGAAAAATGAGTTGAGGTTTTGCATAAAAATCTTAATTAAAATTTCAGTAAGCAAGAGTAAGCTGTCCACAGTAGACAGGTTGAAATGCCAAAATTCTGTTAAACCGTAGTGTAACTTTGTACTCAATTATCTGTGGCTTTCATGACTCTGAAATGAATGTGAATCTTTGTTTATAATAAGAATCGTTCTGCTTTAACATTTGTTTTAGACAGCAGGATTGATTAAAAGGAGATATAGGAAATGTCAATTTCAACACATTTCAAGACAGCAATGAAACACAATTAAACCATAAAAGACATTTTAAGGTCATTTTTCTATTATTGACTTTGTTGGTTTGGTATGCCTACCTTTTATTTCCAACTTAATTAGGTATATTACTAATCTACTAAGAAATATGTTGGTCTTGGATCAGTGGCTGTATTGGACGTGTTTTCCTTTGGATAATTTTGATAGCAACCTTTTAAACGATAAACTGTGTATCCTTTGTGCCTTGATGTAAAATGTCAAAAAATATTTACTGATGATAATTTGGGTGCATTTAGGTAATATGAATAGTTTTACAAAGAGGGAGTGATGTGGTTAAACTTCAAAAAAGAATTTAATTAGACAGGAATTTTATAATTTCCCTGCATTTATTGATTAAATTGAATTTCTTAAGAATTATTGTTCTGGAAATTAAACCATGATTGTGCATTTAATTTATAAGTTCCCAGCAGTTGACATCTTATTCCCTATCCTTAAACACTCGGTAAAGAGAACATTTATGATACCTCAGTATGCAGTTACCGGGGAACATCAACAAATATTTTGTTATCCGCCGTAAATCTGCACAAAAACATGGAAGGATATTAAATAACTTGAAAAAGCTTCTCTGATCAAAATTTTAATCAAAATACCTTGTTTCACCAATTTCATGTAATTCTTTTTAAGAATTGACAGTAAGCACATCGATTTAGATAAAATTGGGTTCCTCTGTTGCCTGGGTCATGTCGATCTTTGTGTATAAATTAGCTTCCTGTTTTATCCTCCACGGTTTTACTGTTTAATTAAGATGTGACCATAGCTAAAAATATTTTCTTTGATAATGGTAAAGTTAAGAAAACCAGAGGAAATTATGTCCGTAGAACTGAAATAGATAGCATTGTTTGGTATCCTTAATTTTTTTGTGTTGCCCAAGTGAAAAGTAAAACTTTTAAAAAATTTAAATAATCTATGAAGGTCTGACTAAATCAGTCAGTTAATTTTGATATTTTTTCTGGTGAATATAAACTGGTAATATATATATTAAACTGACTTAACATTAAGTTTTTTATACTCAATAATGTAATTAAACATATCTGCTCAAAATTCTTATGTTTCTGTTAACTCTGATAATTCAAGCCCTCACCAATACTCCTCCTTTTGAGGTTAATGAAGTGATCCTAGTGATTGAATCTGACCTGTGTTTTTCAGTATGGGACTTTTCATGTTATGATGAAAAGAGTCAAGGACCTCTTATTCTTTATACAGATGCTTCATACAAGACTTTTGACTTTCACAAGGAGGACCTTTCATTAATATTTAAAGCAATTTTGTACCCAAATCCTGGATTATTCAAGTTAATGTTTTACACCATCTCGGATAAAAAGTATTAGACCTTAATGTATGCGGGTCTGCATTGGGTTTACAGAATAAAGAATAATGGACAAAAAGTGTAGAATAAATGGTAACAAATAAAGAATAACGAAAAATGGGCCAAAAAAGATGAATAGAGAATAATGGGATGCTAGAATATAAAGAATAGAGAATAAGGGGCAAAATAAGTAAAGAATAGAGAAAATGGTCGGAAAAATTCTAGAATAAAGAAATGAAGCCAGGACCCCCATCCAGACCTTCATATATCTCAACCTGAGGTTACCTTGGAAGTTGTAGGCATTTGCTTTCATTCTGAATATGCATAAACTAGTTGCTTTTCCTCGAATGTGACCTACAGAATTAGACTTATTACCGGATTTGTACTAACATGAGCAGGATCTGATTACCCTTCCGGAGCACCTGAGATCATCCCAGTTTTGGTGGGGTTCATGTTGCTCAGTCTTTAGTTTCTATGTTGTGTTTTGTGTACTGTTGTTTGTCTGTTGGTCTTTTTCATTTTTAGCCATGGTGTTGTCAGTTTATTTTCAACTTCTGAGTTTGAATGTCCCTTTGGTATCTTTCGCCTCTCTTTTGCTGCTATATATATGTAAAAGCAACATACAAGGAGTCATTTACATGTTACATGTTATTAGACAATCGCCAATCGATCAACTAAGCCTTAATAATTTACAAACAAAAACCTTTATTTATAAACATTTATAAGAGCCTTACAACTTGGTTAATTTACTATGTGAAATGAATTCTAAAACTTAAAACTTTAGCTTATAGAAGGCAATATTGAGAAAACGCAACATGGGGCCTTGAAGTTTAAAGTACTTGTCCATGTATAAGGAGTTCAAATTCCTAGGTTTCTTGCTTATTTTTTAATCATTCAAATCATTCTTGCCTCATTTTATTATGCAAGTCTTTTTGATAAGCAGCATGAGATGTGATACTAGTAAAATGAATACATAACGAAACACTTTGTTATATAGTATTTAAAAAGACATTAGGCAGAGAATTTTTTAATAATTATAATAAAACTTTAAAGCACACATGCTGCTGAAATGGTTTAAATAAAAACTAATGTTAAACTTTATAGTATGAATCATGTTTTTGAAATTTTTCCTGAATAAGAATTGGATCTAAAATATCCACAGGATGTACATTTTCCATCTGTGGAAAAACATTTACCACAATATTTATGCGATTTTAGAGAAAATTGATACTGTTTGGAAATTTTATATATTCCTCTGGTTCAACATTTAATGTAGAATAAGTTCATTAAATGTAGAATAAATGCATATATGCTTCAGATGTGCAGGAGTGCATCAACAACTATTTACCTGGTGTGCATGTATTAAAAAGACTTTTAAAATCATTTCTCGTTAGAAACCTTCTCAGATGATCAGTCATAGGTGGCTAATAACATTAAACTAAATCAATAAAAATACGTCAGTTTGACAAAATCAGACATTGTTACAAATTATCAAGACTTTTCTAACGATAATGTATCAGTCACGCTTTGTCTACATTCTTGAGCATTCTAAACGGGTACATAACACCGAAACTTCTTGACGAATTGGTGTAATGGGAGACATTTCAAAGAAGAAGGTCACGAATTTCAATAAGTAACTGAGAACTGGGAACGTCTTAAAATGGAATGCAGCTCTTAACATTCATTTATTATTCTTTGTTGGGGTAAAAATATGTCCCGATCAGCACTCGTATAGATAACGGGTGTCTGGTGAAAATCGATACCTTAGGCACATCGAGGATCAATAGGTGTAAAATGAAGAGGGTTGTCACGAGTTATACTTCAGTGTGTTTTGTATTTACCCTTCGGCTTAGGTCTACAATTGATCCAAATTTAGTCTTAAAATTAGTGATATTGAAAGATGGCAACATCAATTAGTTAGTACTATAGAAAAATATTTATTTTTGAAATGTATGCCCTTCATTGGCAAGGTTGTTAAAAAAAATAAAGTGATTATTTATGACGGGTAAAAAGCTATATTTACAATTTCTAAATTTAAAAGGTTAACATATTTTATGTCTACTTGTATTAAAGAATGTTTCACGTGTGTACTAACATGTATTTGATTTTTTACAGCAGAAACCAGTTATCTGTATACCAATCTTCTTGCAGTTGATCCTTTTCAATATGGAATGCTTGAAATTGTAGTTTATCAACATTAATATTCATTTGACCACAAATTGCATTCTTTGGGTTTTCTTACTGAAGTTCAGGTCTCAAGTTCACACTGGAATTTTTTCTGAAACTTCTTTTATAACAACTGAATTAAATTTACCATTTTCAAGAAAATTGGTTTGCACATGTATTTTTTTGGTTGTATTTAACAGACATAACAGTCTTCACAATAGACTTTTAAATCTATAGGCCCAAAGCTGAATTTTAAGAAAATTTTAGTTAGATTATATTGGCCTGTGGAGATGATTTTTGCAGGCCTGACAGAAGTTTTACAAGCCTGCGCTGGTGGGCCTGTGGTTGAGCACGAAGACTGGACATCATACTGAGTATAATGTTATAAAAAAAAAAGCTATTTTTGATTATCCACATGAAGATATATGTTAATTAATTGAAAATGCAGACTGGTCAATGGATGTAAATTGAAAATGCAGACTGGTCAATGGATGTAACAGTAGAAGTTATCAAACAAGTGTCCCACAAGAACCCTTTCATGTGTCAGTCAATAGGTGGAGGGGGAGATAATCCATTAAGAACAATGAGATAGCATATCTGTTTTACTTCATGTTAGGGATCATCGTAAGAATAACTCAAACAAAAAATATTGCAACTTCTGAAGTATGTTTGTTTTTAGTAACACATCTTTAGATTATATTAAATCCAAAAATAGTTTTATAGATTGATATCTCTAACATTATCTTGTCACAAAATGAAATTTCTTATAGTTACAGCGCATTCTATAAAAATGTTTTACTGTAAATGGTGCATTCCTTTTTTTTCAAAAGTCTATAACTAGGAAAGGGTATGCAAAGTTCTGTTTAGTCCGGGACATTAAAGCATGCCTATTCTTCCCTTAAGGTTTCAACTCCCTCAGGCAAAGTTGGCCTTAGATGGATTTGGCTATTTTCTAGGTCCTTTTTGGTTTATAGCTCTTCAACGTTTTCGGTCCTTATACATCCTTGGCTTTCAAATTTTCGGCTTTGAGTGTTCCTGATGATGGTAAATCCAGAAAAGTGCTTCAGACGCATGAAATTTATAACGTGTTGTTTTCATTTTTTTCCAAGTGCAAGTAGACTCACAGTTTTTCTTTTAGAACTTTCAATGATTAGTTTGAAAAATTAATGGCTTAAAAATGTCCAGTATATTTTGAGTAGAGCAAAAGTAAGGAATTTGATTTACGGGAATACCCCATCAATTTAGTTGGCATGACGTCATCAAAAAAAGCTTAACAGATGCAAAATTAGTGATTAACTAAAATTGATAAAAAATTTACATTGTGAATTTGTTAATTTTTTGCTTTACCTGTAACGTTAATTTTTAATTTGATATTAAACTAATTGAGAATTTTCATACTCATTCTTTGAAAGGAAATATATATCCCTGTGATTCAATCTCTCAATTCTATAGCCTAACTTGAGATATGGCATTATCCTAACATCCAGCTAAACTGGAAAGGGGGAGGGCATATGATCTCTCAGACTTATAGCAGTGCCAAGGGTTCAAATTAGCGGTGGTCCGAGGTCCGTGACCTTCCACTGTTGCAATCGGACTTTCGTTTTGGGCACTAGCTATGCCCGACGGACCTTCGATTTGAAAGAAAATAAAAAATAATTTTGCCGACCTTTTTCACCATCAGTATCGTCATTTCAAAGCCATAGTATTATTGAAATTAAAGATAATAAAATGTTTCATTCCTGACCATGCTGACCATACACAAGGTTGCGATAGGTCACTTGACAAATCATTGTAATAGACATTTTCGAACAAAATGAGTCTGTTTCTCATTGGTGTCACGTCTTCGAGGGAAAGCTTGAAGATGATGAACAGTGGGTTTCAATGTCTTCCTAGGGAACAAAACAAAAGAAATCAAATGAAGATCTGAAGACCAAAAATACGATGGTGAAAACGGGAACAGAAATTTAAGCTCAACTGAAAATCGATCTACCGGGCTATATTTTGATGATCGAATCAACTGGTCTAATGTTGTTTATATACTGCCATAAGTTCCTTACCCATGCAAAAAAAGAAAGTTCACTAGTAAGGGGAACACAAAATCTTAGGTCAGGTGCATAAATGTTGATGTTGCCACTTTTACATCAATAACAATATAATTGTTGATGTTGCCACTTTACATCAATAACAGTATAATTGTCAATGATTGAGACAACATACACACACACACAGTGACACCCTTCCCAGCACCCAAAAAAAATAGATTGTTGGAATTTTTAATATACAAGACAATTAAATTTATTGTTATACCTGTAATACCACAGCGACACAGACAGTTTGGTCTATATCATTATATGGTTGCATGGCAATATATTATTTGTAAACTTGTCAAATACAAATGTATGATGAATCAAGCTAACCTAGCACCAAACGCACATTTCTTTTGTATCTTAATGAAAAATATTTCATGTAAAAGTAGGACCTGGGATTTATGTTGTGGACCTTTCAGTTTGGAATGTCAAAGGTCCCGGACCTTCAAGTACCAAATGTTAATTTGAACCCCTGACAGTGCTTGCAGACCTTTTAGTATAATGATGTGATGACTTCTGATTGATTTTGCTTAGTGGTACATTTGTATTTTGAATGATATGAATTATTGCTTTAAAGTGAGCAAGGCATTTGTATGCATTAAAAAAAGAAAAGGGAAATATTGTTTCACAATTGTGACTGAATGTCTGGACTGAAACATAATTTTTTTAGAGATTTACATAAAACCATGAAATTTATATAACAATCAAGCATTGTGCAAGAGTGTTTAATATTTTGACCTAGAAAAAAAAGCTTTTGCAATACTTTCTTACAAGGCTTCTTTAAGTTTAGTATTGGAGGAATATATGTACATATGAAAATATATACATATATATTTAAAACATAATCATTTATTATGTATAGTATATACTTCTGTATATATTTTCTACAAGGTATGTTATTACAAGTTATTGCAAAATGATTTAAACTTTATTAAATGAATGGAGACAGCATAACTACTTTATTATATACCTCATTTTAAAATTTTATTTTGTTGCTCTGCGAATTTGATCTGATAATCAAATATTGAAAGATCTATTTGAGTAAATACATGGAAATTTTAATCCATTGATTTCAACCAAACTGTTGAAGAATAAGGGTGTATAACTTCAAGCCGAGATGAATTCCACCGTTGCCAAAATGAGACACTTTTTTTTGTAACCAAGGGTTGGTCTAGATATTTAATATTTAAGAATTTAGTGAAATGTGGTTATGTATTGAAAAATTTGAATTTAAATTGTAGTGTAAATAGTACAAGGAGATTTTTGGATTGAACATTTGTAATATCGAAGACTTTATTTAATTTGGGGCCTAAAGAGAGGATACTTGTGAAATTTTTAACTTAAAGGAAGTTTACTTTCTTAAAATATTTATAAATTGTTTGTAGTCTTTTTAATGTTGTATAATAGAACTTTATATTCTCAAATTTTAAGGAGTACCTTTTGTAAATTTAAAGTTCATTTTTATAATGTATTAAGAAAATTGCATAATATAAATAAAAGGGATTGAACTTATATATCAATGAGAGAGTAACTAAATAACACAAAAACACAAATTTATATTGATGTGTTCAACAGTATGCAAAAACATGTTTAATACATGTGTTTACTCAAAACGCTTAGTTGCTTGTTAGAAAACTTGCATATTGAACATTAAAACAAAGTATTATACCATTAGCTAAACTGCAAATGAATGAAAACAACACTTTACAAATTTGGTGCCTCAAAAACACTTTTCTGGAGAAGGTCATTCTTCAGAAACAAACAAATCCAAACATTTGAAGACCAAAGGACCTTAAAAGATAGCCAAATTCAAGACAAAATGTTTAATGTACAACACAAGCTGTATTTAAATATAAGTACTCAGGTTATGTCAACTGTTAATGTTTTTTTTCCCATTTGATGTATCTTTATTATGGTTATATTTTGCAGATTGGTAGTTTTTCATGTAACAGAGATAATTTTTTAAGTTAGTAGTTGATAGTTTTAAAGGTCACAGGTCAGAATAAAGGGCAAACAAAGCTGAAAAGTCATCTTTGACCTTTGATTTTTTACAAAATGTTTACAAGTTTTAAAAGGGTAACACATCAACATTAACTGATATAAAATTACGGCCAACCATGAAAAGGAATACATGTGTATGTATATAAGTATATATATATATTGTCATGATATATATTTTTAAGTTTTCTTCTAACACAATAAAGATAAAATGTGTTTAGTGTTAATTTTTTATCCCTGGATTTTGGACGTAGCTCAGAAATGTTGTTCAAAACCTATTAACTATTGACAAAGAAAACAGGATATGCAAGTTATAGAATTAAAACCAGTGAAAATTATATAAAACTAATAATCAGATTTGCCTTTTGTGTACAAATACTTTTCATTTGGAAAGATCGTTCAACTAGAAAAATTTCCTTCAAGTAAACATCCTAAATGATATAAAAATGTACCATATGGAGGAAAATGATAAATTCTTGACAAACCATTTATAAATTTTCCATTTATTAATATATTTTCAGATATATTTTACCGATAACAAGTTCTTTTATTAAAAAAAATCATTATAATTTGGCTTAGGGAACTATAAAACTTAAAAGCATCCTGTGGCGTTTTTCATAATCGTATTTTGCGTGTTATGCATCTCTAACCAAGAATGTATTGTAAAACTGATAATACAAACACGTACAAAATTGTAATGAAGTTTTTGAACTTTGAACTAATAAAAAGAGTTGTATTTATAATGGGAAAACATGACTTTGGTTATCATGAATAGATATTCAATTACTTGTAGTTTAGTATAATGCATTAATGCATAATTTGTCAATTTGTGTTTTGTTGGTAATTATTATTCATAAATTTTTGTAGAACTGTTTAGTTGTGTTAAAGTGAAATATGATTTAAGATCAAATAAACCCCCAATTTGTAGAATTAATTGTTGAATCTATGAAATTGAATGAAACGTTTCAGTTTTGGTTTTAAAATTATTTCCTTGTCAGCGCTATACAGCCATAAAATGACAGTAAATTTAGTTAATTGGTATTTATATGAAATCTTGACTGTTTGACTCAGGAATGCTATATAAAATATAAATTATATAGAACACAACCCTGACCAATAAGGGAACGACCATTTAACTTCAAGGGGTTATTATGGTTTTTCCTAAAAAATATTCTGATCCCAATTTGATGAAAAATATTGTGGTCAAGCAGATGACAAAAAAAAAAATTTTCTGACTCAGAAAAAAACCATAACCCCCCCCCACTTGAAGTTAAATGGTTGCTCCCTAAAGTAATCACAATATTAATGGAAGGGTAGTCTGTGTGTTCAAACTTTTTGGCAGTTAAACTGATTTTGGGCAACACTTGTTTAAACTGATTTTGGGCAACACTTGTTAGATGTATGTTATTTCTAATGCAATAAGGCATGTAACGCAAATTTTGATTGGTTAATGCCTGCCATCAATTCTACGGTTGATGGTCAGAGTCATTGGCAACAATTACAGTTGATGTATACCGGATATTTGACTATTTAATTTGAACATTTTTAGAGTTTTGCATTAGAATAGGAATGACAGATCTGTATTTGAAAAGTTGCCACTGTCAATTCTAGATTTGACGTTGGCAACTCTTCAAATACAGTATTGGTATTCCTTTATTAACCCAATATGTTTCAGGAATCAGCTTATTTTTTTACAAATCTGACAAAATCCTTTGTGGTGTCTAATTTTGATCTAGAGTTTAAAATTGTACACAATATGTGGATGTTTGGTATGTGTCGGCAATCCAACAACAATCTAAATAAAGACAATATGGAATAAGGAGATGTGGAATGATTGCCAATGAGACAACTATATAACAAAGGCCAAAGGTCTGTAAGAATATAAACAACTACATCCATCGTTTGGACGGAAGTTTTCTTCCATTTCTTCCCCGTCCCCTGAAAAGGACCTCAGCAACATTGTTACTAGGTTAAAAGTGCTGATCAAACAACAAGTTAAAAAAAAAAGGTCCTAGGTGTATGTTTTGGTCTTTGTTGTATTTAGCGGAAATTGTGGTATTTAGTTCGAGTAAATAATTACATCATCATAACCTGTATTTAATTAGAACACACAAGAAGTTGTATTGTGAATAAGAAGAGTGTGGCATTGTTAATAAATGGAGGGTAATTTGGTTCACGACAGCTTTACTCGGTGGATGACAAAGAACATATCTTGTAGATTTTAATTTTTGTTGCAATTAGATATTTTTATGGTGCATATCCCTGAAACCGGGCTTCATTTATGTCTTCTTGAGTAATAATCCTAAATTAGTTTCTCACAGCTGAATGTTATCTTCACCCAGAAAACAGTAAATCAAAAAGGCATGTTAATTGTATTTCTCTGTGGGGGTCTCAGTGACTTGTATGGAGTCAGATATTTGATTTGCATCCATGGTCACAGATCACTGCTTCTATTACAGAGCTCAGCAGGTTGGGAGTTTGATTCTTGTTTCCGGAATTTGCAAAATTGCACTTTTTTTCCTGTTAGCTTGTGCATGAAAGCGTTATTTAGGCCAAATAACTACATCACCACTTTTGAATGTTCCAACTTTGCTATCATCTCATATAGTAATGTGTTAATTGGTTTAACTTTTTTTGAACTTTAGGTCAGAATTTTATGCCCCATTTATGGGCATTATGTTTTCTGGTCTGTGTCCATCTGTCCGTTCGTTCGGTTTGTCCGTAAAGTTTTTGGTCGAGGTAGTTTTGAAGTCAATCAACTTGAAACTTAGTCAGGATATTCTTTCTAGCCAAATTTTTTCCCCATCAGATGAACATTCTGACTGCTTTCTTGTTGCTTGTTATCCTACAACACAGGGTAAAATATTTTGCCCCATAACACCAATTTTACTTTTCATATAAGACTTCAACAATAGCTCATTAAAGGTCATTTACCAAAATTTAAGCAGATTCTAGATTTCTTTTCTTTCGATTTAAGACCCAAATGATACCAATGCAAATATAAGGTAAAAGTTAGAGTCAGCCATTTTCCCGCCATTTTAAAAAAATTAAATATCTAGAAAAGGAGCTCCAAAACCTATCAATATTTTGGCTTATTTTGCTCCTTAATTAATGCTCTTCTGACTTGTAGTATCCATTTTAAATTCTAGATTTTTGAATCCTTCACTTTTAACAATTTCACATTGGTATCCTTAAATTGGGCCCAGCAGCCCAGGCTAAAATATGCTTTCGGTCCTGTAAATCATTGTCAAGCAAAAGAATCCCTTTCTTGAGCCTTCCATTTAAATGTTTGAAGACTGCATGATTGGTAGTACCACTGGGGTGAGTACCACAGTCTCTGAGCATTAAAGAATCATTGCAATCCATAGGATGTGTCAAGTTGTACCTTACATTGCAGGCTTGGTTATCTCTGTTGGAGGACAAAATAATCCAACAGACTCACTTTTCCCATTGGAAGTTAATTTTCTTGTCCATCTACATCTACCTTAACTTTGTAGAAACTATCTGTTGGATTTATTGTTAAACTGTTCTCATCCTGAATATGCATGAAATATTGGCCACTGGACATTATGCAAATTACAATCAATCAATAGTTATGTGATTGCTGATGCAGCAATTAATTCTTAGTTTTTCAGATTTTTTGTAAGGAAAGTGATTCATAAAAAATTTATTTTAAGTCTCATTGTTGATAATGATAACTTTGTAATGAAAAATTGAACCCCTTTTTCGACAATCGAAAGAAATGATTAGTTCTGAAATGGTAGTACAGATCAAAGAAAATTCCACTTGTATTTCAGCTGGGAAATAATTAGATAAAACAAAATTGCTATAATAAAATTAGACTTGCTAAGCACATGAATGAGTTGAAACTTTAATGATTTAAAAATTTAAAATATATTTAGTCCTCTGAAAGACCAATACTTTATTGAGTATGTAGCTGTGATGTCTAATTTACAACAAAGCTGAAAAAGACAAAAATGTGAACTTGATTAACTTCTATAGAATAAACATGAGCATATTTGGTTGTAAGTAAGACAATTTATGTTTGGATGCATATCAGGTTGACAACTTGAGACTTTAAAGAAGATTTATATTTAGTTTTCGTACAAACACCAAAAAACTCACTATATATGTGTATTTATTAACCTATTTAAAAGAAGGTAAGAAATTATTGTGAATTTTGGCTTGTATTGTTTCAAACAAAGAAATTTTTAGTGCAGACATCTGAATTAATGAGCTTTAAGTTTCTGTAACATTTATCATGGAGATTATATCGGTGACCTGGTAGACTAGACTTTCAGTTGACATAGTGAAGCAAGAATATATATACTCACTTATACCCTTTTTAGCTAGACCGCGGCAAAATTGAAGAAAGAAAAGTACCGTCAAATTTGATGCAAGCCGGATGGGGTGAGGTTGGGAGGTGATTATTTAAGAGTACCGTCAAAGTTGATGCAAGCTGGATGTCAGGATGGGATGGGATTGGGAGGTGAATACCTTCAAAGTTAATGTAAGTGAGTTGGGATTGGGTTTGAATGTTATATTCAAAGAGTATGGTAAAAGTTGATGCAAGCAGGATGGGGTAGGGTTGGGAGGTAATTATTAAAGAATACCATCAAAGTTGATGCAGATGGTATGGGATGGGTTGGGATGTGATTATCAAAGAGTGTGGTCAAAGTTATTGTAATTGGCTTGGGATTGGGTTTGAAGGTATATTCAAAGAGCATGGTTAAAATTGATGCAAGCAGGATGGGGTGGGTTTAGATATGATTATCAATGAGTGCCGTCAAAGATATTGTAAGCGGGTTTATTCAAAGAGTATGGTCAAAGTTGATGCAAGGGGGATGGGGTAGGTTGGGAGGTAATTATCAAAGAGTACCGTCGAATTTGATCCAAGTGTGGTGGGGTTCAAAGGTCATTATTGAAGAGTACTGTCAAAGTTGATCCAAGTGTGGGGTTCAAAGGTGATTACTAAAGTGTACTGTCAAAGTTGATCCAAGTGTGATGGGTTGAAAGGTGATTAATAAAGAGTACCATTAAAGTTGATGCAAGTGGGGTGGGGGTTGGGAGGTGATTATCAAAGCACCGTCAACGTTGATGCAAGCGGGATGGGGTTGGGAGGAGATTATCAAAGCACTGTCAAAGTTGAGGCTTGGTTTTATGCTGGTGAATTATGATCTTTCTGTTATAGTTGAAGATTTTCCAATGACTTTTAAGATGAAGCACTTCGATAAAACTTCTTTTCCAAAAACTTATGTTATTTCCCATTGAGAGTTGGTATTATATTATCATGTATATTATCATCTACAAGTATCTCAATCTTTTTTCCCAAAAATCTATTCAAAATTAGACCGAACTTGTGTAAGGTGTCCTTTCATATTTTGTATGATTTTAAACTGATATTTTATGAGATGTTCATCTGTAGTCCCTCTTGTTTTGCAAAGCATGCAGGAAAACAGTGTCTTTTTGAAACTCTTCTCATTGTTACCATAGTTACCTAAAATGTTAATATTTTTCATTTTTTGAAATGCAGAAAAAAGCTAGGGGCTGTCTTGACCTTGTTGTAGGGTATGAATGATTCGTTCATTGTTGAAGACCCTACATCAACTGTCAAGATGAAGAACAGGAATAAAAGCCCTGTTCATTGATAATTTTCTATGTTTTCTATGTATTGTGTGTGATTTTGTCTCATGTACATTTACTCCATATCCTTTCATTTTCTATGAATTTTTTCGGGGTAAAAATATTGATTTAGAGAGCAGCCTAATGCCTCTAAAGGTTCTACTTAAAAAGGGTTGTTTGTATTTTTTGTTAAATGGTAAAAACTCTTTTTCTCTTTACACATTTATTGGTATAATTGAAGTATTTTCTATGTTTTATATAAGCCTGTATGTACAAAATCTTTATTAATAAGTTGAGAAAAATATGTACGTATATATATAAATATGGACAAGGATTAATGTTGCACTTTGAAACTGTTATTTCAGATGACATTTAAAAAGTTAATTTCACACAGAAATATTGAAATTTATAACTGTTAGTGAAACAGTTGTATCGTGACTTGTCTTTGTTCCTTGAAGCAAAAAGTCACAAAGTAAGATAAAATAAAGATATCGTAGGAGATGAAATACCGATAATTGTTTTAAAAGTTTGTCTGATGGACAAGTCAATTATGTTAATTGTTAGGTGTGTTTCAGTATAACACTATCATCTTATCAGATGAAACGAATTGTCTTTTTATCACTTTATTGTGATTTTCCTAATTATTGAATTCTTGTGTCTTTAAGTACATTTAATTGCTTTTAGCTGGATTTACACTATTTGTCTCGCCTGTACAGTCTAGGAAGTGAGACTTAGGCATGTTATTTCTGATGTTACATTGGTGGCAGTGGTGGCTTCAACAATGTATGAGTTTGTGATAAGTGATTTTAAGGGGAACCACTAGTGGTAGGTCGGTGATATTTGGTATGAAGTTGTTTTTGGCATTGGCACATTTCACTTCCATGGATAATATTTGGTCCTTTTTGCTAAGTCATGCTCTATTGACTTTTGTACTTTTGCATAGTTTTCATTTTCAGATTGCCTGATTAGATCAGCACTAGAAATTACCAAACATCTTGACTAAAATTAATTGTTTAATTTCTAGGTTTTTTTACTTTAATGTTATTTTGACTGTTTGTCAGAAAATTTCATCTTATATCTGTGACTTTTGTTTTGATCATTGATTGTCTGCAATAAATGTGTCTTCAGCTCTCCCTGTAGTGTTTGTTTAATGAACAAGCAAGTATAAAAATAAGACTTTGTGTATGATTGCCAATAAGACAACTCTCCACCAGAGACCAAATGACCTAGAATTTAAGATTATTTCAGTATTCAAGTCAAGATCAGAATCCCAGAGGCTTGTCTATGCACCACTGTACTTGTATGTCAGCAACCTACAAAGGTACACACAAATTATAGATGTGTTGGTGTAACCAGGTTATTCATGGTAATAGCATTTTAAATCAATCAAATGTTGATAAAACACAAAAAACCAATAGACATGTGCATGTTGGTTCACAGAAATGTGTCTGATGTTCACAGAATCTTATAATCATCCAAGATGTAATCAAATTTGTATATATACACCCTCGTCAGAACCAGAGTAAAATGGACAGACACATGGCAGGTGACCTTTTAAATTGAGGTTAAAATGCATAGGTATTGCTAAAATGGACAAGAAGAAGGTGACTTGAGAAGACAGGTTTTGGTTTGATAGAGGTGACCTTTTATATAGCAGGTTTAATTGTACTGGTACAGTTTTTGCAATTGTCAATATATTAAATAATGTGAATAAAGGCTGAGTGTGTTTTAATTATTTGCTATGGAACAGAAGTAATTGGTTTTTACTGATGAGTAACATTTTCCTATGTTCTAAATATTAAAATATATTTATGTAGAGAAAAATCACAAAGTGAGAAGTGTTTCAGAATATTTTTCAATATTAACATTTAAATTGTAATTTTATTTTGCATTTTATAAATATTAATAATATTTGATAATAACATTGCCTCATTTTCATAAATGTTTATAATTTTGAATAGATATGTTTCATATTTTATTTGACAAGTTATCGTTAAACATATTTGACAATTATGTGTTAAATCGTGTGTATAATGTGCTTCAATATTTTATGATACGTACAAACAGTAAATTTTAAAACGTGATTTACAAGGGCTAATTTACTTTGATAACGGAGACATTATCAAGTCTTCATTTAAGAGAGGACCTGTTGGAATTTATAGACCCAAATTTATTAACTTTGATTTGTCACCCAGTTCTCCCTGAGTTATGAATAAAAGCAGTTTGGGGTATTTTGATGTGATACTGAGTGTGACAGAAATCTTAAATCACAATAAAACACCAAAAATTTGGTGATCCAACAGTCAAATGACTGGATTTTTTCTTTATGATGAAAAAAGACTAAAAATTGAGAAATCACACCTTTAAAAGAAGGGAAATGTAAAAGTTGCAGACAATAGTGACTGCTAAAATTTTATCAAGTTTATCTTTATACTTTTGTGTCCAAAATTAACTTCAGTACTTATTCATCAAAATGAAATATTTAACTTTGACCATATGATTATCAAGAGCCGAATTATTTCTTTGACCTTTTATCATATTTATACTTATAAATTGTGCAGAATTTAAAAAATCCAGACATTTTTAATATTTCAGAATTTTACTATTGTTGTTATAATTGAATCTTGACAAAACAAATGAAGAAATGTGGGCTGGTTTTAACATAAGTCCTCGCACCACAAACACAATTATATTTTAGTCATAGATTAGACCAGATAATCCGTACTGAAAAGGAAAATAAACTTTCGTTTGGATGTGCATTACAAATTTTACAATTTTAATCTTTTGTATGTGAGGCTACGACCATTTTAGGGATTATCGTTCAAATATCATTTACTTGTCTTAAGAGAGCTTAGGGAACAAATGTTTTGATACGTTGCCGTTGTAAAGATTACATTTTTTGTGCTATTTCGGGTGTAAAATTATAAATTATATGATTATATTGATTGGAAATCTACCTTTGCTAACTGATAAAAGGAAAGTAATTTGGAAAATCGACTACTGAAAATCTTTTGTTAAAAGTAAAGCTTGACAATATGATTGAGAGTATATGTCGTAAAAACCTGCAAAGTTAAAAGATATGGATTGAAAAGGGGAGATAATATCAAGGATTGGTCGCAATATACTCGTTGCAACATCAGTTAGAATCGGAATATTCGGTAATATTTTAGAAAATACTGGGTTAAAAAACAAGAGGGATTTATACCTTTTACAAATTTCTAGTTGTTATCAAAAAGAGTTTATCTTTAGTTATGATACTAAGTTGGAGGTTGATTGAGAGACCTCACCTGGTTTGCATCTAGTGTGTCCTTACGTAGCTTTAAACTGCTATCAATCAATTATACTGCCAATTAAATACAAGATATGTAGGGTGGAGTCCTGTTCCCTTTTTGGGGATTTATATTTTTAAATTTATATAGCTTTGTGATCTGATTTGGGTATTTTTAAATCATAACTTTGTGATCATATAACAAAATAACAAAATTAAGAGATGCACATGGATTTGAAAAAATGGATTACTGCGGATTAATTTATTTTTCGGGGATCAATTTTTGTGGATTGAGGAAGATTTGCATTTTCATGGAAATTTGATTTAGTGGTTATACTAAAGTCTGCATACAAGCCTTAAAAATATGTAATTCCTTGATCATTTAAATTGGCAGTTCACATGTACCAACTAATTACATGAAAATTGGTATCTACGAAAATGCAAGTCCTCCTCAATCCATGAAAATTGATCCCCAGAAAAATAAATAAAATCCACAGTATAATACAAAAAACAATGATTAAAAAAAAAATATGTCGGTCAAAAGAATTCATATTATGTTTAATAATGACCTTTAAGTCCGTAACTATATATAATGTTTTTTAAGATTGCCAGAAACCCTTTATGTTACCTATCTCCTGGTACAGAATTTCATGTATGCAAATATTTTTTTCATTTTTGTGATTTATAGTTGTCAACAAAAAGTAAGGGAAAATACACAAATTGCCGACTGAATATTTCAGTTATCAATTACAACAAGCTAAAATGGTGTTTTGAATTTGTTGTAGTTTTTTGTGATTTTTGTAAAGAGTAAATTAAATTTTGAGCTATGTTGTTATTGCATGGTAAAAACTTCCGACATTTATAATTTGCAATTTATAGGATCGTTTCGGATTCATTAGTATTCACACAGGTTTCTCTATAATAAGATTACGTTATTTGATCTATCATGCAGGATATGGGGAGGGTCACCATGGGGTAGCACGCAACTGAAACAAATTTGTGGTAGAAATATATAAAACTTGAAGTTCATTTAGTGCACTACAGCAGTATAGTTTTAAATCACAAGGCTCAATTGGATAGATGATGTTAGCGTTTAAATTATACACATTCTTTATGTGCCTGTCCCAAGTCAGGTGCCTGTAGTTCAGTGGTTGTCGTTGGTTCATTTCTGTCATATTTGTTTTTAGTAAATTGTTTTGTTATAAATTAGGCTGTTAGTTTTCTCAATGGAATTGTTTCATACTTTTCATGTCATGGCCTTTTTAAAGCCAACTAGACAGTATGGGTTTTTCTCATTCTTGAAGGCCATATGTATGTTCCTATCATTGCTTATATCCACTTCATTTGAACTTTGGTGGATAGTTGTCTCATAGGCAGTCTCCTTTTTTTATATAGTTTTAAATGTAGTGTTCTATGCTGTGAAGTGTTGGATTGCTGTATGACTAATGCTTACTTCAGTTCTCTTCATTGTTGCTTTTTTATGCCCCACCTACGATAGTAGAGGGGCATTATGTTTTTCGGTCTGTGCATCCGTTCATTCATTCGTTCGTTGGTTCATTCGTCCATCCGTCCATTTGTCTGTCCAGCTTCAGGTTAAAGTTTTTGGTCAAGGTAGTTTTTGATGAAGTTGAAGTCCAATCAACTTGAAACTTAGTACACATGTTCCCTATGATATGATCTTTCTAATTTTAATGCCAAATTAGAGTTTTGACCCCAATTTCATGGTCCACTGAACATATAAAATGATAGTGCAATGGGGCATCCGTGTACTATGGACACATTCATGTTTCAATTTGCTAACACTAGATCTACACATAACTTTAAGAATTGTCCCCCTTAGTTAAGATCTATGAAATAATCTTAAGTTGACATGGTTGAGAAAGGCAAAATGTCAAAATTTTGTTTTAATTCCAAACTTCAACTTTAAGGTCGTTTTTGTAGATTAAACTTTTTTGGCATTAACCCTATAATATATTCAGTAATATCATGCTTTGATGCTTAAAAATCAAGGCACCTTGCTTTTATTGAGAATTTTGTTAAAAATGGTTCCCTTTTTTTGGACCTTAGTTTAAAGGTCTTCTTAGTATGAAAAAAAAATAGATGTATACATCAGTAAGTTAGCAACCAAGCAACACTGAAATCAAGGGGTCAATTTATAGTCTTTTATGGATAGCTTTATTTAATATATCCTTTAGTGCATTTTTAGCTGGAAATGCCTTTCCATGTGCCATTGTTAGTGGTGTTTCATTCCTCAGGTGCCCTTTTATCCGCAATCGCAATTCCCATTTTAACCTGAGAAAAACAGCACCACAACTCTGCCCTAATAAGCCAAACAGTAAGGATGACTAGTAAGATATATGACTTAATTTCATTATAATAGAATTTGAATTGAAAAGGAATTGTTTTTTTATGATGCATCATTTTATTAACACATTTTGTAACTGAATAGCGTATATTCAACTCCCTCTTCTTCCCAACAGAGAGAAATTCTATCATGTCGTTTGTCCTTGTTAAGATTGAGTGTCAGGTTTCTGCACATCTTTTATCTATGGAATATTTTACACAAGAAAATAAGTATGGCTCCTTTTTGAAACCTCAGTGGTTATTTTTTCTGTCTAGCAACATATCTATTTAATAAATCATCCTGTTTTATAATGTTACGTCATATGTAATTTGCTGTTTAGTAGTCAAATTAGGAGAAAAACATTCAGGTGCACTGGAGTTTGTGATGTGTCTTTTTGGTCATCTGCTGGAGCATAACATTAAATTTTGTGGTGCATTGTACATTGTTATGTTTCCTTTTTGATTAGTTGTCGAAGCATAACATTAATTTTGGGGCTTGGTGGATTTTGTTGATTTTTGTAAAGGAAATTTGAATGTTTTTGAACATGCTTGAATTATCAATGAAAATAGTGCAGGATGAAAGAATGATAAATTTGAAATATTTAAAAAAAAATTAAATTTGATTTAGAATATTATTATTATGCATGCTTTTGAAATGAATATTTTAACTGACGAATAAGAAAAGATCAAGGAACAGAATTGAAATTATATACTATAGATATGTAGAGTTGTTAACATAATGAGGGTTTCATTGTTAACATTTATACTTGAAAATGATACCTTTGCATTTGGATGTTAATGAAATATGAACAAAGTGCATCAGTTGCACAGAGCATAGAATTTCAACACATTAATTATACAGTGTTAGGGGCTACTACTGATTGTACGAACACATTATAATCCTTCCACTGTAAACCCATGAGTGAAATTTTTAGTAGTCCAATTTTATATATTGTATAAAGTGTTCTTCAGTGTTCTTGAAAACTTCAGTGTTATTGAAAACTGGCTGTCTTGTTGGTACTGACCACCAAAATTCTGATAGGTCCACCAGTTTTGAATGTAGTAGCGTCCTGATATTCCAGTTAAAGTTGTGTTGGTTTTGTTTTTTTTTTTTTTTTTTTGGCTTTCAGCTAGCTGGCTTATTACAAATTATATCCATATTTTGTAAGCAACCATATAAATATTGTGCAAATTGGTGTTATCTGATTTAAACTTTTGAAAATAATTGATAGCCACTATTAGTGCAAATACAGGACTATCAAATTTACACCAGATCACCAGATTTGTAAGGCTAAGGTGATCATAATGTCAAAAGCTCTGAGTATTGTTGGTTGGTGTAGACTGTTGTAGGGTCTGATACTTTTGGTAATTTCTGGTTATCCTTTGTATGTAATGCCTCTTTTACCAACCGTGCAAGAGCCTCATTGGTAGTCAAGGTTGTTAAAAAAAAAACTCGTTGTCATCCCTTTTATTGTGGGTAACTTGAATTATAATTGTTACATGGTTAGTCAATTAAAAGTGTAATTTTGTTTTGCACAAAAAAGTTTCATTTTCAAATAGAAATGTTGGAACCTTCTAGAACTATATATCTCCAGCTGTCTGCTATAATTCATACATTTGTCTCTGATAGTTTTATTGACTATTTTAAATTTTAGCTGATTATCAATATATTTTTATTAAATCCATCTGACCGATTTAAACAAAAATATCACAATGCTTTAGCATTCCCATTTTCAAGGATGGTGTTCAAATTTTGTCATAATAATTAATTTGTTCAATATTTTATGCACCATGTCAAAGTGCACATTAAAATTCTTAACAAATAAAATAGGTTGACGTGTATAATAATCCTTTTGTTCAGTATCTATTTTGTAGGGACAATAAAGTTTTTATTTTGTTAGTAATAATTCATATTTTTCAGGATGATCCGATTATCAGTTTTCATAATTTATTGTTATATCGTAGACTCCAGTACGAAATTATATTACAATGTATAGTTTTGTATTCCTTGTCTGTGGATTCATGTTGAGAAATGACTTCCCCTCAATGTTTTTTTTTACGAGATCCATAGTTTATATGAAGTTGATGCAATTTTTTATAATATAGAAATAAAAAGATGTGGTATGATTGCAAATGAGACAACTCTCCTAACCAGAGACCAAATGACGTAGAAAGTTAGCAAGTATAGATCACTGTACGGCCTTCAACAATGAGCAAAACCCATACTGTAGAAAGCTACCAACTATAGGTCACTGTAAGGTCGTCAAAAATGAGCAAATCTCATACCTATAGCAAGTATTCTTTCTCACTAATATAAATGAACAGATTTTTTTTTTAGGGGGGGGAGGAGGTTAGTATTGTAACGATTATCAAATGGTCGATTATTTGTTGTATACACGTATTTATAAAAAATATATATCATAATTAATCTGATATTTTCTGTAAATCAATTATTGGTTTTTGTCTGACTGCACAACACAACACAACACTACATGAGACAAATAAATATTAGCACTTAATATCATGGATACTGTTTCTAACTCTTATCAGAAAAGATTTGTAGATGTCCAAAAACAATAATTCATGTTTAAAGAATAAAACACTAACATATAATTTCACTGCAGGGTAATAAAAGTCATATGAAAAAAATGATGAAGTCTAATGTATAGGTACCACTGTACTTTGTATTTCATTTCTCTATCTATGAAACAATTTGTAAATAGACTACATTTATTTTACGATTTTGTTTCTTGACTTTTTAATATATCTGAGAATATTTAGAAAGAAAAGAGAAAGTTATACTCTAACAAATTGACTACAATTTCATGGTCTAGCATTTCCTGGGGGAGAGATGAGAGATAGATTAAAAAACTGATGATAGAATTTAAGTGGAGCTAAAAATGGATATTAGAAAGAACTCCACTGCCATTGAGTTCACAAAAGAATTAGTAGAAATAGTCACATAGATTAAAAATTTTATGATTTGGAAATAATTAATGCAGAAATAAAAACCCTTTTGTTCCAAATTCAAATAAAAATGCTGTCTCATACACACACATATACTTCATGTCATTTTGAAATGATATGCAAAGACATTTATTAGAATTTTCGAAATATTTCTTTTTGACAGTTCCATTTAAATTTTTAACTGGCTAATTAGGATCTTATCCTAAAAAGGAAAAGCTCGATTAAAATAAAACAATTTTAAGTTTATGAAGGATATCACTTTCCCAATTTAAGCTACAACATTCTTTCTATTTAAACGTTTGGGAAAAAAAATGAAACATTGAACAATTCAAGAGTTTTATCATAATGTCTGATTGCTTTTAAAAGCAATTTAAAGATTTTAAAAACCCTGACAAATTATATGTTAGCTTGATAGTGTATCAGTTTTACTTGTCGAGCGAGCCAAATTTGATTTTAATGGTACTGAATGTATGGCAAGTGTATTTTGATATGGTATGATAAATCAATGAGATCAAAATCATTTACATTTATTAAGAAATCTGTTTTTAGATTGATTGACATGTACACAGCCGCTATCTGCAAAGTGTTTGGTTTTCAGATTTAGAGTTTACCCCTAATGCTTTAAGTAAGATATTGTGTAACATTTGAGTATAAATGTTTGTTGACTGTACATTTGATAATTTTCTATAAGGTCATTCTCCCATATTAATCCTGAAATGAAAATGAAATATTTTGATAAGGGTGCACTCAACTCCTAGGAAAATTTTATTAAGACTGGCCTGTAGATATGATTTTTACAGGACTGACAGCAATTTTACAAGCCTGGGCTGGTGGGCCTCTGGTTAAGTGTGAAGACTACAGTATTCACTTAGTATCGCTCTTATGGTAGTTCCTTTGATGTGGATAGAGAGGGCTAAATTCACAAACTGCAAAGAGGAAAGGATTGGCATGTTTCATTTTTTTAAATAGAATATATGTCATGTGCGTAATCTAGGTTTACACTAAATATTTTCCTGTTATATAAAACTATGTAAATTTTTACATTAGAAACTTTTATAAATTCTTTTAAACTAGAAATAAGGAAAATGCAAAAGAAGTACTGTAAGAAACTTGAAATGCATGTACTTCTGCTTTTACTCGATGAAAATGATTTTACAAAAATACGACTTCAATTTATCCAGGAGAAATTTAAAAAAGACAGTTTTCGTAATCAAATATACATAATATAGGGGAACATTATCTGGTATACTTTTATTTTGACATGTAAATGATATACATGTAGTATATATCCTTTAAAACATTACGTCTCAAAGTTAATATTTACCATTGACAGACTTTCTGTCATATCTTTGTCTTTACCTAGCATTGGAGTACTTTTATAAAAGCAGTCAATAAATTCATACTTGTACATGCAGTGCAAAATACTCCATTAAACAATGATGTATGATCTTGAAATATTAAATGGCAAAGTACATAAATTATTTATCTAAGTTATGGCACTATGTATTTGCAGTGCATAGCTGTAGTAGGGTTGGCTGGTGTTCTCATGCTTTTTTTTTAAGACCAACTGCACTCACTTAAAATAGGTGAAAAATGTGTAAAATGTTAAACATTTTGTTAATTATCTATCTCCTGTTTTTAACGACCTTCTAATCTAACATCTGATAATGGTCTTGCATGCAGACACAAATATGTACAGGTATCTCATGTTAAGATACAGTGTTAAATTTTGAGAGCTTTCTGACAATAAAAGGTTCTAACCATGTTCTTTAAAATAAAACTTATACAAAATTTAAATCGGTCAAAATTGCATCTCTTTGAACTTTGAAATTTTAAAGTTATTATCATTTTATTTATAGGTATCTGAGTTCCATGGTCCTCCTGTAGCAGGCCCGTCATTACCTGGCCCTTCAGGTCACATGCAGCAACCACCACAAGCCGGATCATCAGTCAGTAACAGTAATCATGCCCTTTATCTGCAAAAAGTTCGGGAAAGTTCCGAGGCTGTCAACAGCGGTGATTTCAGACGAGCTGTTCAATTATATTCAGAGGCCATCAAACTAGATCCCTCCAATCCCATCTTGTTTACCAACAGATCAGCTGCCTATGCAAAGTTACAGCAATACCAGAAAAGTCTAGAGGATGCTCGAAAGGCTAAAGAAATCAATCCAAAGTGGGCAAAGGTAAGAATAAGAAGCCTGTGGAATAACAAGTTGTCTCCCTTGATTACCTTTATGTTATATGATGGTGTAGATCACAAAATTCTGACATGTATGTAAAACATGTATTATACAGAATTAAAACACTTCACTTGAATTTTGCAGGTAGCAAGAGCTTAGACAGAGAGGTCATTGACTTATACTTCGGAAATACAAAAATGGAAATTCTCGAAAAATTCAGATATGCTTGCTGTGTTTATCTTCAAACAAAAAAATTGACAGGGTTATTATGCCTATGGAATTAACCTATCCCTTTATATCATTTTATGAATGCAGCATTTCCATATATCACAAAATAATTTCTAAATTTACATTAGGTATAAATTTCATTTTGTAATGTACATGTATACACATTGATCTTAGCTTTTCACACTTGGGTTTTCAAATGATCTGCATGGGTCTAAAACCTTATTTTACAATCATTAAATATTTAGGGGAAAGTTGTGGAATGCAGTGTTTTATAAATGTTTGAGTAGATAATACAAATTTTATAAATTGTAAACATTGGGGTGATGTAGATGCTTGTGAAAATATTTTTGTGACCGTTTTCATAATTTAAGATGGCTTAACCTGAATGCCGATTTAATTTATGCTGTTTACACTGTGGAAGTGTTATTTATGCCTCGATTACAGTATTTATAATTACTGTTGTAAATTACCGGATTTAAACATAGCTTCTCACTTCCTTTCAAAAGGCGAAATCTGGCTTGTGACCAAATGAATAGAGCTTTTCATTGACGATAACAATAAAACCAGTTGTTTGTTAACATTATAAGTTATCATCCAGGTATTATCAACAGGCTACGAGTCAGATTTATTACGACTCAACTATCAACGAATGGATACAAATTTTTATTTGTACTCTTCCACGAACAATGGACGGGACAATCAACAGACTCTTTTCAAAAGGGACTTACTAGGAGTCCTCGTAACAATTAAGATATCTATTTCAAACTTTAAATTTATTTTTTTAGAAAGGAAAGAAACTATGTTAATAGTTAGGGTCAGGAAATTTGAAAATAAAAGAAAAAAAGTTTTTTGACATGTGCGTCATACAATTAAGAGTTTGAAACTTGGATTTTTAATAAATTGGTCTCAACTTGAATTTTTAAAATTTTAATTGCCATTGGGAAATATTTTGGTCTATAATTAGGTGAAAGTAGTGTAATTTGACATGATAGATTAAGATATTGTAGTACTTGTGGTATTCCTGTTTCATTGTGAGCATTTATACTTCGAGACCGGCGTTTTATTTAAGGTATGGAAAACATACATTGAGAAAGCCTCGAGCATTCCAACTAGACTGATCCCAATTTCCTGTGAATTTCTTGGTACATAAACATTAATCCCTTTTTATAGAATGTGTTTCGATCAATTTTAGTCTTCCACCTTTTGATACAAACGTTGGTAGTTTTTTTTCAGTATGAACAAGAAAAAAATGATTTGGAATGAAATACCAATATATGAAGATGTCGGTCAAAAGTCTAGAGTGTTGAGTTTTTAGGGAAATGGATCTTTTTCTGAAAGAAATATTTATGATTTTCTGTTTGAATGGATGAAAAACAATCAATTGATCAACCCATCAATATGAAAATAACTTAGGAGTGTTTTTATTTTTTTTTAGTTGAATGTTGATGTGGGATACCAATTGTCATGGATTTCATGGGTAGAGGAAAACCATTTTTTAAAATGCTTGATGTAATACAAATATTTAGTGAACAAATGATGAAATCCACAAAATTCCCTCGAAATAGCTTCTTTTTTTTCTCCCACCATGAAAATTGATATTAATGAAAATAAATTAATCGACAGTTATTTTAGACTTTATTAACTGGTTAAATTTAACAGCAAAAATAATAGACCAAGTAACTATATCTTTAACAAGATATTTAGTTTTCAATTATATTTTTAAACTTGTTGTAAGATGATGATTTTTAAGCATCATTTACATGTAACATGAACTTTTAGTAATGATTGTGGTTTACCATAGGAGTTAAATGTTGATCTTTATATCTATAACTTTTAAATATTTAATCATTCTGAATGTTTACTTATTAATTCCACGCAATTGGTATTTTCTTTTGTCCATAAAATAATTCAAAAAATTAATATGCATTTATGCATTTGAAATTGAACTGTCTAGTTTCAAATTATAATATTGAAATTATTCCATATCCATATGATATTACAATCATATCTATTTCAATGGTCATGTTTGTTATTTCACATTTTTACAAATTTGCTTTTCTATGAAAACAAAATTCAGGTTGAATGATTGTCATAACACGTAATACGGTTTCTGTCATACGGAAAGCAATTTCTCGTTAGCAATCACTTCACTGAACAAAACCTTTTGTGGGTATGAATTGTGATGAAATTTTAATGTGTTTGGGAGGTCTTTTTCTTCAATTTAATATGAGTGACAAATATCAGATTTAAGATACTATATTCTGTCAGAAAATGAATATGGTGCTAAGGTGTAAGTCATTGTATTGGAGCTTCCTTTAATGGGTTTCTGACTTTGTCTGTCAGAGTTAATAAAACTGAGTGTTAGATTTGGTTAAAGATCATGGTAAAAGGGGGGGAATTGAATAAGATATTATTTAAAAGTAGGCATGTAATTTATTGTAAAATCTTAAAAAAAAATTTGCCTTTAATTCAATGTAACTTAAATTCTAGTGGGCTCTTAGACATTTTATTAAATTTTGAAAATTAATCATAATTTCATTAGCAATAAGATGATTGTTTGATATGTGTTAGTGATCCTGATCAAATGATAGTAAAAATATGAAAAATACAAAGATTCAAAGGGGTTCATACAAATCTCAAGTTAAAGAAGGTGAGGATTTTATTTTTTTTCTTGGCCAACAACATAAGTTACATGTTTTAGAGAAGAAATGATGTAAGAGCATGAAAAAAACTTTAAAAAAAAAAATAATTTCTAATGATTTGTGTCATAAAATATTTTGGATAAGCTGCTTTATTTGGTGGGTTGGTAGGCAACAACAAACAATTTAAATTTTATTTTTGACCAAGAGCCACTTAGTTCACTCCGTGTAATTGGTGGGGTTCACTATACCACAAACTTACCACATATCTTTATTATTTATGCCCCATTTATGGGCATTATGTTTTCTGGTCTGTGCGTGCGTGCGTCCATTCGTTCGTTTGTCTGTTCGTCTGTTCGTCTGTTCGTCCGTCTGTCCGTTCGTCCCTCTTCAGGTTAAAGTTTTTGGTCGAGGTAGTTTTGATGAAGTTGAAGTCCAATCAACTTGAAACTTAGAATACATGTTCCCTATGATATGATCTTTCTTATTTTAATGCCAAATTAGAGATTTTCCCCTATTTTCACGGTCCACTGAACATAGAAAATGATAGTGCGGATGGGGCATCCGTGTACTGGGGACACATCCTTGTTATATTCATGTTTTTCAATCTTCAGTTTTCTGTTTGGTGTTTTAAGGACTGTTGTTTGTTTATCCTTTTTAGGAGCCATGGTGTTGATTGTTACTCTTAATCTTACAGTTTTATTAGCTTCCCTTAGTATCCTCTTCATTTTGTTTTAGAAGCAACCCTTATAGTTGTGTTATAAGACATTAAATTCTGGGCTTATGTTTTATTCTTCTAGAGGTATTAGACTGCACTCTATACATTAGAAATATTTGAAAGATGAGTGTATAATCTCCTTTTATGTAGCAGCAGACGTTTGAGGTTACAGGTCACATCTCAAAGTCTGCAGGAAGTGTATACCAATATCTTTAAACTTAAACATGTTTAAGAGAAGCAATGAAATGATAAATAAATGCATTAAATGTTATTTTTGAATAATATAAAACTGTATACATTTCAAATTTTCATTTGTATTATTTTTTTGTGGTTTGAAAAAAATTTCTATTTTGAGGGTAATTAAATTTGTGGTTTCATCTTTGGCCACAATCATTATCTAATAATTTTTGTTTACATAGATTATTTAAAATCAATTTGTGAAGTTACTTTACACATTAAAAATCAACTAAAATCAGTACCCCATGAATATTGATGAATCTGCAGACGATGAGTATAGTACTAGTGTATTTTGTAATCAGTATTGACTGTTCTTCTAAACTGAATTTGGCTTCATATTGCACGATTCATCAACTATGTTAACAATAAAAGAAGCTCATTAGGTACTACACATATATGTTGTGAAATTGAGAAATATTGATGGAAAATATATTTTAATTTTTAATTGGTTTTATGTGAAAGCTTTGATGTCTGTAATGTACATTTTTTGTTAAAATTACCATTAATTTTTGAGGTATCAAAAAGGGTTTTTTATGTCAAGGTTTTGAATTTTTCATTAAAAGAGGTTTAAGTAGGGGAAACTCAAAAATAGAGGTAAATATTTAAACACCCCTTTAAAGGATGGAATATTATTAAAAGTAAAAAGGGGAGGAACTCACACAATTATGGTAATGAAACCAGGAAATTAAAATTGGAACATAAAATAATAGAATTATCCCACCAGTATCCCAACCAATTACGCATGATAAGTAAATAAATACAAATGTTTCTTTTTTCTCACATTTCCACAAACTGGTTATTAGTTTTGAAATAAAATGTTTTAATATTTTTTTTATTGAAAAAGATTTTATGATTCTTTCATTTATGTGATAGGATAATTATTACGTTCATTTCAAAGTAAAATTTTACTTATAATAATTTGATTTATGTATGAAATAAATCTATATTAGAACTGAGACTTTAATCGTGTATTATGTTTGTTTACTCAAGATAGTGATGGTATTTCTAATTAAAATTGTATCTATTAGTAATGGGAAATTCTGAAAAAGAAAAAATTCAAATAATTTACTTAAACATATTATGTTATTTTTTCCAGATATATGTTTAAACCTGTAAATTCTTTCTTAATTAGCAAAGAATGAAAATATTGCATTCAACTTTTGAATTTTAGAAATATTTATTTGTTTAAAAAAATGAGTTGAAAATTATGTTTAAATCTTTAAAGGTTTCAATTCATACACAACAATGAAAAGGTAAACGGTCACACAATGAAATAGTCTGTTGAAATTCTTCCTTTATTAACTCTGAGGATATTCACCCTTATTAATGGAGTAAAATTCATGCTTAATTTGAACCCTAAGTAGAAAATTGTCATTGGCCAAACATAGGGAATCAAATATGATTATGTAGATCAGGGACTTTCTATATGTTAGTATATAAAGTCCCTGTGTAGATTAAATTTTTTTCAAATGAAAAGTTTCATCATCACACCAAATAGCAAAAAAGAATCTAATGCAATTACTTGTTTTAAAAAAAAAAAGGTTTAATATCAGACACAATTAAGTTAAACTATCTTATTACACTCAGTTGAAGTTTAAATTGGATTCCATTTTGTACATGAAAAGCAATCTGAAAAAGATGACACATAGTTCTGTCAACAATATGGTTATGGGTTAGAAGCTATTTCTTGACAAGGTGCCAATCCAATCTTCAGTTGACTAGGATTGCTGGTTTTCCTGCCCAGGGATCTCTTGGGATAAAATCTGGGGGCCATAAAATACCCAACAGTGCTGAAAGGGGCATTTAACACAAATAATCTTGTTTGAAAACGATAAAAAAAAATTATATTTTAGTTTCAATGATTATGTTAGAAAAAATATAGAGTGAAGTCAATAAGAATTATTATGGCAAAAAAAAAGTGTCGTGTATAAACTGTCAGATAAAGTTATGTATTCTCATAATAAAACATGTATATAATTGTTACAAAAAACAACTTTACCAAAAAAGGTCTATTTGCAGATGAAAGTTTTCTTGATTTAACTTTTTTGTACATTTTAAGTGTACATTTCCCATAGTGTTCTGACATAAATGTAAAATATAACTGAAAACAAGTACCAAATAACAGACACTTGAAATATCAGTATTGATATGTATATCTATGGAGTGGCTCGTGATAAAATGTAATAGAGCATTTTACCACATAATAAATTGTCATTTTGACACCTAGAGTTATGGTTCTTGAGATTGGTCTTGTTTGATGTAGGTATGATAAGAGTGAGTTGTTGAGATGTCCGTCGACTCGAGTGGAATTTTTTCACGGTGAAGAAATTATTTGTACTCTATGGATCTGAAATACTTTGTTTACTCCAAAAAATGAAAATTAGTTTTTAGAAGTACATAAAAGGTTGATGTTTCGAAGTTCTTAAGTTGCATTGAATAGGTACATTGGAGTTGGTTCAGTTTTTGACTGGCTGTCTCTTATAGGATATCTGGTTTAAAATAATTCTATAATGAATTTATTTAATATATGTAAATGTCAATTTCCTTATTGTATGCATAGATTAAGACTTAATATTTTTTGTCTACCTTGAATACACTTTAGAAAATATAATATGAACATTCAAAAATCTAAATTCAAGTTATGAACATTTGTATTCAGAGTTAATTTCCTGTAAAAAATTACATTAAAACTCTTTCTAAAATATGGTTACATAAAAACCTCCCACAAAGAAAAGTAGTTGTAAAAAAAAAAAAATCGTCTATATTTCACAATATCCTTGAGCTAAAAAACGTTTCTTTTGTAGTTCCTGCTTATCAGGTGTTTTGACATTGGGAATTAATTAACTGAATTCAAATTTAAATATTGTTATTTATAATTTTGTCAATTTCGACTTGTTTTCCATTTAGCCTTTTAAGGTATTATAATATCAGTATTACAATTTCTTATTCAAAAAGGTTAGATTTAAATTTAGATTTTCCTGTTGATTTGCCATTATTTATGATTATGTATTTATTTTATTGATAATATTTATTATCAAATTAAAGTTCATGCGTATAATTGTTTTGTAAGTAAGTTAAAGATGAGTAAATTAATTCCCTTTCTATATTCTAATTTAAAGAAGAAATTTTGTATATAATTTACAAGGACTTTTGCATTTTGCCCTTTTGTCATGTCTGCCGAATGGATTATAAAATTGGAATAGTCCCAAATAAGTCATTAGAAATTTAATGTTTAATATTTTTTTGTCATTTCTCAACAGAATACAAGTACTTACTGATTCAAAGACAGAATTGTATTAGATTTTTAAAGCTGAACCTTTACAATGAAAGAAAAAAATCATTACTGGAGGTTTAATTTAACAGAAATATTAATTAATGAATATACATGGTAGACAGGCAATTATTTTTTTACCTGTAAACATTATTTTATTATAAAGAAATGAACGCATATTTTATCAGTTTTAAAGGCAAAGGTGCAGATCCAGGTACAACCCTAATTTTTCTTTGAATGTTTCATGATTTGATAAAATTTCTGAAGAAAGGAACCTTCTGAACCCCTCTGTCTTGATCCACCAATGAACTTTCTGTACTTTTCTATCATTTGTGACTTTTTTTGGCAGGAAAAATGCATCTGATCATTACTTATCTTTTGATATTAAAAACAGATGTAAATAAGTTAAATTTGTGTTGACATTTTCGAAAAGTGAAAATTTTTTTTTAGACCAAATTGTAAAAAGCAGTTCTTTCTGTACAGTCTGAACTAACTTCATGTATCAAGTTGTTAATTCACAAAAATTAAGTTTTTCCCTGTATATAGACACTATTTTAGGCCAATATTCATAAAAATGCATCTGACTTTAGCATGTTTTAGGTTATTGAATTTTTCCTGATTTCAGATTTTGGCAACTTCTTGTACTCTCACCCAAGAACACGTGTACTTAAAATGAACAAGTGTACTTAGAATGACTGTGTGGGAAAAAATACCAATTTTTGCAAAGTTGTCAATGTTGATGTTTTGCTTTATTTACAACTTATATTAATATTCTGTTTATGTGGTAATGAAACTGTCGTCTTTTCCATACTTGCTAGTCATATTAAAAGAACTTCTGAGAAAAGTTTGGTGAATAAATTTGTGAATGGCAGCTTAAACGTCATGTAAACATGTATTCCTGTCCTTTGATGATAGTAAGAAATTCCTGATGTGATTTTTTTTTTGTTGTGGTTATATTTCCATGTACTTTTATGGCATATTTCAGGAGGGTCTGGATGGGGATCCTTCAATCCTCTATTCTTTAATTTTTGAAGCCATCTTTCTCCATTCTATATAAATTTTGCCCATTATTCTCTATTTTGTATATTTTAGCACCCCATCATTCTCTATTCTTTAATTTTTTTGGCCCATTTTTCTGGACGTACTGGCCCATTATTTCTATTCTGTAAACACCATCTAGAGCCTCAGATATGGTGTATAAATTCATGACTCAAAATCCCTACATGTACTTGATCAAATCCAAAGCTGTCGAACATCACTTTTATTGCTCTACAACATCTCGAAATCAAAATCTAAGGCCGAAAGCTGACACCTCTTTGTGTGTTCAAGATAGACCATAAAGCATTGGTTTGAGGGAAATTCTTTCTAGATGTTGATAATGTATATCTGTGACCTGTGAACTAAGGGGTTTTATGGGCATTTGCGACCCGACATCTCATTTAAAAAGTCCTGTGACCTTTAAAATGTTCAAAACCAGCTTTCTTCAATTTGCTTAAAAATAACTTTGTGACATGTGGTGACCTGAGGCAATTTTTAAAAGTGACCTTGTGACCTAAGGTTTGGTTGATTGATTGGTGTTTAACGCCACTTTCAGAATTTATGGCTATTTAATGGTGGTCACTTTTTATTGGTGGAGGAAGCTGGAGTGGCAGGAGGGAACCACAACCTTCACAAGGAAAATCCTAGTCAATTAAGATTACAGTCGAATGCACATGCCACGTGCAGGATTTGTACTTACAACCCCAGTGTTGACAGGCTAGTGATAGAGTAGTTGAACTACTTAGACGATTCGGCCACTGAGGCCCCTCCCTAAGGGGTATACCCTATTGGAACCCCATATCTGTGCATAGAATAACACAGATGACAAACTAAGGGTAATGACTGGCAAAAATTGTTTACAAGTTCTGTCATAATTAGTAGCCTGACAATCTCAATTAGGAACATTTAGACAACTTTGTAAGTAGAGGTTAAAATATAAGACTCATCATTTAGGAAAATCTCTGGATTGCTTTTGAAGTTATTCAACTAGAAATGAAAAACTGAAAGGTTTCCTGAAATAAAACTTTAAAGCATACATCAGACAATTCTAGTTGACCTTAAGTAAACTTCCGCTATAGCTTGAGGCTTTCACTTAAACCGTATAAACGTAATTCTCATGTGTCGTTGTACTCTGGATGACTAAGTGAGTGTATAGAAAATTATATAAAAGTGGAGAAATTCTGTAAATCTTAATACTTATAATTGAATTTAAGTGGATATTTGTGAGAAAATATTTTAATTGATTTTTTTATGATTTTTTGATAAAATCTCAAAATCATAAAAATACCAATTTTAGGAGTGCTTTATCATGGCAATGCTGTAAGAAAAGTTGAAAATATAAGTACTTTAAACATCAATGTACAGTATATAAATCAATGCCCATAACAGATAAGGATCCAGGATTTTGAAAATGGGGTGCCAGGGCCCCAAAACTAGGCAACTTTTAGAGTTGGACATGTAAAAAGTCTTTGCATTAATCATATATGTAGCTCCAAAAGGAGGTGGCCCAGGCCCTGTATATTAATGGAGATGTATTGTGGAAAAAATTATGAAGAAAAGAACAGCCTACATTTCTATTTTCTCTCAATTCATTTCCCCTAAAAACAAACCTCAAATAATGTAATCCCCATTACCATTCTTTTGAGGTAGATATATGTCTGTACTTAAGATAAAATACATATTTATTTGCAGTATAATTAATTATAAATAAATATTATTTCATTTTTGCCATATTTAATGTGTCTAATCCTGTTGTAATTGATGTGAAGAAAGTTGTTGACATGTGTAACTTGGAATCTTCGCCACTATTTACCTTGTGAAAAATTATAATATCAAACGGTGTTGACAAATAGATTTGAATTTATCACGTTAAATCTGCCTTTATTTCGAACCTTGTTTATGGCCGGAAGATGGCAAAATGGAATTCTCAACATGTTTGTTTTGTTAATGAAAAAGTAAAAGCTTTGTTTGTAAAATGTCAACAGACGGAATGGGATAAAATTGTTACACAAAAGTATTGTTAGAAGTTTTTCATAAAGTGAAATGAAGCTCAACATTCAGAAGATTTTTTAATTTATGGAGGATTTTCAAGCTTTGGTATGTTGTTTTAGTAACTTAATTTTAAACGTTTTCCTAACATATATATATAATGTGTTTTCTGTGTAAATCAGTAACTTGGTACGAGCATAAAACATTAAATGACGAAGCAATTTTGTTTTAAACTGTTAGCTGCATTACAGTAGTCTAAAGATATGCTTGATTTCAAATTGGAAATAGTACCGTTGATGTTTTGTCAAACGTATTCGATATATTTAGTGACTGCAGATTTTGATATATCAAAATTTTCAGTAACCTTAAACTACATCAAATTATATTAATCTAATCAATTATTTCAAAATTTATACAAATTAAAATGTCAGTGCTTCGTTTTGAAAGAAAATCTTTAATGACTTCACAGTTTTTTGTATTACCGAACAAACGTGAGAAACAACTTCCGAAACCTAGTTTATCCTAGCTGTTACCAACTGTACATGAAACTTGGTATGGAAGTTTGTACTAGTCAGTGAAATCTAGGTACCTGCTATATGCACTTAAAACACTGGCTAAAACAATGTCGTTCATTGAGGTGGAATTACGTTGGTGAACTACTCAAGATTCCACCATTAAGATCCAAAATAGTTGAAACTGACCTTTAACCCACATCATTTTGAAAATGACCTTGATTGCTGTATTTGATAAATAAGATAACCTTTGAGAGAGAAAAGAAGTAAATGAAATAACATGTCTAAATATCTTTATGCCCAGCTAGGAACAATTTTCTGAAAAGTTTTTTTGGCAGAATTTTGAAAATCTATTATCATATGCTATAACTCATTTCTATGTTAAAGTTTGATTGCAAACAATATTTTTGTCGATTTTGCAATGTTCAATGCATTGATCCAAAATTCCATTGGATGTGATATCAAGATATATTCCATCTGAATTTAAATCCATGGCACATTTACAGAGAATGACATTGAGCATTGATTCTTAAGGGTTCCTTTGTGACTGTAAATGTTTGAAATTCCTGAAATTCACCTTTTTCTATTGGCTGTCTTAAATATTTGCCTCTTCTTGTGGTCTAACTAGACTTTAGACCCACCCAATTGATACATGATTAACTTGCTTGAATATGCATAATATATTGGCCACTGGAAGTAAATTAGGATAAAAAAATAGTCCAAAATAAAGTGAAGAATAGTTTAGTACATATATTTTAATACATTTAGATTGCAATGCAATCAAATTATGACAATTTTGGTTACTGGCAAAGGGAATTTGTCAAAACTTTCTGTACCTTGTACAATATGTTTCTAAATATAGAAAGTAGTTGTCACTTTCATTTTATCATAATTTCATCTAATCTCATTAACATGTTTATTTTTGGAAATATTTAGCCAAAGGCTTACCCATTAAAGATAGTTAATTAAAAGTAATTAATTTTCTCTTTATTATTATTATATTTAGTTTCAAGGACAAATTTACAGGAAATGCTCATTTATTATCTAATTAGAAGTAGTGTGTTTTGTTTAAAATTATTTTGCCAGGTGTTATTATAAAAATTGAAATCATGAATGAATTTTATGCCCCACCTACGATAGTAGAGGGCATTATGTTTTGTCGGTCTGTGCATCCGTTCATCTATTCATCTGTCCGTCCGTCCGTCTGTCCCGCTTCAGGTTAAAGTTTTTGTCAAGTCATATATGTAGCTCCAAAAGGAGGTGGCCCAGGCCCTGTATATTAATGGAGATGTATTGTGGAAAAATTATGAAGAAAAGAACAGCCTACATTTCTATTTTCTCTCAATTCATTTCCCTAAAACAAACCTCAAATAATGTAATCCCATTACCATTCTTTTGAGGTAGATATATGTCTGTACTTAAGATAAAATACATATTTATTTGCAGTATAATTAATTATAAATAAATATTATTTCATTTTTGCCATATTTAATGTGTCTAATCCTGTTGTAATTGATGTGAAGAAAGTTGTTGACATGTGTAACTTGGAATCTTCGCCACTATTTACCTTGTGAAAAATTATAATATCAAACGGTGTTGACAAATAGATTTGAATTTATCACGTTAAATCTGCCTTTATTTCGAACCTTGTTTATGGCCGGAAGATGGCAAATGGAATTCTCAACATGTTTGTTTTGTTAATGAAAAAGTAAAAGCTTTGTTTGTAAAATGTCAACAGACGGAATGGGATAAAATTGTTACACAAAAGTATTGTTAGAAGTTTTTCATAAAGTGAAATGAAGCTCAACATTCAGAAGATTTTTTAATTTATGGAGGATTTTCAAGCTTTGGTATGTTGTTTTAGTAACTTAATTTTTAAACGTTTTCCTAACATATATATATATATAATGTGTTTTCTGTGTAAATCAGTAACTTGGTACGAGCATAAAACATTAAATGACGAAGCAATTTTGTTTTTATTTATAAACTGTTAGCTACATCTCAGTAGTCTAAAGGTATGCTTGATTTCAAATTGGAAATAGTACCGTTGGTGTTTTGTCAAACGTATTCGATATATTTAGTGACTTTGCAGATTTTGATATATCAAATATTTTCAGTAACCTTAAACTACATCAAATTATATTAATCTAATCAATTATTTCAAAATTTATACAAATTAAAATGTCAGTGCTTCGTTTTGAAAGAAAATCTTCAATGACTTCACAGTTTTTTGTATTCCTGAACAAACGTGAGAAACACCTTCTGAAACCTACTTTATCTTAGCTGATACCAACTGTACATGAAACTTGGTATGGAAGTTTGTACTAGTCAGTGAAATCTTGGTACCTGCTATATGCACTTAAAACACTGGCTAAAACAATGTCGTTCATTGAGGTGGAATTATGTTGGTGAACTACACAAGATTCCGCCATTAAGATCCAAAATAGTTGAAACTGACCTTTAACCCACACATCATTTTGAAATTGACCTTGATTGCTGTATTTGATAAATAAGATAACCTATCAGAGAGAAAAAGTAAATGAAATAACATGTCTAAATATCTTTATGCCCAGCTAGGAGCAATTTTCTGAAAAGTTTTTTGGCAGAATTTTGAAAATCTATTATTATATGCTATAACTCATTTCTATGTTAAAGTTTGATTGCAAACAATATTTTTGTCGATTTTGCAATGTTCAATGCATTGATCCAAAATTCCATTGGATGTGATATCAAGATATATTCCATCTGAATTTAAATCCATGGCACATTTACAGAGAATGACATTGAGCATTGATTCTTCATGGTTCCTTTGTGACTGTAAATGTTTGAAATTCCTGAAATTCACCTTTTTCTATTGGCCTGTCTTAAATATTTGCCTCTTCTTGTGGTCTAACTAGACTTTAGACCCACCCAATTGATACATGATTAACTTGCTTGAATATGCATAATATATTTGCCGCTTGAAGTAAATTAGGATAAAAAAATAGTCCAAAATATAGTAAAGAATAGTTCAGTACATATATTTTAATACATTTACATTGCAATGCAATCAAATTATGACAATTTTGGTTACTGGCAAAGGGAATTTGTCAAAACTTTCTGTACCTTGTACAATATGTTACTAAATATAGAAAGTAGTTGTCACTTTCATTTTATCATAATTTCATCTAATCTCATTAACATGTTTATTTTTGGAAATATTTAGCCAAAGGCTTACCCATTAAAGATAGTTAATTAAAAGTAATTAATTTTCTCTTTATTATTATTATATTTAGTTTCAAGGACAAATTTACAGGAAATGCTCATTTATTATCTAATTAGAAGTAGTGTGTTTTGTTTAAAATTATTTTGCCAGGTGTTATTATAAAAAAATTGAAATCATGAATGAATTTTTATGCCCCACCTACGATAGTAGAGGGGCATTATGTTTTTGTCGGTCTGCGCGTCCGTTCATCTATTCATCTGTCCGTCCGTCCGTCTGTCCCGCTTCAGGTTAAAGTTTTTTGTCAAGGTAATTTTTGATGAAGTTGAAGTCCAATCAACTTGAAACTTAGTACACATGTTCCCTATGATATGATCCTTCTAATTTTAATGCCAAATTAGAGTTTTGACCCCAATTTCACAGTCCACTGAACATAGAAAATGATAGTGCGAGTGGAGCATCCATGTACTATGGACACATTCTTGTTTTAACTGATAAGGAATGAATATTAGCCATGTTGCACTTGGTACTACTTGTTGTTTGTAAGGGCATATGGATAAATTTTACTGCAAATTTAGACACCATTTAACTTCAAATTTGGATGTTGACATCTGGACAACTCTTTAGAAAGGAAATAGTATAATATATCTTTGAAAAATTAGCCAAAAAATTGATCTCAACTGGGCTCCATAAACAAATTTTCAAATGATCAACTAACTTTCAGGTCCTTTTTAAGTTTTTCCTATTCATGATTTATTCGTAATGTGGATTCATTATTATTTATGTGATACCAATTTTTTCGTGGATTTGGTTATCATTAGTGAACCACGAAATTCTATATTTGAAATTTGCCACAATTGACGTTAAGCAACCAACAATCAATTAATCAATGTTAGAAGAAGTACAAATTTTCTTTAGGCTTTTGTACAGACTTCTGCAAAACCATGATTTCAAATATCTATGAAAATACAATTTCTCCTCAATCCACGAAAATTTGGTACCCAAGAAAATAAAGTAATCCACAGTATGCTGAAAACGTTTGCTCATCCTTAAAAAGTAGAAAAAAGGAGAAGATAACAATGGGGCATAAAATTGACAATACCATGGACAGAAAGAAAAATGAAAAGAAAAGACAAAGTCTACAAAACACTACACAGAAAACAAAAGACAAAACAACACAAACCCCGCCAAAAAGAGCTCATTGCTTTTACCCAAGGTAGTTGGGATTTTTGTTTCATGTCGCATATCTTCTCATTTTAACAAAATATCTGCACAATTTTTTGTTGTTACTTTTATAAGTAACATTAAATCTGACATACATATAGTCTATTCAATTAGAGCAAGAGGAGGAAGAATATTATCCTCTAACCCACATTTATCATCGAAAACAATGTACCTGTATGATATATAAAGTTACATGTAATATTTGACAGTTAATATCATGTTCTTTTGTCCTACAACAAGTACAGAATGTGAACTACCTGACGCAGGGAAGGATAGCAATATGCAGTACACTTTTGCACATAATTACAAAAAATGAAATTCCAGATTCATTGCCAAAATCAAGAGAAAATGGAGAAAGTGTATTGATTTGTTTTTTTTGGTTGTTTTCATAATAATGAACATCTGTATATTCAGAGTTTAAGAAGATGATTGTACAAAAATATGTTTCGACCCCTTTTATTAAATACAAATAATCTAAGTCTTTCGTGTATACCAGGCAATTTAAATATTCACAATTTTAAACGTTTCTATTCTTTAATTTGTACATAAACTAATTCATATAAAATAAATTTGCGGTTAGACAGATAGCGTCAAGCTCATTTTGTTTGGTTGATTTTCTTTTGCTGAAACGTGCTACATTGATATTAGTATTCAATTGTAAACACTTTTTAAAATAGATATAAATTTAACATGTTTACGAACTTATCATCCCGATTTTAATTGTCCAGTTTCAATAATGTAATCAGTTACTTGAAAGTAAATATCTTTATAAATCTCGATAAACTTGGCACATTTCAACAGTAAAATATTCTATGTCTACATTTGTCTACATTATTTTGTTCAACATCATGTGAAAACCTGATCGCTTCATCGTTATTACCTGTTTTATTCGTGATCCGCTTTTAACCGGAAAACAATTTTAGATCAGTTTAAAACAAACACAGGCCATAAATGCATGCTAATTAGTCGTTGTTATTCCTTTTAAATATTACTTCCATGTTCAGAGAAACTATTAAATTAATGCATGGAAACTAAATTATGATACAAGTCTTATATTTTCAGGTAATAAGTTATAATTATTGAAGGTTTTATAATAAATGAGAGTGTGGATGGGGTTTTACAGAATAGTAAATATTAGGGACAAAAAATAAGGATAAGAGAAAAAAAGGCTAAAATTATTTATGATAGCGCTAACCCGCAATGAGGAAAAAATTTAGAAAATAAAATTAAGACTCTCTAATCCCTATCTAGACCCTGAATTTGTGATGAGCTTATAGAACTTATAGAGATACAACAGAAAAGTTGAAAACATAAGATTTTGGTGTCACAATAGAAACTTGATTGTGACATCACAATGCAAATAGATATAAGAAGATGTGGTATGAGTGCCAATGAGACAACTCTCCATCCAAGTAAAAAAAAAGGCAATTTTTATATGTCATGAATAGGAAAAGTGTTACAAAATCTTGGAGCACAGAAATCCTATAGCAATGAATCCTATTGAAAATATATAATTTTTAATAGGTCTTTGAAAGAGGACGCTTCACTTTGTTAGTTTTTTGTAAATTTTTCACGGACGAATTGAACCAAAAAGTAAACTCCATTATAGATTAATACAATGACAAAATTTGCAATAATTTAAACAAACTATATCCACAAAAATGGAAAAAAATATTATGATAAGGTTATAAGGTTCCTCGTAATTTCTATTTTACTGTGTAGTTTATGTGTACAACAATTCCTATGATCCTAACCTTTTCTGATCCTGTTTAGAATTTTACCTATTTATTTAGCCCCATATTTAGGTTTCAAGTCGGCTTCAAAGAATTTGTGCCACGAGTTTCTAACAGTTTTTATTCTTCATGAAGTCTGAGTACATAAGATTAAGTCTAAACATTACTATATAAATATTTATTTAGTTGGAAAACTGTCGATATTTTCTTTTGTGTAGGTTAAACATGGGAGATAATTTGCCTTTGTGTTTAATTGGTATATAAATATAAGTAAGAGAATTAGATATTTACGGAGAATCTTAACGAAACGTTGCATTTTAGACTTTATATCGAACTGGGCAATTTCCATGACGTATACCCAATAATTTCATTCTTGTTTAAAGGACATATATGTCTTATAACTGAGAATATGTCAATATTTATATGTGCCATATTAGAAGGCAATAGCATATCGTAGACAAGAATGACTTATTGATGTTCATTCTGTATTGAAATTAGAGTTTTGATTTGAATAATTTTGGTTGCACAATAAATCATTGTGAAAAATTGGTAAAAATTTACAAAGTGAATGAATTGGTATTTGCAATTAAAGCAATGACATATTTCATTTCCTTTTGTAAATAGACAGTTATAGCACAAAAGTGCAATTGCATTGAAAATCATAAATTCAAACTAATAAGATATTGGTTTCAATTTTTGAAATGGATATGGAAATTATATCCGTAATAATAAGATATGTTGCATACAAATGATGTATTTTAAATATTGAAATCGTTTAAAAGTCTTGGCAAATATATAATTAAAGTAGTGCATAGATATTGGTTACTATGAACATGATGAATACATTTATTTTAGTGGGGTACCAATCTTTTGGGAATTGAGGAAAAAATCTCTTTTTGTGGATATATATTTAGTATTGTGGTTTTGACAAATTCTGTATACAAGTGTTTAGGAAACTTGTTTTTTGTTGAACATTTAAATTTGTAGTTCATGAAATCTATGAAAGTTCGTACCTATATTAACAAATGATAGTGAATCTATAACCTATGAAAAGATAGGTGGTTGGGGGTGTAATGTTGAGCATACAAGTTTTCAACCCAATTCAATTATATAACATGTTGATATGACTGGGCTCACACTTCTAGAAAATCACAAGGGAGAGAAGTGTCTTCTTTTTGGAATTGATAGGGAGAAATGGTGAAATATATGTAGACTTCAAAGAGGAGAGTTTGTTCAGGGTGTTACAATGTTCTGATATTTATGTTCAAAGGCTGCATTCTAAGTGTGGGACCAACAATTATTAAGATGGAAAGGGATAAATTCCATAGTTTACTGCACACTAGGCAGGCCTGATACCTGTTTCTTAATCCTTGTTCTATTAGAGGCAAAATAATGTGTCCAGACTTGGAATATCTCTTTTTGTGGAATATTAGTCTGTGAACGAGCACATTTAACATAATGGATCATAAAATTGAGAATGGAAATGGGGAATGCGTCAAAGAGACAACAACCTGACCAAAGAGCAGAAAACAGCCCAAGGCCACCAAATTGGGTCTACAACACAGCGAGAAAATCACACACCCAGATGCGGTCTTCAGCTGGCCCCTAAACAATAATGTATACTAGTTTAGCGAAAAACATACAAGACTAACAAAGGCCAGAGGTTCCTGACTTGCGACAGGCGCAAAAATGGGGCGGGGTTAAACATGTTTTGTGAGATCTCAATCTAGTACAAAGCAATATTCATGTTCATACTACATTAGCATAGTTAAATATTATTGAATTATTTTCCTTTGACCTTAAACATCTATGAATCCAAATTACTGTTGTACAGAGCTGCATCTTAGTCCTGAAGATGCATGAAATATTTGCCACTAGACGTTAAGCAAACATCAATCAATCGGTCAATCAATCTTTTATAATTTGAAATTACACAGATATTTTTTAACCTTAGCTAAAATGAGAATGTAGACTTTCCTGTTTGAATTGTTTTACATTAGTCATTTTGGGGCCCTTTATAGCTTGCTGTTCGGTGTGAACCAAAGCTCCGTGTTGAAGGCTTAGCACGGTACTTTGACCTATAATTGTTTACTTTTTACACATTGTGATTTGGATGGAGAGTTGTCTCATTGGCACTCATACCACATCTTCTTATTTATATTCAAATATAATGCGTCAATGTGAAAACCTGTCTTTGGAATTTTTATTGAAATAAACATTAAATTTTGATGTTAAATTTATTTAATTCAGTTTATCATGCAAGACCGCCATAAAATAACTCTTAAGAAAATATCAAATGACAATTAGCAGTTGAAATGATTATTGTATATAAGAGAAAAGTAAACTATTATGCCACTTTGTCTTGCATGACGTCTAGCAATAACAGTTTTTAAAATTCAGTGTAAAAAAAACGAAGAAAGTTAAAGTTACGTTTAAATATTTTTGTCTGATATATGACATGCAGAGATATTTTAGATAAGTTAATTTGTGTCATTTGAAATGAAAGCCGTTCCCCCTGCTGTTTTCAAACTTTTTGACAAGGAAAGTAAATTTGTATAGAGCAGATGATTATCCACTGTAAACACATCTATTTAGGATTCTTATTAAACAGTGCTGGAATGTTTATGGGGCTTCAACAAGGAAAACACTAAACAAGGCAGGAGTGGGAATATCAAATGAGCCTATTCTGGAATAGTTTTGGGGCTTTGGCAGGGTTGTCGTAGTTGAATCTTGTTGTAACCATCCACCCTATTTTACAGCTTTTAATGATAATATTTCAGTACTGTTATTGGTACTTTTTTTAAATTCAAAGATAAATGTTTACTTCAGGTATAGGAGTTAGAGACCTACAAGTCTGACCTGTTATATGATATTAAGTCTTATGACCATCAATATTTTGGTCAGATACCATTAGATATCCAGTCTTATGACCATCAATATTTTGGTCAGATACCATTAGATATCAAGTCTTATGACCATCAATATTTTGGTCAGATACCGTTAGATATCCAGTTGTCTGCATGCAGATATTGTTACATTAAGCTGCAAGTCTTGATATGAAGTTTTGTGGCAATTTAAGGCATTTTATGATAGACTGATTGATTGATTATTGTAAGGTTAATTTCCAGTTGCAAATATTTCAATCATATTCAGGACAAGAGTATCAATTGAGTTAAAACAGCTCATATCCTGTAAAGGGGCTTCAACACTTCTTAAATTGATCAATTGTTCAGAGGTCTGGTCAAAGAAGAAAATTTGCTGGTCATCACTATTATTTCTATTGCAAAATACCAAAACTGTGTTAGTCTTTTGCAAAATTTTGGTGGTCGAAAACTTTAGACCACTTTTCGAGAACTCTGTTAGTATGCTGAGATAATCATGACTTACACTAAAGAGTATTTTACTCTTTAGATTTTTGTGAAAGAACCACTGATATTTGAAACAAACTGCAGGTGTGGGTGAAATATTTGAGTTGGTAGTTATTCACTTATAAAAGTACAAAATCCCCCAATTTAACCCCTTAAAACATATCTTACAAAATTGATTTGCACAAAATAACCCGCTGATTTATTTTGTATTTTCTACAAAAAGACCCAAACAAAAACTTTTAATACCTTTTCTGTCATCTTTATGAAATGTGAATTTATACAAACTATCGTAGATCATAGGATTAAATGGATTTGAAATAATTCATTGTCGTGTGCTGACCCGTTACTTAGAACTTATAGTTAATCAATTTCAGCCGGGTTAAATGTAATAGCTTGTATATTGGTATCAACAGGAAATTGACAGAAATAGCTGTCTCTTGGTTGATTGACAATTAATTGTTCAAAATCATTAAATCGATAGAATTTAGGATGCTTTTGATGAAAAATATGTGACATATTGGAAATTTACGCTGTCAATGAGATTTTTTGAATATCTGTTGAATGATCAGGTTGTTAAATGTAAGATTTAAAATTCCATTCATTAATTTGTTCATTAATGGCTATATAAAATATCAATATTTATAGGTAAAATGATTGAAGTTCACTTTGTTAAAAATTATTAATTGCTGAAGAGTTTTTGAGTTACCTCCCATTCATGTCTTGAACTGATGGTGAAAGGGAAATAACTCTAGCTTATAAGTGATTTAAAAGTGCTCAAAACAATTTCAAAAACTTTTACAGTCCATATGTTCCAACAGAAAGAAAAGATTTGAAATGGTACCACTTGTTAACAAATATTTAATTAATAGAAAATGAAGCCTTTTCTGTAATTTGAAAATTTTTAAACATGTAGAGAGAGATTAAAAGGAAGATTTAATTAAATAAGGTAATTATTTGCTACTTTTTATTGATTTGAATTATTGTCAAAGGGACAAAACTCTTCCTTCCTTCGATGTATTTGGTAACCAAGTACATGTTTTACTATTTAAAGCCAATTAGTCATTCCACCAAAGGCATGCTTGTCATTATCAAGAACTATTTATGCTCTTTTGGGGTCATTAAGGACAAAACAATTTAAGTATTATATAATTGTATAATGAAATCACATGATTATTTATCTTAAGGACAATATGTAAAAATAATATGATATGTGAAAAAAGTCACTGATGCACACAGAGTTCTATTTTTGAATTGAATGATAATAGGTCAATTTATTTCCTACTTTGAATTAATTTCTAACCAATTAAGTCATATTAGCACCGAATACTTCAGAGCTATTGTCCCAGGGTAAAACTTATCTAAAGATTACAATCTTATTGTGAAAATGTTTATAGGTAAGTATCCCGTTGCTATAAATTCTGTGTTATGCATACTGATTTGATGTTATCTACTAATTATTTATATGAAGTGGAATTAATTTAGCATAAATTTGAACATAATTATGCCTAATTAATTCTTGAACATTGTTGGAATGTCTTTAGATATTACGCAACCTTTCTGTCATATGTTCTTTGTGAGTGTTTAGTTAATAGAAATTGATGCATCCAAGGGGGATGTGTGTCAAATCTCAAATCTTATCTTCACACAATACTAAGGTGACTCAGGTCATGCAGTTTGTGTATCAGGGGTGGGAGGGGGTGTTGGACAAGGCTTGTTGAGGTATACCCAAAGTATTTAAGAATAATTAATGAGTTGACACTAAAGGGGGATCAATAATCTGAGAAAAACAAGAGGAACAAATAAAAGAATGAAAAGAAAAAACAATAGTTCATTAAACACCACATATATTTACCATAATGAACCAAATATTTTATAATATAATATAGAGTCTTGTTTTAGCCTAAGTGAAAAATTAACTCAGTGTAAGAATCTTTTCTATGTTTCGTTTAAAAAAAATAATTTTTTAGATCCTATTTTGAGATATAGTTAAACGGTATATGTTAATAGGTTATATTTGAATACTTATAAAGGTCAAATTAAAGGATAATGTATTTTTTTGGAAAAAATATAAATCATTTGAAGCAGGAGTTCTTTTTATTGAGAAAATGTATGACTTATCTAAATTCAAAGGTCTAAAGGTTTGACCCATATCTATGTGAAGAAATATGAAACTTCAAAAACTCGATCGGCTTATGACCTACAATTGTTGAAAGCCAAAACCATAATTATGAATACATAAATTGTGTTTATAGATTACAGTCAATTTGTATATTCATATTTATTATTTATTATTGAAAATCATTATTTATGAATTAGGAAGTTTGCATGTGATAAGTAATTTTTGGTCAATAAATCTTGGTCATGACTTGGGCTGCCTTGACAATTACTAAGCATTTTATGTTTGGTTAGTTTTAAATTTAATAACACCATGAAGTGTTTTAAATGTTTTTATTCTGAAGTTATACTTGATTTGCCTTTTGCTCCTGTAATATATGTAATTCATGCTTCTCAGCCTGTATCTTTTATTTTCAGTCTGACTTTTGTGGTTCTGTGCTTGTATATTGTGATCCTCGATTTTGTGGAACTCAGCCTGAGTTTTGTAGTTCTCACCCTGCATTGAGGTCCTCAGCATTTATTTTGTGGTCATCAACCTGTATAGTGTAGTCCTCAGTGCGTATCTTGTAGTCCTACACTTCATTTTGTAGTCATCAACCTGTATAGTGTAGACCCCAGTGTGTATCTTGTAGTCCTACACTTAATTTTGTGGTCCTCAGTCTATATCTTGATGTCCTCAACTTGTATCATTTGGTCTTGAACCTATATTTGGTGGTACTTACGTAGCCTATTTTTTGTGGCCCTCAGCCATGGTTTGATTCTGTTGGCTTTTTTTTTGGAGGGGAATGCATAATTCTAATTGTCTAAATAAGCAATGTTAATTTCAAGCTTTTTGAGTGAAACTTTATCATATTCTGTGTTTTAGTTTGAAAAAAGTGTAATGTAATTATGGGAACTTGAAGGAAAAAAAGAATATGATGTATTTATGCATGACACAAAATCCCTACTAATACTTAAGGTTTTTTTTAAATATTTTTAGGCAGCTTAAATGATAGCTTGTCATTTTAATCTTCTCTGTTAAAATTTATCCTCAAATTTGTCAATAATTTACACGTTTTAAAGAAAAATCAATTTACCCGCTGATAATTTATGTTTAAAGGTGTCAAAATACTTTATCTTAGAAATTGAATGTCAGAAGGGTTTAAGATGGCTTTGTCTTCAGAAAACATGTGTCTTACTTTTTTTGAAAATATTACATAACAGGATCATGAGGATTTATATTTTGTGAAATCTTCTAAAATGTTTTTTACAGTGTAAGCCATCCGTGTGTTAACCACTATATAGATTTGCAAGGAGAATGGGTTCCACAGTCAGTTGAATTTAATTTCAGTAAATCTGGAAAAAAGGAAGCTGATAGTACTGCATTTATACTAAGTTAATTCCTAGTTTTGGCATTTTGATGTCGGCACAGTTTCAGACAGGGTCGCACAGCATGTGCTCCCTTAAAACAGAAAGAAAATGTAATTGATAGCTAGGTAAAATTACAGCCAATTTTTTGTCAAAATATGGTCCTGAAACTCCCAATTCTCATGCACCCCCTAGCATCAAATCCTGGATCTGGGCCTGGATGTTGAGAGCTGGTGTATTGGGATTTTTTTTTATAAAAGCTTATATATAAGATTTCCATAGACAAATCTGCAGCATTTACTTATATAAATGTAGACATGTTGACCCATTTTAAACATCTGATTAAAGAAATTGAAAAATCTAAAGTCCAGTTTATAAAATAATAATAATTACCCAAGTTTACAATTGTAATTGTCATTTTCGATATTTATTTTTTATTCCATTAATTTATTAGGATTAAAGTTCACACCCTTTGAATTTAAGCTTTGTACCTCTGTCAAAAAGTAATTATGACCACTAAATATAGTAATTGAAAGGGTGGGGTTGATATATAAAGTTTACGTTTTTTAATTTGTTTTTGCAGAACTAGAGTCAAAGTGTAGATACAAAAATGTCGGGATAGTCTTTGATCGGTGATATACTAGGTCAATATTTGCAATGGTAAAACACTTCATACCGCAATCATTTCCGTCTAAAGAAACATTTCAAGCAGTACAATGAATCATTGTGGATTTAGACCTATGACACGACCAAGCTAGGGTCGGTCATATAAGTAGTAAAGGATCAGTTTACATCAATAAACAAAAACATTGATTAATTGATTACTAATTAGTTCCTGATTGCTCGCTGTTTTGTTTTTGCTATTGTTTTACGAGAAGACATTTAATTCTGACATCATTTAATGGCTCCATGGATGAAATTAAGCTTGAAACCAAAGGAATTTCTTACATTCTTAATTGTTTATTTATCAGAAAGCAAAGGTCTTTTTGTCATTGTTTGACGGTGCCATATCTTTCTTTTTCATTATGGTTCTTAGGTCAAATAGATTAGTGAAAGTACAGTTTTAACAGTCTACAAATTATTCTTTTGTGCCTATTGTTGTTTTCATGGGTTAAAGTTTTTTAAATGACCCCCTTGTTCAAAATAAGGACAGAAATTAAAAGTTGTTTTTTATAATAATGAGGAGATAACTCTGGTAAATATCACAAATTTGTTTTCTAGCAGCAAATTTGTTGAGTGTAATAGTTTTGCCACCATAAATCAAGTAATTGATGTGCAGTTATCATTTGAAGTTATTTCAACTTGATAAATCTCTATTTTTCAAGAACGAGTAACACTGTATTTGAAATCTGTTCTCTGTAGAAGTTTGATATATTGATACTGAAACAGACTATCAGTCTTCCATTTGATGTTAAAAAGTTTGAGTTTAGATATGAATTATGCAAATTTTTTGAATTTAGCATTTAAAAAAATTCTTTTTTGGAGAATCTTTGATATATATATATACTCATAAATACTCCCATATTGAAAAGCAAAACATTTGTATCCTTACTTTTCTTTTTCTTTACTGAATATGATGTGGACGACTGAAAACAGATATTAAACATCATATTTTCTAGTCCGTTTCAGCTTTTTATTTGATGTCTGGGTGTTTAATGGAAATTCTTGATTCTTTTCACTGACATTTCTTTAGTAGAAGTTTTCTTAATCAATTATGCATAAAATCATTTCAAATTTCTTTTAAACATATATTTTTGTCATAAAGAAGACAAATTTGAATAGCATAGAAAAAATTGTTTCATAGTAACAGATTATAAGGCAGTATGTGGCTGCAAATGGGCAATCATTTTGTAAGAATTCTGTGAGCCTTTTGTTGAAGTAACTTCTTATTAGTGGGAAATGTAATAAAAAAAATCTCTTAGAATTACAATTTTTTACAAGTTTTATATTTTAAACCTCAATAAACTTCTCTACTTCTATTCATTTAATTTTCTCAATGAAATTTTCACCACAGTACATGTGAATTTTTAATTGTCAAAGGTTGGGGTAACCACGTCAATTTCACTTTGAAGCTCCGATTGAAAAGAACGTATTATTGGGTATTGAGAGTTTAATCTATTGATGATGTCAGTTTCTCTATGCACAGGAAGTTGACAACATTTCGTTACAATGATCAGCGGTTTGAGAAGCCAACTATGGCATGTTGTAATCGGTATACTGAGAACCTGTATTAAATCGTAGTTCAAACAAACAAATTCAACATATAACAGTAATTTAAAGATTTTCTATTAGTATTTACAGCTTTCAAAACATTTTTTCAACATTTAAAAATTCTTTTTCATAACTTAATTCATTATTACATGTTAAAATCGCTGTAATAATCTTGAAAGGGAGTTGTTAAGGGTTTTGCCAAAGTGTTTCGGGACAATTAGGTCCTTTCGCTTTGTTGATTGACTTAAAAAATAAATATATTTTTATATAAAGTGTAAGATGAAAATGAACTGTGTAAATATGTTTTATTTGACTTAAAGCTTAATAATATTGGTAATCCTTATGATTTCTGGTGGCAAAATTTCAATAACATTGAAAGGTTTTGTAAAACATTAGCCCCTGGTCAGTATTTGAGAAAAATGTATGCTGTTCAAATTTACAAAACAAAAAAAGTTTGTTGCTCTCTGGTGTATTTAATTAAGGAAGCTTCAGCTGTGAAGTTCACAGGGTTGGTCAGTGTGCCATTAACCCTGTTTTTTAGTTCGTTCACTCAAACAATATGATTAAGATGAGATGTGGGGTCTATGTCAATGAGATGGCAACCCAACACAAAAACAGATTAGATTTAGAGGTCATTAATATTCTTGAGGAAGAAAGAATTTGTCCAATATAAAATGTGGTATGATTGCTAATGAGACAACTCTCCACAATAGACCAAATGACACAGAAATTAACAACTGTAGGTCACTGTACGCATGATGCATGATGCATGATGCTTTATTTTGTCTTTGTACGTCTTTGGTTTTGTGGGTAAATGGTCTGAAATTCATCGAGCATACCATATGATCTCTTATAGATATCTAATAAACCAGGTTTCACCCACCATTTTCTTTGAAAAATGCCAGTACTAATATTACAGTTGTTTTCCATTAGTTCCATTGGTTGATTAAGGATACTGCCTGAATTTGTCTGGTTTTATGGACTTCTCCCTTTTTGAAATGACTTTGGAGTTGGGTATTTTTGTTAATACTTTTTTAATTATATTTTTTTAACCAATATCTCATATTCATATCTGAGGCTGAGCCAAATAAACAAATAGCAATTGTTAAAAAAAATGATTTACAATAAAGTGTTTTGAGATATATATTATTAAATGATTATTTAATGATTTCATAAGTGCAAAATACACAGATTAGTAAAATGAGGTCCCTGGGAACATATGTACAAGTTGAACCAGGTGTTAAATCTTACCTATATAGCCCTAATTGGAACAGAAATGGCCTGACAATTTTCTTCACTTGAAACTTTGTGAACCATATGGGTATAAAAGAAACGCTTGTCTAATCATATTTAATAAATTAATATTTTATTTATATGCTAACATAATTGGGTTTAGGTTTCGTACAGTTTGAAATCGAAGGACGAACATTAATTGTGTATTGTTGAAAAGACATAAAGCCTAATTTTGATTGATTGCTAAGATCAGATTTCAAATTTGTTCTCAGTTTTCGTGACTGGTATTTTGTTGTCAAAAGATAGGTTAAGATATTGACATGAAAAACTACATACTTTGATCTTTTGCCATTACTTATGTACATTTTATAAAAACCTATTTCCTCTGTTTTCCATACTTTCAGTAAACCAATTCATTTGCCATGTTGATTGATTTTTATAGGTTTCATTACGAGTGAGAATTAGATATCGCTTGATATCAACTCGAGTTATCTAATTTCAATATGATAATAAACGAGTCTTCGGAGAGTTTATTATTACTATTTAAATTAAATAACGAGAGTTGATATCAAGCGATATCTAATTCTCACAAGTTGTTAAACCTATTTCTCTTATGGTCAACACTCTCGTTGTGTTAAATTGAAAATTCTGTGAATAGTTAATCTAGTCTTTTTCACATACAAGTATGACGTCATATGTCCTGTTCTGGTGTCAAACTTTAACATCTGACATTTTAAGACTGTTTGTACGCTTCAGAATATAAAAAAATTTGACAAAAAGATTTTCAGCTGAAAAGTGTGAGTGTTTTGAATATTATTGAAGAAATCAAATATGTCTGTTGCCTTGGACAAAATGTACATCGTCTTAACCTTGGAAAGTCATTAATGACCTAATGAATAGCCAATTGAAATTTCGTAATATATCGTCTCATGATGCTGGATAAGCCAATCAAATTAACGCAGATTTTCGTATCACTTTTTCGTATCACACATGCAAGAAATAGATAACAGGCAGCAACCATAAGAGAAAAGGTAATTTTTGTGTGTGTATAGCAGTTTTATGTGTGTAAAATTAAACGTCTAAAACAAAGCTATACATGTATAACTACATTTATACCATGTACCATTAAAAGTAACTGGATATCCTGCATTTATCATCCTTTATTATTGGTGTTCATGGTGCCCCTGTGGCAAAGTGGTCTGAGTAGTTCATTTAGGGACGACATCAAAAGTTCAATGTAGGATAATAAACTTAATTCACATAGTTTTTTCACTGACCCCCCCCCCCTCTTAACTTAATTTGGGAAAAATTGATTGACCAATATGGATATATGTAAAATCGATTTTGGATAAACAAAACTTTCAGCAATTTTAACCCCCCACCCCCAAACTATTTGATTTAAGTTTTTTATCCTACATTGATCTTTTGATGTCGTCCCTTACTGTATCACTAGCCTGTCAACACTGAGATTGTTATTTCAAACAGTACATGACTCCAAACTTAATTGACTAGGGTTACCAGTTTCACTCTTAGAACTCTGGTTTCCTCCACCAAAAAAAGAACTGGCTGCCAAGAAATAGCCAATAGTGCAGAAAAGTGGTGTTGAACACTAAACAATCAATCATGCTTTATCATAAAATAAGATTAAATCACTAAAAGACCCCCTTTCTAAATTATTTAAAGCCATCATTTCACATTAACCATGATATCATGGTGTAAATAAGATACACACAATCAGATGAGCACCCTCAAGGCTCATGGATGTATTTTAATTTTTGATAGAAAAGGGTAATAGGAATCAACATGATACTATACTGTCCACCCGTTGATTGACGCTCCACGCATGTAGATATGAGCGGAACAACAGCAAGGGTCCAGTATGCAATAATACTGGGCAACTAAGTATAACAAAGCACACCAACCACAAACATTCAATTTCTTGGAGAAAAAATACTAATATGGAACAACCTATAATTGTTTACACAATTGTGATATATAGTTGTCTCATTGGCACTACTATTTAAAAAACATTAGTTCTATATCAACCCCCCATGTAATTACATGTGTTGAAAATCGATTGCACATTAACAAGCGATGATTTATTACTGAATAGTCATATAGCATGCAATGAATATTGCCTAAGGATAACAATATTTCATTTAATGTTCAAATATTAAACTAATAGATTTAGGATATAATCTGCTAAATCATAATCGTTCAATTATATTAATGCCTTGTGCCTTGCAGCATAACATAAACAGTTGTGTGTTGGTGATATTTAGTTGGATAGTGTCAAAAATTTGAGGTGTTCAATCTACAATTTACATGCTTCAGTTTTTTTTTTGGTATTTTAAAACCAGATTATATTAGAATTGGGAACACTTTTTACTTTTTTATATTCTTAGATCTTTAGATTTTTTTACATGTCCCACATAGATCTGTCCCTGCATGATTGGTTTTCAAATAATCGAATAAACCTTCTTGTTGAAGGTAAATCCAGACGCACACAATTTATAAAGTTTATTTTCATTAACCACACTTTCATTGGTATTTTTGATGTTTTCAATTTCTATCAGAATTCAAAATAACTTTTAGTGAAATCAAATACAAGAGACCATGCAGTCATGACATGGAAGATTATGTATAAAAGAGCAATTTCCACTGTAATTCTAGACAAATTTATAGTATACCTGAGTAACATTTTTATTTTTTGAGAAGAAAAAAATAAATCAATGATTAATGGAAAATTGATAACTTCATTCATTTCAAATTATCATTTGCTGATGAAAATTTAATATCCTCAATGAAACTGATATCCTGAACTTGGTTTTGTGGTTTTCTTGCATGACAATCTATTCTAGACAATGTTGTATAAAAGGCACAGAAATTATAGTCGTGCGACTCATTTCACAAGAAATCTTACAAGTAAAAACACTTGTAAGTCATGAACATTTCAGTATAATTTAATTTTGGATGTAACACGTCTTCTGATTGGCTGACGTTGTTTTGTTTATCAGCTCATAGACATAATTTTGTCATGTGACCGTGACGTCATCAACGTTTGTTCATGGTTTACGCCGGTTTAAAATGGAATTTAGAATTAAATTATAAGAAATGACGGTAATATTTTTTCTGTCTATTCGTAATAACATAAAAATGTGGTGCACACTTTAAAATAACCCGCTATGCGTGTTATTCAGTGTGCACCACATTTTTGATGTTAGTTCTTCATAGACAGAAAAAATATTACAATCATTCCTTAAATAACTTAATGATCTTTATAAGTATTGAATCAAGATTGGCATGAAATGTAAAAATAAGTTGTTGCAGATCCAGTATTTCAGTCCATAAATATTTTTGTTGAGTGGAAATTTAATATATTTTACAATTTTTAACAGTTTTGTAAAACTTATCTGTTTTACACATTTTTATCCTACAAAGTAAGATGATTTTTTTCAGATGGAATACCTTCTAAACAGTCTATAGTCCAAGATTGCCTATGAAAAGCCCATCAGAGCATACCATCTCTAACCTAAAAGTCTTAGGATTGATATCATCCTGATCATACACATATTATATATATATATATAATAGTGAAATGCTATCTTAGATACAGAACTTTTTATTTTGTCCTTTTCTTGAAGGAAAGATTTTTCTGAATTCTTACTACTTTATTCTAAAAATAGTAAAGGCATATTTTTAAACAGTTTTAAAAAAATATGAGTAGGTTGATTTTTATAGAATTTTTAATGAAATGATTATAAAGTAACCACCTTTCACAAAAGGGTTAATTCGTTTTCACAGTTACCAGTCTTAGAAAGGAAGGCAGCTGGTTATGTAAAATTTTAAACTTTGGTGTTTTAGGAAAGGCTAAAAGTATCTAGTTTATTAACCACAAATACCTAAGGAATCAATCTTAAATGATAAACCACTGTCGGAGAAAGTGATTGTCCCATTGTTGATACTAACCATTCAAAGAAATGTTGTACCATACCACAGAGATTTGTAAACTTGAAAAGAGACCTCCATCATTTTAAGCTTTAGGTTAATGGGGTTGTAAAGTTAGGTGGTCTAAATAATAGAACCTAATCCATCTTCATTCTGATTTGTTCCCCTAATCCAAATCTGTTTCTTATTCAGTTTACAGTGAATTTAACCTTATGATGTTCCTCTTTTTATCAAAAGTTGTAAATTATCAAAAGAATTATTGCTGAAATAGACTGAAAGGTTTTTACATAACTGTTTTATTGTGGGTTTTCGCTGTTATCCGAAAGTGTTATTGTTCCGATCGGCTTAGAAATTCTGTTCATGTCCAATTAACCATTACGACAAAAGAAATAAAGTGCTAACTTTCTCATTGAAAGGATGTTTAACTCTGTGTTTAACAGCAATGTCTATTTCCTTGTTGAAGGCGTTATTGTCAGCAGACAATTAAAACTTTTATAACCTTGTGATGCACGACAATTTCAGTATGATTATCAACGATTTATAAAAACTTGATTAATTTATTGTGGTGAAATGGCTGTAAAGTTTTATATGAATTTCCTGGTGCAGGTTGACACTGATTGCATCTTCAGCTGCAGGGCTGGGATCAATTTTATAATGTACTTCTAGTGCAGTTTAATATTGACATTGAGTCTGTCATTGTAGGGTTGAATTTTTGCATGTGTATGTGGGAAAAAGGTGGGGATGTGTTCAAAATTGATATTGAGGATATAGTTTGTTGGAAAAAGATGTTCCTAATTTATATAATTAGGATCTGCTTACCCTTCCAGAGAACCTGAGATCACCACTGGTTTTTGGTGGTGTTCTTGTTGCTCGCTCTTTAGTTTTCTATGTTGCCTTTTTATTTAGACTGTTGTTTCTTGTTTGGTTGTTTTGTTTTGCAATGGCATTGTCAGTTTTCTTTGAATTAGGAGTGTAATTGTCCCTTTTGTATCTTCCACCTCACTTTTAAAGTCAGTGTTTTCATCAATATCTTACTATTGACAACTGGGTGTTAAGAAAGTGACACAATCATGATCAATTATTATGTTTTGGTATTTCATAATTAGATTTTAATTGTTATAAATGGACTCTCATCAATTTAGATTGCATCTCATTAAAATAAACATGAATTGAAAAAAAAACATTAAGGAATCTGAAATTGAGGAGGTGTGTAGTATTTTTATTGACAGTTACTGTTGTTATTGACAGTTTTTTGGCATATTTTTTTGCATAATTAATTATTGCAGGAAAAAATGAGTACATGATGTTGATGACATGTCTAACTGTCTATGATCAAATGTTTAACAGATTTTTGTTGATGTAATTGTAAGTGCAAATGTACTAAGTTGTTTTTTGGTGGGGAGCTGTTTGATAACTTGAACGTCCTGGTCATGTGGTCACTGATGGATAGTTGTCATCTTTAGCAATCATACTTAATCTTCTTTTTTTGAATTTCTTGGGTATATAGGAAAGCCATTTAAATGTTCAACAAATGGCACATTTTCTATAGGCTTGCATGCAGACTGTGGCAAAAACTCAAATATCCACAAAGATATAATTCTTCCTTCCTCAATCCTTGAAAAATTGGTACCTACTAAAATAAATGAATCTTTTATAGAATGTCAATTTTGATATTCACATTATGAAGTGAGAATTAGTTTTTGTAAAATTGAGAATGGAAATGATAAATGTGTCAAAGGGACATTTTTACAACCCGACCATGTACATGAATGAAACTGATTAACTGCTATCCAATTGGGAATTCCACCAGACCATATGAGTCCTTGTCAAGTACAAGTTCCAAATCGTCAAATGTTTGACCATGTACTTTGATGAATGCTTTAGCCTGTGGTTCCATTTTGGTGTTTTCATTTAACAATAAATGTGTTCTTGTACATGAAAAAAAGCCTTGACGTCAATTTGGAAGGAGTATTCTAAATTACATAATATGTACATGTATACGTACAAACAATGTATTATGAAATATTCTTGAGGCATTGTTTCGTGAACACGAATATGACTATATTATACTTGTCAAGACCATAAAATGCCTGTAAGCTGTCTGGTGTTAGATGAATTAGCAATGAAGCAATAAAACTTTTAAGTGTTATTTATTTTCATACCAATTTTTAGAAAAAAATTATAAAATTTGATTTAAGCATATGCTTTAAACAGTTTGCATTCATTAGACTGAGAAAAAGACATCTGTTTTGCATATCATATTTGCTAAAGGTATAACAATAAGTGTGTTATCTTTATCACTTTATTTAAAAAAATTTTTCCCAAGTTTGACGATTTTTCACTTTGTAAATTATATAATTACAAATTATAAAGAAAAATATATTGAAGATGATCTTTCAGGTTTTGTATTACCAGTGTTTTTTATGTCGTCTCGTTTTGTATTTATTACGATTTCAGAATTAAGACACCTGGAAAATCTGTTAAAGGGACCTGTAATTTCTTCTATACGAAGCGAATTGTCAAGGATGTTAAAGTGGAATATTAAGTTATTTTATTACTACTTTTTTTTAAAATTTGCATAATAAATTAAAAAAAATCTTCAGTTATTCAAACCTTACCTTTGAATAAAGGTTTGAAGAGTGACACTTTTAAAAAAAAATTGTTTGTGTCAGAAATAAAGTGACATACTGAATTACCAAAAAAAATTGATTAATTTTTATAAGAGTGTATATCAAAGCTTTATTGAGAGAAGTAATACTAAATTTCATAAAGTTGTAGTATACTTTGTTTAAATATTAGAGAAAAGAAAGCTTTTACTCAGAGTTTATGAGGGTTTAAGGAATTAACGTTTAAATATTTATTGGAAAAGTGTAACCATTTATTTGAAAATGTCAATGGTTATATTGAGGCAATATCCCGATACAAATCCCCCTACTTTAAGAAAGTAAATATAATTGAGGATAAATAGCGTTTTATATTGGGCTAGATATGTATCATATCCTCGTTGTATTCTCTAAAATTTGGTATGAAGAAGGCATTAAAATTATTTCTAATCTTTACCTACGATTTAAAATCTTTTCATAAAAATTTAAGATAGCAAATAAATTTTAAGGCTGAATAAAGCCTTCATGTGTTTACGATTTAAGTTTTGATGTGGAATTTTACATAATAGACATGTTTTTATGTTGTCGATCAGCTTATTGTAAATCTGAAGGGATCTATTTCAATGAATCATAATATAGAAACGTCAAAATCTGACAAGAAATGATTTTCTTCTGTTTTGACATGACATCATAGATTTTTAGAATAGATTGATTGATATATAGGATAATTTCTCACATATTGACTGATTTAAAAATCATCTCCATCACAATAGATTAAATTATTTGTCTCTGACTCTTTTGATTTAAATTACCAATCACATGCTATTGAAATTCCCAATTCTCTAGGTAGAACATGTAGATAAAATTTAAATCTGACTCTGTCTTGATATGAATAATCGCAATTAGGCACGCTTGTTTTAAATCTTAAGATCCCGATTCATACATAAACTTAACAAAATTAAAATCTTGGCCCTTTTATTTTGGACACAGCATTCAGATCACAGTTGATTGCACACATCACTTTAACCGATTGGCCCATAAGAATAATATGTTAACATTTATAGTTTGGTTTACCTGTGTTTGAATGTACTATGCTAATTAATCAATAGTTAAAGGTGACTGGTGTCTTTATACAGTGCATAGTATTGTTATTTTGGAATAGTCAATACGAGTGTATGCAAAAATATTTTGTCGTTCTAAAAAGGATTAAAAATTGTGAAAAAAATCAGAGGAAAAATAATAACCAAAATTTATTATAATACTTAATGGAAAATATGTAATTTGTTATTATTGGGTTTCTCTTGAATGAAATGAAATAAAAGAAAATTACCTGTAATTTTAACACTATGTGAAGCACACCTGGATTTTTCGAAGTCTTTGAAGTTATGATGTTGGAAATAATTGTTAGATAGTGGATAAATCAATTGGAAGGTTGAAACAAAATATCAGAAACTTTTGATATCTACGATGATCTATCATGGATTTTTTTCTGTCATGAGGGAACAAATGTTAAATGGATTATAATAAAACAACAATAGACATATGAAAGTTCGACAATAAAATTTAATTTGAATTAAAGGTTAACAAGGGATTAATTCGTTAATTTGTGTTGAAAAAATACAGTGAGAAAAAATGGAGTAATATGGTGCTTGATTTCAAAAATAAAATTTGAAATGTGGATGATTTTTTGTGTGGAGTTTAAAAATATGTTTCTTCCATTAAAATGATGAAATGGGCCTATCGGTCACTCAAAAATGGGAAGGAATTTAAAAAATATAAACGAGAGGTAAGCTATGTTTTGATAGATATATATAAAGGATTGTCCATTAATTATAATTACTTAATTAATCATTGTATATAAAAAAAAGAAGATGTGGTATGATTGCCAATGAGACAACTCTCCACCTGAGACTTAATGATGTAGAATGTCATTATTGTTATGTAAATTTCAAATCTTGATTTGAAATGGTGCATGATCTTTCTTGACGTTTATTTGAGTTCAGAGGTGAAATATTTCCATGTGGTTAATTGAAATTGACAGCTATTGCTACTGAACAGTGCCTTAATTAGAAAATAGCTGGAGAAATTTCATGCTAGGATGCTTTTTTTTACCTTAAACCTCAGAAAATTAATTGCTTTATAAGGTATTGCAAAGAGTGTATTAAACCTTATGTAACATCTGTTGATGTAGAAAGCAAAAACCAGGCCTACTTGCAGACTCAAGCTGATGCCAAGGGTCTATGATTTAAGTTATACAGCTTATTATTTAGCGTCTGATATTTTTGGTCCAATATTTATATAATTGTTTCCTTTGCTGTCAGCTCAGCCACATGCAACATTGGGGAGTTAATGGAACAAATACTTGGTTGGCTTAAATTATGTTAGAATAATTAGTCTTACTTGAATGGAGTCTACTTGTTTTGACTTTTAGCTTGTGAGTTAGAATGTGGTACAGCAAATAACATGTGCTAACTTAAAGTTACTTTTCAATAAAGTCAATGTTTAAATAAAGTGCTGGCCTCTTACTGGAAAATCTCTTCGTTCGATCCTCGCTAGAATGATTGTCAATTGAATATCATTGAATCTTGTTAGCGCAAAGTTTTCCAATAATAATATTGTATGGATTTCAATGAAACTTTACACAAAGTAGTGCACCATATTAAGCTATGCATGCAGGAACCAAAATATTTGCTGTTGGACATCATTTTAATTTATCATTTTGAAAGATAATTGGGATCAGCAGAAAGTTTAGCTTACTATTTCTATATTTGTATTTCAAATGTATCGATGTCTCTCATTTAAAATATATTTGAAATTTGACTGTTACAAATGAGAGCTTACAGGGTCAAATCATTTTTTTCGTTACAAGTATTTTAATTTGTCTGGAAATTTAACATAGCAGCCAAGCAAATAATCAATGTAAAAAGTTTTGTACTTGTATATTTATGTATGTATAATTACCGCTGCAGACAGCTTTGAATCTATTCATGTGTATTGATTCAGAATGAGAAGTAGCAAATATTTCATTGAAATTAAGTTGAAATTGTATTTTAAAGAATTTGAAACTTGAAATTATATTTCAAAGAGTTTATTCTCTGAATTAACCTGTTAGTACTAAATGGATTCTAAATGAATACATGATGTAATTTCAATTTAATGCAGAATACATGCATTATTAAGGCAACAGCTGTGCCTGTTTAAGTTTGCAAATGCATATATTGCACTACAGGTTGGAAACTATTTCAGATTTTTTTTTAAAGAATCCAATCTTTGAGTTATATCTATGATGGTATGATTTATGTTCTAAATATTTCCTATAGAACTTGTTGAGATTGTAACCCCTTATATAAGTTCCATAAAAGAGGAAATATAGATTCCTAATGCTCATTTATAATACTTGTGTGAAAAGGTCTAGCGAAGTGTGAAAAAATACTAAAAATAATCTATTTTGTAACTAGAAACTTTTAACTTTGCCTTGATTAAAATTTTCCTTGAAATAGCACTTCAACTATTGAACCTTATAACCCTATTGCAGAGATTTTATGCAAGGTGAACCATATAAACTTTCAAAATTCATTTTATTTTGCATTCAAAGGACAAAAGGCCTTTTCATTTGTTCGGGTGCCATAACGATGTGTTAACTTACAAGATAAACTGATTAAAGCGATTAAGTGAAAGTGTTTGATGTCAACTATAGATAACTTGTAATTGCGGGAATGTAATCGAGATTACCTAACATGACGTTTGTTAATTCTCACGATGTTTACTATCAGTTTACGCTAGCAACATGATGATTACTAGACAGAAGTACCATTTTCGTAATTGAATTTCAAAAAGCATTTGATGCTCCTTGCAAACAATAGAATTACATGCAAATTATTTTCTTTGATCATATTTTCATGCAATATTTACGATAGCAACGGACAAAAAACATGTAGCCATGGATCATTTACTCAGCTGTTGTAAGCTTTGAAATAGATATAGTTTAAAACAAACTTTTTTTTTTCTCAAAAATAAGATTTTGCAGGAATATTGATTTCTCCAACATTGCAGTTTAGAAAACTGTTTAAAGACTAACAGATACTGTTTCTTGGAAAGATTAAAAGATATAAATGATGAATTACGTAATAAATGAATGATTTTTGTTCTCATTTGGTACTAATGTCTTTATGGCTAAAGACTTCGAAAAACTCTGTTAGTACATTCTCATGCATCTTTTTATGAAGAAGATTCTGTTAAAATGTAGCCTCAGAATTAAACTGCACACTTGCTTTAGAATCTGGTGTACATACTGTCCTCATGTTCATTCCATTCCTATGTGTTGTTAGGTTGCTGTCTCAGTGATATTTAATGTATTACATTAACAATGAAATGTTTTGTATTGGTCCGATTTTGAGTGGTCCAAAAATTCTTTCAGAAAGTGCATTGATCATTGAATTATAAGTACCTGCAAAAATGTTGTGTATAGCAGTATCTCAAAGATAAAAGGTTATTATTTTCATTTATGTTATTGCAAGATTAAACAAGAATGCCGATTTTAAAACTTTATTTAGTAAACAAATTTCGTCAAGAAAAAAGTCATTTGAGAACTAAGGTATTTAGACATTATTTCATTAGGGTCCATAACATTTACATATGTCTTGGCAAATAAAAAATATGACAATACATGTTGTTGTACAATAAATAAAGACATCTATTTGTGTAAATCTGACAGGTTTAGTATCAATCAGTGGTCATCTACCCTCAAACCATACCATGCTTCACTGCAAACTTGTCACCAAATCTTTTATGATAGATTTGGAAGATCATGACTTTTGGGGGGCCAGCAACTGAAAAGGAGTAATTTTTGCCAAGGTTAAAAGTAGATTCTTTGATTATTTAGCTTGAAGAATGTTCGTACATTAGCTCAAAGATGAACATTTTAAATTCACAGAGATAACACTTTTATATATAACTGTAAATAATTCTAAATTTAGAAACATTCATGTACCCCTTTATATAGAATTGTAAAACCCTACAAGTGCCTCAATAGCTCACACATAAAAATAATTGGAACAATGGATACACAGATCAATCAATTTATGTGATTTCTATCAAACTTGGTATGATACTATCATTGCACTAAAATTGTTTTGAGGTACACATTAAGGAGTATAAAGTTGTGATACTAATAATGATATTTTTGATTAATAAAATAGATGTTGAAATTTTTTTTGACATCAATGATGATATCAGCATTATTATTAAATTGCTACTATGTATTGTAAATTTTCAAGGTTGTGCTTTCCTATCAACCTTATATGGGTTGATGGCTTCATAAAGCTTGCGATAAGCAGCGCTGAATCAAAAACAGATAAAATCATTGTTGCATGAAATTTGTATTCTGCTTCAAATGCTTCATAATTGTGGAATCTTATCTTTATCAAAGGGAATATTAAGATTTTTATGAACACCTTATTTTGTGGTAAAAATGTGGGTTATTTATTTCTCTCCTAATGAAGTACTAGGAGACCTTTAAATTGTATCATTAAATATTGAAAGAAATTCTTAAAATGTTTGCCGAAGACTTATGCTTACTAAAAAATATCTTTGAGACTATTTTTGAAAACGTAAAATTTTATTTATATTGACTTCTGTAAATTGTTCATGGATAGTTAATTGGTTCTTCTTCTTCTTGACCTCATGACCTAGTAAGGTAGTTGTTAAACATCAATTTCACATCACATTTTCTGATTTTAAAACATTAGACCTTGCAATATTAGGGACTTTTTTTTGGACCTTTGACGAACTAACAGAATGTCACATGGCTTATGATGAGATAACCAATCAGAAGTTTTATTGTCCTGTGACAGATTACTGAAATAATTTACTGACAGGTATGACTGTTTGATGTTATTGTTTACAATGTAACAAGATTACAAGTAATGAATTATAATGTCGATTTCTTCTCAGTGAAATGTACAATGGTTTCTGTTGACAAGTGTTGTCCATTTCTATGCTGAAATGGGCTGCAGCCTTTGAAAATGATTCGATTTAGCATATATCGTCAAATATGGCCAAAATTCTTAACTTAAGTCAAAATTAAGTGAACGCAGCATTACCCAGCACTACTAGTTTGCTAAAATATGACTTATCAAGGTCAAAATAAAAATATTTAGACAGCTACCCAGAAATACTAGTTTGCTACTGAAACAAAACTTCTAGAGGTAAAAATGAAATTATTATAGGACAGTAACCCAGAAATACTAGTTTGCTAGAATAAGACTTATAGAGGTCAAAATGCATGTTTATTCCTAAAGATTGAAAATTTGATAACTGCTGTGAAAAGTTTAATTTTTTGTCTCTCTGATTATTCATCTTATAAAGCTGTTACCATATTTGAACTGGAGGTTCAATATTGTTTTATATGCTGAGAGATTCGGATCTTATTTCATATTTTACACAATTTGAATGGGAATCGTTTTCAACCGTTAGCAATTTTGCTTAAAGCAGCTGTGCTTAATTATCATGTTCTATGAAATCAGTAGTAATTGGGTGTCATCTCTAACAGGTTGGTTTTGGATGTACAAATTTTATTGGAAAGCCAGTAAAGAAGATAAAATATTAACAGCTTGTTTAAAGAAATTCATAATCTTGAAGGCCGAATTATCCAAAACAAGTAACACGAAACCTCGACTTGTTGACACTTAACAGTTTAAAAATCAAACAAGTGCTAAAAACTAACACTAACAATATCTTTATTTACAAAGCCCTTATTATTCACAAAAAAACTGCAAGGTACACACCGACAGAAGGTTAAGGATTTTATGAAGTATACAAAAAACATAGAATCATTTTGTTAACCTGTGTACATTAGGCTATTTATCACCGATCGTAAAGATTATATATGTTAATGCAACTGATCAGGTCCTAAACAACAAATATTTATCGTTTTAATTTTCTCTCATTTAAGATGAAGCATTTTATGTAGACCATAGTTAATAGAATTCGGTATTTGACAAAGGTTTATGGGATTTGGCTTAATACTAGGATTGTGTAATCATTTTAATCCCTGCCGAGCGAAAACAGTGGTGGTGTATTTTAGGTACTATGTCCTTTATTTTAATGACCTAACATTAGGTGAAAGTTTTCTGAATTAAATGTTTGTTTCTTAGTTCAATAAACTGTGATGTTTATCTATTATTTAAGGGTAATTGGTCAAGGAGGCTTTTTTCACTAAAAGGTGTTATTAAGTCGTGTGGAAGTCATTAGCTCATTTTGAAGTATTAAGAGTTGTTTTGATACTTTGATAACTGTAATATTATATTTTGAATCTTCCATTTTTTTAATGAAATGGACATCTGCCAAGAATGAAATTAAATTTCTTAACAAGGTTATAGATTGAGGCATGTTTATTAGTAGTTATAAGCATCTGCTACTGGCATTAATATTTTCTGTATCATTTTAAGAGAATTTCATAACCTTAATGGTGAAATTTTTGAATATCCATTAGACTTTTTATTGTTTTATTTGATTTTTCATAACCATTGATAGATTGGCTAGAAGATAAAAAAAAAAACCTTAAAAGATTGCAAGTATAACTCAAAACTAAATGCTGGACAGAAAACCGGTTGATTTAAAAAAAAATTGTTTTGTTTAAGCAAAAGCACTATATATAATGATTTTCATGATCTGTGCTAGAAGCTTATTTTATTTATGTCAGTCTGTTTTCCCAATTTTTGTTTCACTGAAGAGTTTTAAGCAGAAGTTATGTCATTTAAACAATCCAGTTCTAAAAATTTAAGATATACTTCTTGTAAGTTACAGTTTGATGTCCAGAAAGACCTTGACCTGAAAATACACTTGTTTATATGAACACAGGAAAGGCAGTTGGTCTTCAGTGAATTATCTTTTGTGTCATTTTCCCTGTTACTAAATAAAGCGTGAATTCTGGGTACGGCCAAGCAGCATGCTGTCCACATGACCATGAAAGCAACCAGTGAGCTGGAAAAGATTCTCCATATGTTTTAGTGGCACGTCAACTTAATAAAATATTGTCTGGCTACATAAACGGTTTAAACGTCAATAGGAGCGTTTGATTAGATGCAGAAAATGGAAAATCTTTGAAAATTAATGCAACTGGAACTGACTGAAGTCAACTTAGGCCTTTAGACAGATATATAAGCTTGTTAAGCATGAAACCTTTGAAAAGAATTATATTGAAACTGAAAAGAGACACATTAAACTATAATGTGTTAGCACTGGTTAACTTCTTAATGGAGTAATTGATTGGATTATTAATTAATTAATCAATAACGTTTTTGAGGATGAGGTATTTTAGTTTAAGTATCAAATGATAGATAATGGAAATCACAACTATTTTGATCTTTCAGTCTTCGATATAGTTACATTTGATTGAATACAAACAAAAAGATCATTAAATGACATCTTTAAATAGCTTAAATATTTCTATTATTAAAATTCCTCTCAATCATTTTTCTTCAAATATGAATTATTAATAAGATGTGGGTTGTATATGTCAATAGAGACAGGAACCTGCTAACAACTTACGTAAAGAAAACAATTTTATTTAGAGGTTAGACTAATTAGCTTTGCAACTTCAATTATATATTATATAATTAATTGATAACTCAAGAAAGTTTTGACCTCATAAGACCATTTTTATGGAATGCCTCTGATGCCAGTTTAGGGAACATATGGTGGGGACACTCTGGGATGCTGAGCCTCATTGATATAGACAGGTTTCACCTAACTTCTGTTTTATAAGCATTACAAAGCATTTTAGAGCCTTATAGGCATATATGAATTCCTTAAATTTATATATCTTATATCATAAGTCAGTACCCTATTATGTGTTAAATTTAAATGAAATTGCCAATTTACAAAGAAATGAAATTGATTTTGATTTGGTTTGAAAATAATTTGATCTCTCTTCAGATATTAGATATCTTAAGATTGATCAAATCGGTTTTCAATTTGATAATATGAAATGAAATTGATGATGTTATAGTTATGACGGGTTCATGAAAGAAAATTAATTTCCTTCGAAACGATAATGGTCAGTTATAAGAATGGAGCTTCGGTTCCTATTAAACCATTATTCACACTTTTTCAATTAATATTTGCAGGTTAATGACTTAGCAGTGGATTATGAAATTAAGTCTGTTGATGAATTTTTTAACTTGGTCATGGTGTACTGGTAGTTTAATATCTTATGCCTGTCACTCACAAAATTAGGGTTAAGGTTCCATGTTTATTTAATAATTTTTTTCTACCTTAATTAACTTATTGCTATATTTACTGCAATGATGATGCAATACTTACTGGATTTATGAATTTCAGTGATCAATTTCACAAAAAAAGTTATGTTAAAAAATACTCTTTTTAAGTCATGAACATTTCAGTATAACTATATATATAAAACAATCAATTTTTGTCGTAAGATTTTTTGTGGAAAGGGCCCCTCGATGTTTATAAAAAAGAAGATGTGGTATGATGTTTGTCCAGTAGCAATTTGAGGTATTGTCAGATATAATATCTTTTTGTTTAACATTCTTTGAAATTGCATAAAATTTAAAAAAAAAAAAAAGGGGGCTGGGCTGGTACACCACAGAGAGAAATCAAGGGGAAAAAGTTACATACCAAATTTGCTGTAAATGAAACATTTTTTCTTAATTACCTTTTACCAAAACCACTTGATGCCAAAAGTTAAAATGCGAAAGAAATGTGAATACTTGATTTAGCGAACAAATGGACCCTAAAACATTGTAATTACTTTATTAGGGCTTAGGTATTTAGACTTTACTTAAAATCAAGATATCTTAGGAGTTGTGGCATTGTTTTTACACAGACTTTGTGTTTTTGTTTTAAGGAATGGCAAGAATAGACAGTGATAGGGGTGGGTGGCAGGTTCGGTACAATTAATGCATGTTAAATGAGGAAGCTCTAACCAACAGAGGAATGAACATCAAAGTTGTCAAAACTAACATTGTAAATTAGCACTTTACCACAGAATTGCCCTTTGACCTAGAACACATAAACTATTTTGTGGTAAATGGTTTTATATTAAGTCTCGCTTTTTCATTTAAGTGAGTTTTTAGACCTAGATAGTTTTCAACAAGTACTGTCGATCTTATTGTTAAGAGGGTTATAAATAAAAATACATGAATATACCATTTAAATATTATATTTATGAAGTTGAATATAATAAAGCCTTCATTCATGGTATTAGGAGGTCATCAGCTTTAGTTCGCTGTAAAAAATTGACTGTAATCTGAACACTCAATGTTTATAAATACTATTACTGTAAAAGTCTATTACTTGGATTGGGCATTTGGTTGTATTTTTTAATGGCCTCATACAATATAAATATAAGGAGATGTGGTATGCTAATGCTAGTGTAACAATTTTCCACCAGAGTTCAATTGATATGGATTTAAACTAGTATAGGTATCTTTACAGCCTTCAACAATGAGCAAAACAAAACTTTAAAAGGCTCAAAAATGCCTACATGTGAAACAATCTAAAGGAAAAGCCAATGCCTACTAAAAATTTCAGTCTTGTTGAAAGCTTGAATTATATGGTTCACCTTATACTTTGAACAACATCCAAAAACAGAACCTCACGTAAAATCAGTAATTGTGGTGGTATTTTATTTGTAATACTGTGCATTGCTTGTATTTAACTGTCTTGAGTTTTATTGGAATTGAAAAATTTAGTTAAAAATTCAAATCTTTTAGATACCTTATCATTAGGGAAAATATTTAAATAGAGAGGTAATTTTAGAGGGAATATTTTCATAATCATGGCTAGAATTATGTTTGGATTTAATACAACTTTAAAATTTACTTGAATCCTTAATTCCATTTAATCAAGTAGAAATAATTTATGGGGGGTTGAGTCAAGTTAATTGCTAAAAATGACCCCTGGCTATCCTTGTCCATTCAGTTTTACAAAGGTTTCGACATTGGTGTAAAAGGTTTAAATTTAAGAATTCAATTAAAAAAAAATTCTTAACACTTAAAAATGATTTTATCTCTGAAATAATTCAAATTAGTGAAATTTTCTATTAGTGTAGGTAAATTGATGAAGAATGCTCATTTTGTTTAAATCCTGTAAAAATATGTAAATTTTTTAAATTAGTGGTACTTCTTCAAGGATTCTATAAGCAATAATTTGAATAATTGGGAGTAATTTTAAATTGATGACAAGAAGAAATTGATGAAATATGGCCGAGGGCAAAATAAAAAAGCCAATTTACACCAAATTATCTATGTTTAGAATAAACGTATGTTTTCAGTGGATCATCTTCCAAAGCAACAATGAGTGTTGATTTAAAAATTGGATAATAGCTCTCAAAAAGATTTTACACAGCTGGGGATACCATTGTCAAATTTATTTGTCAAGAGGGCACTGTGAAGAAAATTAGACCATCAGTTTTGTTATTTTTCTCAGAGTTTGAGGAAAGATTCATTTAAAATAAACATTATTGATGAAGGAAATATGTACTTTTTCCTTCTCAGTCCATAAATCTTTATCCTTATAAGGTTATTTGTCAATATCAATTGTAAGGTTTGGTACTGAGTGTATTAAATTTATGTCTATGAACTTGTTATACCTTCAGTGATAGTGGGGCTATGTAGTTATGGAGAAGTCAGTAAGGTCTGTCTATCTGTTGTCAGTATATAAGCTGTAGGAATTCCCATCTTAACCACTGAATGGATTTTCATATGATACTCAAAGATTATTTTATAAATCCTCAAAATGTATCATGGCAGAGCATTGTTTTCATGGCATAGCATTGTTTTCATGGCAAAGCATTGGTTTCATGGCAAAGCATAGGTTTCATGGTAATGCATGTTTTCATGGCAAAGCATTTTTTTCATGGCAAAACATTCTTTTCATGGCAAAGCATTGGCTTCATGGAATTTTGGAATGGCAAATTTTTGAGTTCTACTATGCAATATGCACCTTGTTTTGTCAGTGTTTTTAAACATATTATGAAATTAAAATTAAACATGAACATATGGTTTAGATTTCCATTTTATGTGAGAAAAAAAACCATATATGTCAGTATGCTTACATGAATAGACTATAATGTCTCTATCTTCTATTTTTCTCTAGGTTTTTCCTTTTCTTTAGTACATTTGGGCTTAACTTAATGCTTCAGTACACCTCTAGACTATTCTCTTTATTGAGTAGACACTTAAGGTTAAAATAAGTACATTTATCATAACCTTATGAATTACACCAAGTAATTACGTAATTTTATTGTTGATCTATAAAACACTTGCAATTAGAGAAATACGGTCTCAAGATGGTGGTGTTACCTGATAAGAAAATCGAAACACAGATCTTTATTGTCCAGCAGGGAATTACAATCTATTGATAAGCATGTTGTGAACTAGTTTACCTGAAGGATCGATTTTTTGTCTTCAAGTTATAGCATTTTGATTGAGACATTGTCTCCTGTATTAAAATTGACTGTCAAAATTTGTCATATCTTTTTTTAAATCAAGTAAGGGTAAATTGACATACTGGTAGATATTGTCAATATTAGGATGATAATGTGAAAACAGCCGCTAGCTGCCTAGATCATGTATAGGTTGAAATTGGCTACAGTGTAGTTCAGGGATTGTGTTGTTACATAATATCTTTGTAGGGCAGGCAGTAAAATATTTCATGAGTAGGTTAATAAAAAAATAATCATCAAAGATACCAGGCTTATCAATTTGTATGCCAGACATGCTTTTCATCTACAAAAGACTCGATCAGTGATGCTCTAATCGAAAAATGAAAAATAAATAAATGAAAGGTGTTTTGTTATACAGCAGACTGATCCATGAAAAAAAGACTTTAATTTCTGTGTCATTTGGTCTCTTGTGGAGAGATGTCTCATTGGCAATCATAACACATCTTCTTATTTTTATATTTAAATCCCGATCATTATGAAACATTTAAATTTCACCAGAAATTTCTCATTTTAGAACCTGTGTGTCAATTTCATGGGAAATCAATGTCCTCGGAAAGTTAAATTTATTTACATATATTTTGTTTTAATTCCAGTTCAAATAATACAGGGGAAGTTTGTTGGTGAATATGTATAAGAATTTTCCGGCCATGTCTCCGTCCATTATTTGTTTCCTACTCCCTCTTTAAAGTGTTTGTTACTTCGTTTCAAACAGTTGCCGGCCCCAACAATTACTGAATAAACAATCAATGTTGACAGTGGTGATAGTTTAAAATAGCGATGTCATTTGTTTACAAATAATTAATCAGTGGGCATTGAAGTGGAGGTCCGGACACCGCTGTGAAAGTTTTACATACCTTGGTAACTGTCGGTAATTATAAACTGGACATTCACCACAATTGTATCGTAGAGAGAAATTTTAACTTTTTAATTTATTTGTAAATAGATATATTGATTCAAAAGTAGATTTGAAAACAATGAATTAGATTAAAAATCTATGCAACTATATGATTGGAAATTGTTCCAAGATATACAAACAATAGTATATTTACAACAGGTTTACAAAATAATTGACTCCCTACCCATTTAGTAGAGATAAAGTGTTGATTTGAATGTTTACAAAGGTGTTGAAAGAAGAAAAAAGAATTCCCTGATTTCTCATTTCATTTACCACCTGAAAACATGTACTGAGCTAAATCTGCAGGTGTTTTTAGAAACAGGTGCTAGTTTTTATTTTAAAGAAACTCCTTAAGATATGTCATCACCAAGCTGCTGATTGCCTTTAGAAATCATAATGTTATTTGTATAAGCTCTCTCTGGCTAATAAATGTCACCCTTGATATCGTATCTTATGTTTAAAAGTATTGGTGACCGGGAGACTAGAGTATCCGTGGTTTTATCTGAGCTTGAGGACAAACTTTTCAGTTAAAGAGGTTCAAAGCTAATTAATTGTACACTATTATATCGTAAAGTGGCCAGATGGGGCTTACACAAGTAAGAAAAAAGCTTCTGAGGTTGGAGTTTGGCTTCTATTTAGCATTTTTACATAATTCTTTGAAATCTTAACTTGCAGATATTACTGTGGAAATTTTAAATGAAGTGAAAAAATGGCAGTTAGTTTTCCACCTTTAAAATTCCACTTTTTGACCATAATTTGAGGTGAAGCTTTCAGACATTCAAGAACAGATTTTTTTTCACTTAACAATATCATTTGGTGAATTTCCGTCTGCAATAAGGGGGTCTCATTGAGGGGTTCTGATCCTGGATCCCGCTTATCATTGTAATAATAGCACTTGTAAATTCATGTGTCCCACCTTACTTCGTTTCCATTTTAATGCAAAATAATTTGACTTTCACATGTCACGCTTACAAAATATCAGCAAATCCCACATCACGCTTACACCCCAATGAGACCCACCAATAACTGTAATGTCACTTATTATATTAAAAGTTTGAAAGCCAAAAAACTTAATAATTCTATATGAAATGTGAATATGTATTGAAAAATGGTTAGAAAAGATTGTATATTCATGAAGATGACATTTTAACCTCATCAAAGAGAAAAAAGTTTATTTTGATATATATCTTTATTTGCCAAGACAGTGCCAGGGGTAGATAATTACCCCGTTAAATTACACTTGAAGTTATCATGAATTATTGTATTTACCGATATCTTACAAAAGCATAATAAATATAAGTGTCATTCTTTTGTCAAAGTGAACTGTCGACACAAAAACTAGAATTTCTTGTTCCTTCGTTAAACAAATTTAAAAAGTGTTTATCGATACCTGTATTTAATCTTGATGATAAAAATGAAGTCTAAGTTCCTTGGTAGGGGGTCGTAGGAATTGTGTTGTATTGATCAAATCTACATTCAAATCAAGGAATACAGACTTCTCAAGTCAAAAGTGAAGTTTTGTATGTATTTTAAATCCTTATATCAATACATTAGAACAAATTTACTTTCAAGAGAAGTTTACTTTTTACGGAGATTAAAAGAAATTACAGTATTTGCAGGAACTAGGTGCAGTTGTTGTTTATTAAAAATATTTAAATCTGTATTAATCCATTCATTAACTTAGATTCCCTAGTGTTAATGCTTCATACAGGTTGAGATCTTCGTACTTTTGGACTTTTTATATTTTCATTGAGATTGAGAGTAAATTTGTTATATAGTTAAAAGATTTATGGAAATGACTGGACTTACAGAAATGCAAAGTTGCAATTTAAGCAAAACTGGAGTGAGGCTTAGATTACAGAGACTTTAAAGTTTTGACTATTTTTAGAATCAAAACTAAGAATTTATATGAATGAAAGGTGATGATATTGGGTATATGTCAATGAATTTGACAGCAACCCAGTGATACAAACAATCAAAAGACACCTTGACTCTAGAGGTCATTCAACCTTGAACGTGAAGTGGTTTTGATTTTTTAAAACGTAATCTTATTTGGTGTGAAACTAGGGAGCAGTTAAGTCTATAGGGTCTTGTGTTCTACTTCTTTCAAATCCAATATTATATAACTTATGAAATAGGTGCTCATTTATTGTTTTATCTTATAAATAGTTGACAGTTCATGATGCATGTTTATTTAAAACCTATGTGTTGTCAAGAATTGATATATACAAAATAGACATATCAAATTATTTTCATTAATATTTTACACTGGTAGTAAATTTCTTTTCTTCTGGTGTTAGAATCTGCATAATTAATCGTGTTTATTTCTGCATGGTATGTCAGTTTCATGTTTTTAGCTGTTTAGATTTTGAATGTATGGAAGAATTAATACAGCGACAGCGGAAGCTATATTAAGGAAAAGATTTGATACTGACATTGTTTTAATCCTGTTTCTTATATAAGGACGTGTAAACTAAAAATATTGTTTATTGCTTTGAGCTTTGATATTTGAAGGAATTTGCAGTTTCCTTGTGACTTTGTCTTTCAGCAACCTTGTATCAGATATCTTTACATCTTTTCTTTTATCACTGTTTGTATGGTGAAACTCTAAAGATATATTATTGAAGAATAAATGTACTGTATCAGATTTAAAAAATGTTTTGTTCCAAGGTTTTACTGAGTAATATGAAAACAAATTGAAGTTAATCAATAAAGGCAGGTTTTCCTTTACTCCTTTAAATATCATGTCCAAGCTATTAGTTATTGGTTAGTTTTTGGTCAAAGTTATAAAAATTGTTTATAATGAATTCCATTAGGTTCCACTTTTCAAATTTATCAACAGTTTCTCATGAATTCCAAGAGTTTCCACTTCAAAGGTTACGCCAGAAAATTTAGTTTCATATTTTCCAACAGAAATTCTTTGACCCAAACAATAAGACAAATTTAATTTTTCTGTCAGATTTGTAAATATTTACAAAAGGTTCAGATAATGTTACTTGCTATAAGGTCTGACAGGGATATATTATTGCCGTGATCTGACATTTTTCATTAAATAGTTGGATTAAAACATTTATTTTCATGTAAGCTTGATTTAATTCGTGAAATCTGGACATCAAATGTTTAATTGAAATCATTGTTATGATTATGTTTGTCGACAGTTGACATATGTCACATGGGTTATTTACGATTGTTCAGGTATTTGTGTTGGAAGTATCAAATCAACACTTCGGTAAATTGTTGTGTGTTTATAAGAGGGTTGGTCACTAAGATACCTTTGGCATCTCCAGTACAAAAGAGTTCCTTTTGATTTGGGGTAACATTCCTTGACCTTTAACCTGGTTGTAATTTGAAAAAATTATACTGACACTAGGGTCTGACTTTTTGCTTTTGTTTGAAAAATGGTGTAATTTGTAAATGTTTAAATTATTATAGTTTGTAAAGAGGTCATATATGGTGACCCCAAAATTTGCAGATATTCATTTACATATTCAGTGCAGGTATATAATGAAGCAAATTTTCCATTTCTGCTTAGTCATCAAAATCCTTAATGCAAAAAAGAAGATGTGGTATGATTGCCAATGAGACAACTGTCCACAAGAGACCAAAATGACACAGAAATTAACAACTATAGGTCACCGTGCAGCCTTCAACAATGAGCAAAGCCCATACCGCATAGTCAGCTATAAAAGGCCCCAAAATGACAATGTAAAACAATTCAAAATGCATTAGAATGCAGTACATTTCACAGTTGAACTTATATGTTTCATAAGAAAATAGTTTAGTCATTTTTAAAACACAATAGAAACCTCAAAAAGCCTAAAAAGCAGTCAGTTTAATTGTTGGTAATATTTGATTTTTATTGTAATAAAAACTTCAAAAGAGGAAAATAATACTTGTCAGTCTTGGTAGAAAGGTTTGATTGTAAACAACTTAGAAAATCAATATTTTTCAACACTCTTTAAGAAATGATGTATATTCCTAAAGCTTCTTTAAGTTAACACAGACAAAATGTCTACATGAATTGTCTTTTGTGTATGAAACAAAGTGATAAAAGTTTTGATTTAAATCACTTTCGGTTTTTTATGCATGGGTCCTTTTGTTTGCAGTCAATGGAGAAAAGGATTTCACACTTTCAATTTTTTCCGGGACTCACGATAATAGTTTATAGAATGGTATTGGCAGATCATTTTTCTTTCGACCTCTCGTTTTTCATGAGAGTTTATGTGAAACTACGTACCGTAAGAAGATAAGATATAGATCACAAGTCTATTGTCATATTACGATCAGTGTTCACGACTAGATGGCGTTAAATTGATATGTCTTTATTTTTCAAAAGCGTTCACTTTTAAGTATTTTTGTATTACAAATTAGACGGTTATATATGGTAAACTTAAAAGGCGAACAACATTTTTTTTGTCTCATTATGTCTTGGGTATAATAGATTTTACTTTCATGTGTGGATTTTTATGTCGTCTGGGGTGGAGAACGGTGATATTTGATCTCCTCATAGACCTATCCATTAGCATAGCAAATGCATAAAACGTAGTGAAATTAAAAGGTCAGATTATACCGGTTTGTCAATAAAACCGTTTCTTGTTCTCAGTACTAATTACAATTCTGTGATATTTGTAATTAAAACATAAAATCCTTGAGTTAATCAGTTCAATTTTGAAAAGTTTGTTGATATTTTGATATTCGAATCGTAACGTGCTGGTAAATTGACTCCGAAAAGGTAGTTGAATGCGAAAGTCTTTGATATCGGAGATAATATCAGATCCTTCAATAAAAGTGCCATAAAAATTAGGGAAATTATAACTATTTAGTTTACCCCCTGTAAATGAAAAGAGAGGCCCCATTAAAAGTAATTTGTGGTGAACTCCTGATCTTGGATATAGAAATGTTCTATGTATAAGTATGTTTGTACATAGATAAATGCTTGACACATTCCAGTTTCTTTTGTAATATGTAAAATGGCTGGTATAGATCTGAACAATGTGGTAAACCGCTGATAATGCCACTTAAGTAAAAAAATATTGTCTTTAATTTCTTTATATCCATGTTGATATTTGAAGTATGAAAGTGATATAGGTAATACACAAGAAAAAACTTTGTATGTGTATTCTTTCTAAAAGGCTCAGTTGAAATCTGAAGAAAAAATAATATGTATTTTTTTTATGTTACACTTTGCTAGTTTAATAGCTATATAATGCCATCAATAGGAAATTTTCTATATTTTGAATGATTAAAAGGAGATATTGAGAATATGTCCATTTAACAGCAAAGCTATAACACAGAAAACTGCAGAAGACAACAATAGCAAATATGCTTTTACAATAAGCTACCAAATCATTTTCAAGCTCTGAATTGTCCTTCCAGTTTGTCAAAAAATTTTGAAGCAATTCAATCTGGGCTACCAAATATAGGACATAAAGTAAATGATTAAAAAGGGCGAAAACAAGATAGAACTTAACACAATCAATTAAGAAGTTGGTCCTGAATTGGATTGCAAGTTACCCTCACAAACTGAAAGTTTAATAAATTAGTACTAGCATATGATGAGGCTCCTATCATCACAGTGTACTCAAAATTAATCATACATAATATAATTCAATTTTCTAGTTGCAATCAAAGATGACAGTACACATTTACTAATGTTTTATATTTTATTTCAGGCTTATTTAAGAGAAGGTGTAGCTCTACAACAGTTAGGACAACATGGAGATGCCCTGGCAGCGTTTGCTGTGGGACTGGCACAAGATTCTTCCAATACAAGTTTGTTATCCGGCCTTGTTGATTCCGCCTTGAAGTCACCACTGAAAGGTCAGTAATGTACTCCAGACGCGCATTTCATCTACAAAAGACCCATCAATGACGCTCAAATCAAAAAGTTAAAGGCCAAATCAAGTACAAAGATGTACAGCACTGAGGACCCAAAAAACTTTAAAATTGATTGTTGATTTCTTGACATCCATATTTTCCCGTGTTTTAATAGATCAATATGAAAGTAACTTTTCATGACCTTTGTCTTAGTATACAAAATTGAAAGAATTTATTGCTTTAGTTTGAGATTCAAGACCAATATATACACCAAAAAAACCTTTAAATGCTGTTGAAATTGGATGAAATTTGCATTCTTGAAAGTGCAGTGTCAATACTTTCCAAGAGAGAGATGTTCTGCTTAACTTTGGTCATGCATTCTGTTCACTGCCAAAATGATGCAGACATCAAGGGACATACTGCACGAAATTCACTGTTTTATATTGATGTAGAATATAATCGTTTGTGACAAAACTCATGAATTGTTGGTTCCAATAGGATCCAGACAAAATAAAAATAAAAACTTTCTCAACTTAGATTGCTTCTACATACATCAAAACTTTGCTGGGGAAATAAGACCAACATTTAATTTAAGCTTTTGATATTTCTATTTCAGAGAAACTGGGTCCAACATTTCAACAACTGCAGAAATTAAAGTTACACCAAAGTCCATTTGTTATAATCTCTGTGATTGGTCAGGAGCTGTTAGCAGCTGGTCTCTATGGCTCCTCGATCGCAATGTTGGAAGCTGCGCTTCAGATTGGGACCTGCAGTTTAAAGTTACGAGGCTCTGTGTTCTCGGCCCTCAGCAGTGCACATTGGGGACTTGGCAACATTGACAAGGCAATAACATACATGCAGCATGACTTGTCTGTCGCCAAATCTCTAGGTAGGTTAGGGTAATTGTCGAGTGTTAATACTTTAAACCTGAATATTTTCGCAATTTCAGTGCATAAACTGTTTGCTAGGGGTTGCAATTCACTCATCAATGATAAATTCACACTTCATCACAATAGTTTTGCTTTATAAAAAGATTCATGTGGGGGGAATGTTTTCATTCGTTTAGACATAAGTGCAGAAATAAGTAAAATTTTTCACATTTATGGTACATCATAGGAAGATCCATTCGATATTACATTAAACATCTTAATAAAGAAAATAGATTGATGTCTTTTGTGAAACTAAAAATGTTTCTTCATTTTCAACTGCTGGTAGAATATAGATTTTGATTCAAATAACTTACAGAAATGTTGACAATTTTTAACGATTATAGATATGATATTTAAAATTAGATTAATTTCACTGTTCAAACCAAATATTTAAATTAGTTTTGATTTACTGGTCCTGTCTTTGAGAAATATAATTTCAATAAAGTTTGTTTAAACCTGTATGACAGCTTTGTATACCAAAAGGTCCATATAGAACACACAGTGTAAGAATTTTCAGATCTGTTGGATAGTCCCTTTCGTTTGATAATATTTTGAATTCATACCAACTTAGCATGGAATTTTTTACAATGTCTAACAAAAAAATCAGTTAAAATTTGGATCACATTGTGTCCAACTTTGTTATTTTTACGTCACAAAGAATAAGTATATAGTGCACTAAATTGACTGCAACATATATTAGATAAGTATTATTGTTTGTCTGTCAAAGGTATCATATGCTATAAAGACATCTGTTGTGCAACATTTTTTCAAATTGTCTTGTCATTTTACTGGGTATCTTGGTACAAAATCACTATTTTAAAGCTGTCATTTTTTAAATAGAAAGTTTATTATTTTGCAATATTTTTCATGACTGTTATTTGATAGTACAACAGCTGACAATTAAAAAAGTGGGTAAACTTTGAAATGAAATAGGATTTGTAGTCACGATGAAGGAAATTTGGAAGTAAACTAAATGACTTATTTAAATTTTTAATTATATATAATGCATAGGAATAATATTTCTCCAGCTTGAAATCTAATATTTATGAACCTGTCATGAATTCAAAAACATTTAGAGATTAACAAACAAAAATGACTGCCATCCTTTAAATATTCTTTAAGGGGAGATAATATATTTTAAAAACAATATATAGTTTGCCAAATTTCAATTTATAGAAATCAGTTTAATGGAGCAAAGATCTTAATGACATCAAACTTTTTCCTAGGGCAAAGTTTAAAATTTTACTTGTGAAAACAACTTCAAAATCATTGTGAAAACAAGAAAAGACGAGAACTACAGGTACTGTCACTGAATCAACACAAGGTCAATGTTATACTGAATTATGGCGATATAAAATTGATTTCTATTGAAGAGATGTATTCATTTGTATACTTAAGTCATTAAACAACTTGTTAGATTTTAACATTTAGAAAATTTAATTTAGTGAAAAGACTTAAATATAGTCATTTAAACATAAAATTAACTTGGATCCCATGGTACCTTAGGGTTTAGGGGAAGGCGGTGACAATGAAAATGTTATGAAACCAAATTTTACAATTATTTTAAGAATTTTACTTTAAAAGGCTACAACAATAAAATGGCGTTAAAATGTCACTAAAATGTTTCTGTTAAACAGTAAAAATTCCATTTAGTATATTATGTTAGATCCTAAATGTTTTCTCCAAGGACATGCACAAACAAAGGGGCGTGAAAGTTAAATTCTTGTCGTAATTAGGAGTTCAGATTTTCTTTGAAAGTCCCTCTCATTCAAATTCAAATTCATATTTTCTTATTCAAAAATGAACTGAGGAGGCTTTAGAAAAGATATTTTTTGCAGATTAATGATAATGAATATTTAAGTGCAATTCTCAGTTTAAAACTATAATGGTAGGGGCTATAGTACTGTAGATTTTTTAAGATTTTCTGGCAAGAACTGAAATGAATAATAGTTACCCAATTTATTCAAACTCTAACTAAGCAGTTTTGAATCTAGCATTAGCCTGGCATCCTGACCCAATCTAATACTTCGTCGATAGGGCAAGGTGTAATACAATCCACATGACCAACTATCAGCGCTGAACAGGACTGAATTACTGCGCATGTGCGTGTTCTATAAACATGGAATATATCAATAGGATCGTTAATTAATTGTTGATTCATGATGTTTATCAATAACGTTTAGATTATACTTGCTAAATTTTTTGAAATTTGCATTTCATATGAAATTAAAAATAATTTTCAATAAATTCGTGGCAATATAAATATTTCCCCCATGTGTCAAGAAATGACGCTATCCCACGATGCATCATTCTAACATCCAATTGACAAAACGATGTTGTTGTATTCTGCCTGGCTCTACTGTCGAGCAGTGAGCCAGGATACCAGGTTAATCTAGCATCTGCAAATTTTCTAAAAAGCTCTAAAAAACTGGTGAACACAAGAATGATTTATGGTATAAAAAAATAGTAAATTAGTAGATTTTCACTTTTTTACACAATAATTGTCATTTTTAAATCAAACATCAACATTTATGGGATTTACAAAAGAGAATTCATTTCTTGTAGATATTTACTTTGACATTCTTTGGTGTTTGCTGGAAGATGATTTCTGTCATTTTCAGCCACACCCCTTTCATTTAGTAGGTTACAATAAATAGTTGTAGAGATGGAGATCACAAAATTCTTTAGTTTATGTTAAAAATGTGACCTTGCCTGTAGGAGCCAAACTTTTAAATGTTCATTTAATTGTATGGTTTGTGGCTGACCATTAACCTTCTCTTTAATTAGAGGTTCACCGTCAGATTTTAACGTGTTGACTTCAGTCGTGATTGAACCAAACTTGTGATCAGGAACAAAATAGGTGTCGAAATTCTCTAATTAATGTCTTTAAAAGCATTTGGTCATAATTTCCTATTATTGGTTGCATATTTTAAGTAAAATAATTTGAAATGAAAAATTTTTAAGAGCTTGTGGCAATATTTTATATTTCTAATCATGCCATGTTTTTTATAGTTTTCCTGATTTTCACATTTTAAGTGGAAAACCATTTACTCTTAATTTTTATGTGTTTGTTTTATTATTCTTTGTTTATATGTTTGTTAGAACAAGCCTAGGGTCCTAATGCATATTAAAATTTGTCCTCTTTCCCTTAGATCATTGTCATAAAATATTAACTAATGCCTTTTTTCGATAGCGATAAAAAATGTTAATGCTATAGGGTCTAGTTATTTTATCCTCTAAATCATTAAGAACTGTTATGTTAAAATCTGATAAATTGGTGTAAATTGATAAAAATAATAAATATATTGGATTTGTTGATATTCATTAAAAGTACCTCTGTAGGGAATATGAAAATCATGTTAAACATGAAACTGATACTATAAGTTATCTTGGTGTCATCAGGGGTGTATGGAATTTCAACACTGGTGTGAAATTCCCTACACCCTTCATTACGCCAAATTAACAAATTTATTTCATGATAGTTTAAGATGGAAATTTACATGCCAGTAGGTGACTTTTTGTCATGTTTGCCAAATAAGTTTTTTTTAATTAAAAATATTCACAAAAAGCACAATATAAAAATAATTGGTATTTAATAATTTATTTTCTTTGAATGTGAACTATTAACAATCTTTCTTAGAGTGTCAAAGATACAGAAACAATTTAGTTTTGAGCATTTTTCAATAGATAATAGGTAAATTTATAATCAGTTAGGTGAAAAGGGCATTTTACATCCATATTGTCTGAAGCTAACAGAATATTACAAATCATGTTTGGGAGGAACATTATCTTGTGAAAATTCTGAAAATGGACTTAAAAAACAGAAAATTTACCAGTGTAATAAAATATCAATGTTGAAGAAGTCTTACAAAAGGAAAATAAAGAAAACCTTTAAGTTACTTTAAAAAAAAAAAAAATCTTTTAATGTTCCTCGTCATTATTGATAAATTTGGAATCTGAAATATCAACCAAATGGTCTATTCATTGACGTTTTATAAAGTATTGTATATAGCCTAACATAAATACTATTACTTCTCACAAGGAGGTGCTCCCAAATTTATTGCAATGTTTAACATCAATCAGTCGTAAATCAAGCCGAAAAAAATAAAAAGGTAAATATCTTGTGTTTTTGTGTTGTCGTAACATTAAAACATTGGTGACATGTCTTTATTGACGGTTTCTTTGAGAAAAACAATAAAATGTAATCCATTATTTTTTTTTCAACATAAGCGCCAACACTTATACCAAAGACATTAACCTATGTGTAGTTTTTGCTCGATTAGTTTTGTACGTTCCTTGTGCAGTAATATAAATGTCAATGAGCTGTCATGATTTATTTCTTATTTGGTCCCACGGTTCTGTGTGTTTTTATGATAAGTTTACTGTCATATATAAGTCTACATAAGGTTATACAGGTTCTAAATGGATATATTGTCTTTATATATTTTCACAATGTCTCTTAGATATCTTTTGGAGAAAAAATGCTGTTTGTCTCTTTGAATGTTTTTTTTTTACTTATATTTTTACCATGTATCTTTGACATCATTTAGGGGGGAAAATGCTGCTTATTTATCTTTTTGAATGTTTTAAGAATGTTTACAAAGTAGACTTTAAAAAATTAAATAATTAAATTTCGTCCTTTGGGTCTTACTTTTTATGTATCACAATTTTTATACAATGGATTTGTCTGCAGTGTCATTTGAATAATTACAATAAAATTTTATCAGATAAAATTTGGAAAAAATATTTAATTGGTATTTTACATGAGATAGCTGCGACTAAAGAAGGAAAAAAGAAACCACATTCTTTTTATGTTTTATTGTGTTATTTAATTTCATGCTTTTTTAAATTGAAAGTTGGCAGCTAGAACTAAGTGAAAACAATTATGAAGATTTCAAAGACAGTTTTGCATACCTTTAATTGATTCTTTCTTGTGAAAGAATGTTGATATCTTTAATTACACTGTGAAAATGATTATTTTTGACAAACAGTGTTTGAAATTGGGGTACATTAAGAATTTTATCTACAATTTTGAAAACATCAGTATTAAACAGTATGTTTATAAGTATACAATCATTTTATAAGTATACATCAATTTTATAAATACAATAATTTTTATCTGCAGTGAAGGGTCTTATTTTGTACAAAAAGTTAAATTAATGATGTTGAATCCTATTTTGGCAACATTTGTAAAATATATACATATATATATATATATAGTAATCTTCTTTTGGTTAATGAAGCATTTTAACATACATGCCATGTAAACACTTTAATCATACTTTAAATTGATGATGATTTTGTAAGGATAAAGTACGTCTGCTACCAGAACTGTGGTCATAAATAAAATTTTAAAGATGTGAATTCAACTTTGAAAAATTTTGGAGACATGTGTCTGAATTTGGCTTTAATTTTAGTTTTTAGGGTGGGCAGAGTTATCACTATAAACATTAGGTCCTTATTCTCTGATTTCAAATATAAAATAGTACATTGTTGTATCAGTCAGAATGTTGCAACTTGTTTGATACAAGATATAAAGAGAAGAACTAGTTTTTGTGAAATTGGATCACTCGTTCTTCATCTGATAAGTTTGTTTAACAAACTTTTAACTGACGACTGCTAAATAATCGATACCCATTATATCTTTTGTGTTCCTTTATGATAACAAATGAAACAAATTTAAACAGGTTGTGTCGGATAGCAGGGTCGCAGAGTATCATCTGCTTGAATGTCAAAATATTGCAAATCAAATATTTAAGCACTTGAATGACACAGAAGTCATGGTTAATATTAAGCTTTATTGTAAAGTACACAAAGTCAAACTTGCAAACACTTGACTGACACAAGACCTTATGGTGAATGCAGTTGCTATGCCATTGTCTAACATTAGATTGCTTGTAAAACATACAAAAACATACTTTTTAAACACTTGTCTGTCTTTAAATCATTTGTAGCTAGGTTCTTAAAAAGTATTTCACTTATTTTAAAATAAACTTTCAAAAACATCAAAGCTTTTTTGAAATTTAGTAAGCCTCCTGCTTAAGTGAAAATTTTGAAAAGTTCTGTTTAAAACTTCTAAGAACACCTGTGTGTGTAAACAAAAATTGATATTGAAATTTTCCTCTTTGCTCTTTGCACACTTTATTACTTTCAAGACATGCAATGAGTAAAATTTAAGTTAAAAAGCTACTTTGATGTATTTGAACATGTCATGGAAAAAAAAATTACAAGACATTCGGCAGAATATCTAAATAAAAAAATATGATTTAAGGAATAGCCCCTTTTCAAGCAGGATCAACACCCTTGAAAGTCTTTTGTCTTCTTCTGTAAAAGGCCTTTGATTGATGATACCCTGGATGGGTCATACTAGATACTTTTAAATCTGTGTTTGTTACTCCTCAACAAGCACATTGCATTTAGACGTAAGAGCAAATACTGTTTAACTCAGAAATCTGTCAGAGCAAGGTGATGTTTCTTTCAGCAGAATTTACATTAAAAGCTTAAAACTAGGACTCTTCATATTGGTTTATTGTGAAACAAGGTATCTACATATTTTTTGCATATTTTTGTTTGAAAAATTGTTAATCATATTACACATTCATAATTTTTTTTTTAAATGTTGACCAATCTTTTGATTGATGTAAGTGGCTTTATATCAAATTACTCTCATTAGAGTGGTTTCTTATGCATAAGTGAGTGTACCAACTAATTGTGTTTTTTGTTTGTTTATTTAGGTGACATTGAGGGAGAATGCAGAGCCCATGGAAATCTGGGATCCGCTTATTTCTCTAAAGGACACTATAAGGAGGCACTATCAAATCATCGGTACCAGTTAGCATTGGCGATGAAATTGAAACATCGTCAGTCAGCAGCCAGTGCTTTGGGAAGTCTTGGGCATGTATATACTGCAATAGGGGATTACCCAAATGCCCTACAAAGTCACAAACAGTGTTTATTTCTGAACAAACAGTGTGGCGACAAACACGCTGAAGCTCGTGAAATAGGAAATGCTGGTGCTGTATATTTGGCAATGGCAGAATTTTCGAGTGCTGTTGAGTGTCACAATAAACATTTAGAAATTGCCAAAAAGTTAAACAATAGTACTGAAGAGGCCAGGGCATATAGTAATTTAGGCAGTGCTTACCATTATAAGAGGGATTATGAAAAAGCAATAAAATTTCATGAACAAGTGTTGAAAATTGCCGAACAGAAAAAAGACAAAGTGTTAGAAGCAAGGGCATATGCTGGTTTAGGCCATGCTGCTAGATGCAAACAGGATTATGAAACAGCAAAAAATTATCATGAAAAACAGCTTGATAATGCTCTTGAAACAAAAGACAAAGTAGCAGAAGGGAGGGCATGCTCCAATTTGGGAATTATATATCACCAACTGAGAGAATACAAATCAGCTCTTAAACTTCATGAAGTGCATTTAAAAATTGCCAAGAGTCTTGGTGATCGTGCTAGTCAAGGTAGAGCTCTAGGCAACATAGGTAATGCTCATATCGCATTAAAACAATATGATCAAGCTGTGAAGTATCATAAACAGGAAGTGGCTATATCGTCAGAAGTCAACGATCGACATTCTGAGGGAGCAACACATGGAAATTTAGCTGTAGCGTATCAAGCTCTTGGAATGTTCGACAAGGCAATTCTCCATTACATGTCTCACTTGAATATTTCAAAGGAATTAAAAGACACATCAAGTGAGGCAAGAGCACTGTGCAATTTAGGGAATTATTACAGTTCAAGGGGAGATTACTTGTCTGCAGTGAAATACTATGAAGATTATTTAATTTTGTCACAGGAACTACATGACTCTGAAGGTGAAGCTAAGGCTTGTTTTAATTTAGGATACGTACATTTTGGTCTTGGGAATCACTTAGAGGCAGTGCGATATTACGAACAAGATCTGTCCATAGCGAGAGCTTCAGGACCAGTTAGGCATAGCCAGGGCATATTGTAATCTAGGACTTGCTCATAAGGCATTACATAACTATATGGATGCTTTAGAGTGCCAGAAAAAGTGCTTATCTATGATGAAAAACATGAAAAACACAAAAGGTATTTTCCGTGCTTTGGGAAATATCGGTGATATAACGCTTAAAACGGGTGATACTTCAGAAGCAATAAAAATATACAACCAGCAATTACAGCTGGCAAAACAATGCAATAGTAAGGATTTGGTAGCAACTGCTTACGGAGCTCTAGGTGCTGCTCACAGAACTTTAGGTCAATTTGATAAGGCTCTAGGTTATCATACGCAGGAGTTAAGTATACGACAAGACATGGATGACAAGAGAGGTGAATGCAGAGCTCATGGTAACCTAGGTAATGTGCATATGTCATTAGGAAATTATATGAATGCTTTGAAATGTTATGAAGAACAGCTGGAGAAAAGCCAGGAATTACAAGACAGTGCCCTTGAAGCACAAGCTTGTGGAAACCTGGGTATTACCAGAATGAACATGGGTTCTTTCGAAGATGCTATTGGCATGTTTGAGCAGCAGCTTGCTATGCTGGAACAAGTTTGTAGTGCTAATTCTATATATGATAAAGGACGTGCCTTAGGCAATCTTGGTGATTGCTATGAGGCTCTTGGTGATTATGAAGAATCCATTCGGTGTCATGAACAATATTTGGCAACTGCTCAACAAGCCAATAGTCTTTCTGACCAGGACAAAGCATACCGAGGTCTGGGCAATGCTCATCGTTCAGTAGGCAACTTACAACAGGCATTGGTGTGCTTTGAAAAGAGACTGGTTGTTGCCCATGAGCTAAACAGCTCCTCAGCAAAAGCTTCAGCATATGGCGAGTTAGGGTGCTTGCATAGCTTGCTGGGTAATTTCGAACAGGCCATCTCTTGTCTTCAGCATCAGTTGTCAATTGCCAAGGAAATTGGGGACAGTATGTGTGAAGGAGAAGCAGCCTGTGGTTTAGGAGGAGTTTATCAGAACATGGGAGAGTATGAGAAAGCTTTGGAATACCATCAGATGGACCTGCAGATTGCAGAGACAACAGAAAATACAGCTTGCCAGTGTAAGTTAACAGGAAGTTAGTGTATGTTCAGCTGTAAATAATTTTATCTAGAATTATTGGTTGGTGTGTTTTTTAAGAAATCTAGCAACACAACATCAATTCAAATCAGGCCTTAAGCTATGACTCCACTTTGGAATTTTGAATTTAAATATCTGTAGAGGGTTTTATCCTATTTCCTAATTTTTAAAGGGACTTGTTCATGAAATTTGCTCAAAATTGGTCCAGGAAAAACTAGTTGGATAAATAATAAAAGTTCATCTGTCCTCGTAAAAGTAAACACTAGATAAATTTAGTAACTATTGAAATGTATGTTACAATATTGTTTGAAAAAATTGTTCAGTCTGTAATTGTTTATTGATTAGAAATCTTTCATACTCAGCTCATTAAAATCTGTCATTATCATTTCTATCAAAGAATTGATTTTAGGACAAAAAAACATTTTCAGTATACCGGGTATTTGTAACAATTACATGATATATTTACTGTCTTTATTGCTATTTTACATGCACTTAGTTACTAGTTCGTTACTAATGAGTAGTTTCTAATGAGGTTTCAAATTTCTTTCCTACGCTTAGTAATTAATTATTCATATTGGAGTTTTGTTATATAGTCTTTATTAATTTGTCGTACTTTCTTAATTTAGTAACACCCAGGAAGTTTCTTTTCCTTTCATGGCACACATTTTATTAAGATTAATGTCCAAATTATATACCAATTGAAAAAAACATGGAGGCTATTATTTTTAGAGGTTCACATACGTTTTGATATCATTTCATTAATGTGCAATATATGCAAATTGTTTTAATAAATTGTCTTTGTAGTTGTTTGGCAAATATTTTAGTACCTAATCAAAGTTTAATGATGGAAACATTTGTTTCAAACTCAAGTCTAATAGAAAATATTGTTTTACAAATTCATATTCAAACAACCTGAACATTTTAGAACATCCAACATTTGTCTACTGAATTTGATTGGAATTTTGTAAGAGATTCTGACAAAACATAAATAGGTCCCAGAGCTTAGACCTGTATAGTTCTAACCCTTGGATTTTTCTGTAATTCTGAGATTCAGATTTTTTCCTGAAATTTCTGAAATTCAGATTTTCTTTTGAAATTTCTGAGATTCAGAGTTTTTTTCTGAAATTGTCAAAACACATCCGAATTTTGCTGCCATTTAAGGTTAGACTACTGGTGATTGTTGTATATTTGGATGTATTGTCCTGTAATTGACCTGACCAATGGCAATAGATGGACAGATATCTAGCATTGTCTAGCTTAAAGTGCTAAATAGTCAATTATTGATTAGAATTTAATTTAATCAGATGATTTATGTTTAAATATTATTGTTGTTTTTTTTTTTTCTAAAAGTACTATTAGGGAGTTATTGAAAATTAAAGCCTCGGTCACACCTTACGGATAGCACGAACGGACGCCTAACGGATGAAAATAAAAGTTGTCCGTTGACAAAATTGTTATCCGTTAGGAGTCCGTTGGTGTAATGAATGCATAACGGACACACACGGATATGCAACGTCGAGAAACGGAAGCGTATCGTACAGAACGGATGTCCAACGTACATCCAACGGACGAGTACCACATAAAACGGACACCTAACGGAAGCGTGCGGATAAAACGGATGAACAAGATATACGGAAAAACTAAAGGCGACAATAATAATACATGTAATTCGCATAAATATTCAAAATGTTTCTGTGTAACTGGTTTTGGTTTGTTCTTCAAAATGCCGCCAAAGGGCAGTGTCTTGCCTGAATAAGAGCTGCTTGATTGTGAGCCCTTACTCTAAGATCGATTATGAATAATAAGAATTCATGAACCTTAAGAAATCTGACATACCAATAATTGGCATTTCTGATGCGAAATTTTCAATTGGCATTTATCCGTTTCAGATCCGTTCATCATCCGTTTTATCCGTTATACGTCCGGTAAACGTCCATTTCTCATTCGTTCAACATCCGTTTTATCCGTTAAATGTCCGGTAGAAGTCCGTTGGTAAATTTATCTTCCAGACCTCAAACGGATGTATAACGGACACGTAACGGATACAAAACGAAACGAACGGACGAGTACCGTACAAAACGGATGCCTACCGGACGTTCAACAGACATTTCATCCGTTGGACGTCCGTTCAAAGTTTTGAACATGCTCAAAATTTCCACCGGACAGAACGGATGTCGACGGATAAACGTCGCTAAACGGACATGCAACGGATATGGACGGACGTCTAACGGATAAGAACGGACGTCTAACGGACATGAACGGATTGAAAAAGTTAGTTAGGCATCCGTTCGAGCTATCCGTTAAGGTGTGACCGTGGCTTTAAAGTCAAGTGAAACTCAGATGGAATCACTGAAAATGATTGAAAAAAAATATAACAAACAATATTGTAGATTCATTATAAGTTGTGGGATACAAATTTTCATGGCTTTCGAGGGTTTAGGTAAATCAAAATTTATATGTTCAAAGTATACATTTTCTATAACATGATAAGCTTGTATTCAGACTTTGCAAAACCATAAAATCAAAAATCCCTGAAAATGCAAATTTTCCTTAATCCCAAAAACTGGTTCCAATGAAAACAAATGAATGCAAAGTAATCCACAATAAACACTGATAATCAATCAGGGAGTCCAGTCTAAAATAAACGAACACAGATCAGATATTTAGTTCATGTTCAGTTTTAGGTGCCTCAGCTATTGATGTTTACTTTCAGCATGTTAAAAAAATCTTCATAATTAAGTTTACTATTAAAAAATAGTGTTCAAATCTATGCAAAGAAGGAGAAAGTACTAGTTTTAGGTTAGTGCTTAAATTACTGTTTTCCAAGGTGGTTGCTTTTATCAGTATGAAATTTCCATTTTAAACATAATTCTGTAGAAATAAAATTTAATTTGACATTTTTGCAATTCCAGGTCGAGCCTATGGAAACTTAGGATTATCACATGAATCACTCGGAAATTACAACGACGCTATACAGTACCAAGAACAACATCTCAGTATTGCTGCCCAAATGAATGACAAGGTGGCCAAAACTCTTGCATACAGCAGTCTGGGTAGGTCAAATGCTTGAAAGCATATTGATACACTATTAGAATAAGAAAATAGTACTGTAAATTGAAAAACTAATCCACTAGGTTGATTGTATTGAAGTATCCAAGATTGTCATCTGTTTTTTCCAACAAGCAGTTATTATCTTTTCCTATCTTTTCCAAAAACAAAATTGTGATGGAGATTTATATTCTGACAACTGTCTGGAGAAGAAATTGTCAAAAACGTTAATGTAAAAATAAATGTTAAAATTTGTAAGAAGCACTGGATTTCAGTAGTGTTTGATTTCTTTGTCTATAGGAATTACTGATAGAATTGTAAGATGATTTTTTTGCCTGTTTGCCCTACTTGCTATGAGACTATGATTATATTTATGGCTTCAATAGTCAAAAGTCTTGACAACAACACAATCCTAATTATCTGCCTACTGATTGATCTCATGTTCAATTATAACCAAATTAACATAGAATTGATTGTGTAATTGGAAATATATTGCACATGTATATGCAGAATAGATTGTATTATTGGAAGTATATTGTACATGTATGTACCTGTAAGCTTGATGATCAGATGTAAATGTCTAAATCAGTTTGAAAACATTAATTTTATTCTTAAAGTTTTTAATTCAATAGTGACATTTAATTTATAAAATTGAAAATTAAAATTTTATATCCATGGTTATATATTTGAAAAAGGATAAAGAAATTCCATTAGCATCGAGCTACTAGTTTTCACGTGGGACAGACATCTAAAAATGCATTAAGGTCTTAATTAAAACTTTGGTGCCATAAAAAGGTGGTACAAAATGTAAAAGCTATTTTATATGATGAGCAGTTATTCTTTGACAAATCGCCCCATTCTGCCTCATTTCAGATGATTGACGATTATATCTATGTTTTCCTTTGTTGTTCTTTTGATCTATCGAATATCAAATTTAAATAGATTGATTTTCAGTTGAAATCATACGTGTTTTTGATATTGTATTCATAGTAATGGACATTATAGTACATTGGTGCGATTTTTATCCATAGGTTAATTTATGTTTTATGTACCCAGGAGAAAAGTTAATTGAGCTGTCAAGATTTGACAATACTTGGTGTTTTATGATGTTTTGATGAAGTCATTTGATAAGTAAATAAAAAACTTATTAATACTTTGAAGTGAAAAGGGACAATACAAAAAAAATGTAAATTATCTGACCGTTAAATGAAATATATATTTAAAATTGTTCTTTTTGTTGGAGTTTCAAAAAGGTCATGAAAATAGAAAGTTATTTTAAGCTTGATATTAATATGTGATGTTGGAATAGTGGTGTGATTACCCTATTTCTATAAATGAAATTATATACCGAAATCGTTATTAATAAATAAAATTTAGGGAAATAATATTTAATTTTAACATGAAAAGAGTGTAATTATATTGCTCTTTTAATATGAACTATTAGTTCTAGGTCTAGAATGGGAATCATCTGTGAAAAAAACCAGTATGTCAAATTTAGATTGTATTTATACAAATTAAAGATGACTCCAAATTTGGTATTCTAGTGTAGGGGACTTGAAAACACTTTTGTCAAGTAAATACTAAAATTACAAGAAAACTGAAAACACAACAAAAGATGAGGAAACCTTACAAATATTATTTATTGTAAAGAGATGAGTAAAAAACTAAAACATTAAGCAAGGAAATATGTAAACTGAAAACTTATCTATTCTGATTTGTATAAGGACATAATATAGTATGTTAGATATTATTTAGTATTTGTAACCTGCTTAAACATACAACATTGTTTAATCTAAACATCAACTAATTACAAACGGGTTCAGATTTTACTGCATATGTTTAGTTCAGAAATATTTAAACTCCAAAACTATAAAACCTGTTTAATCCAAACATCAACTGGTCACAAAGGGTTCATATTTTACTGCACATGAAAAAATATACAACTTGTAATTTGACCATTTAAATTGATTTTATATGTTTTAGGACGAGTCCATCATGCCCTCAATAACCACACTCAAGCAGTTGAATACTTGAAGCAAGGTCTTTCAATAGCAGAACAACTTGGTCGCCATGAGGATGAAGCTAAGATTTGCCATCGTCTTGGTTTGTCCTTGTGGGGTAAAGGTGACCTTGAAGAATGTCAGCTACAACTACACAGAGCAGCAGACTTGTTTGAGGGTATCCGTAGAGATGCACAACTCAACAGTGAATACAAAATGTCGCTGTTTGATCTTCAAACAGCCTGTTACCAGGCCCTCCAGGTTAGTACCGTGAAATATTTGTGCAAATTTATTTTTGCAACTTTAGTAGCAACAGAAAATTCAGTGGTTTAAAATCAAAAATTATTCAGCACTTTGTTCAACAAATATGAAAAAGTCAACTCTAATCATAAAAAAAAAAAAATGGATTATAAAAGCAAATTGCATATATCATATTATGTAAAAGTTTTGCCTAATTGCATTAGTTAAGTCATGCTAAAATTGTCAAAATTTGTAATTATATGAAAAGATGTTCATTGTATTTTGAAAGAAAAGATGTTTTTTAAAATATTACTGTATTCCATATTATAAAAATCACCCAAAAAATTATAAAAAATAAATTGAAAATAAAAGGTGCAAAAACTTTTCTACATATATAGGCTTGTTATGAATGCCTACTGCTCAAATTCTATATTAGCTTGTATACATAGGGGAGATAATTTATAATTTATATTTGAATTCATCATACTTCTAAGATATTAAGATTATGCAATGCTACCTTAAAAAATACAGAATTCTTAGGTAGTTAAATATCATTACAAATATATTGAAAAAAGATCACCTTATGTGCAAATTTTGACAGCTTCAGAAAACAACAGATTCAAGAAACACAGACTAGAGAGAAGCACATTCAACAAACAACAACTAAAAGAATAGACACTTGAAAACAAACAACAACTAAAAGAATAGACACTTGAAAACAAACAACAACTAAAAGAATAGACACTTGAAAACAAACAACAACTAAAAGAATAGACACTTGAAAAAAACAACAACTAAAAGAATAGACACTTGAAAACAAACAAATATTATTTGAAAAAATTCTGACATGTTTTTCAGAGAGTATTGGTTTCCTTGGGTAGACATGATGAAGCCTTAGCAATAGCAGAGAGAGCCTGTACCCGTGCATTTATTGACTACCTCCTAGAGCGACAGGCTGGAGCTGAGGGTCTATACAGGGGTAATATAGACCCTCCACCTGTCACACCTGCTCAGCTTACCAGTATTGTAGGAAAACAACAGGCTCTGGTGATGTACTATTCCATTGCTGCTGGGTATCTATACTGCTGGCTTGTCACACCCAGAAATGGTAAGTTTAAATTCTAAAAATAGCGAGATAATTTTCCAGTAATTTATGCATTGCATATACTGTGGATGGATTTATTTTCTTGGTTGAAGAAATATTTTTTTGTGGATACTTGATTTTGGGGTTTGGAAAATTCATGGTTTATCAATACTCACAAAATCCACGAAAAATAATACGCCTGAATTCTAATGAATGGACAGTATAATCTGTTTTCTCATTGAAAAGTTTTAAACAGAGCTGTTTTTAAATATATTGAACAGCAACCCAGCATTTAGCAGTCACAAATTGACAATAACAAAAGTTATCAATGATCTTATGAACATAAGGAGCTGTAGGTTATATCCCAATGAGACAGCAACCTAACAAAGTCATATAGAGGTCAGCCTATGGTCTTGAGCAGTAGTCAGTGTGTTCATACTACAGTGTAACCTGTCTAATCCGACACCTGAGTATTCCAACATCCTGCTTTAACCGACACATTTTCATGCTCCTAAAATATGCCTATCCTTGCAGAAAAAACCTGAGTATTCTGACACCCTGCTTAATCCGACATTTTTCTCTGGTCCCCAAGTGTGTCGGATAACACAGGTTACACTGTATATGCCAAGCTCTAAATCAAGCCTTATCTAAACATATTGTGAATAGTTCTATAAAGATTACCACAGAATTGACACCAACACCAAATTCTTTCATGCTAAAAAAATGACAGATATAAAAAAACATTAAAGAAAGGTTAATGACATTGAACGCATTTTTATACCAAATTGTATTAGAGAAAAGTGAAAAATATTTACTCACAGCCTAACTGTCTATTTACACCTATCAGAAACTCTCTAATGAAAGTAGGATTTATTCCGTAATTTGTGTATTTAATTAAAGCAGTAATGATAATTTTATTAATAATAAAGTGAGAGTTATAATTAATTGCTTGTATTTTTTGTAGGTATTGTAAAGTTCCATGAAGTAAATATGACAGAATTAGAAGCTGATTATGACACTAGTGACACACTTAGTATGAAGAGTGTTAGTTTTGGTTCCAGTTCTCTCATTGACCAGTATGTTGTCCACGTCAGAGAATCTATGGGTGTAGAGAGTCACAACATTAAGTAAGTTGACCCTAATGTACTGTAAACTCAGTTTCTGCATGCATTTATTCCTTGGATTGTTGAACAGTGGTAAAAAAAGATAAATTGCGATATCAGGAATTGTTGCCTACAAAAAACACAGATAAAAAATGATAAATTGCAATTTCAGGAATTGTTGCCTACAAAAAAACACAGATAAAAAAAGATAAATTGCAATTTCAGGAATTACTGCATACAAAAATCAGATAAAAAAGATAAATTGCAATTTCAGGAATTGCTGCATACAAAAAACACAGATAAAAAAGATAAATTGCTATTTCAGGAATTGCTGCATACAAAAAACACAGATAAAAAAGATAAATTGCTATTTCAGGAATTGCTGCATACAAAAAACACAGATAAAAAAGATAAATTGCTATTTCAGGAATTGCTGCATACAAAAAACACAGATAAAAAAGATAAATTGCTATTTCAGGAATTGCTGCATAAAAAAAACACAGATAAAAAAGATAAATTGCTATTTCAGGAATTGCTGCATGCAAAAACAGATAAAAAGATAAATTGCAATTTCAGGAATTGCTGCATACAAAAAAACAGATAAAAAGATAAATTGCTATTTCTAGAAATGCTGAATACAAATAAAGCTCCAAAATTAAAAATGCTAGTTTTTTTATTGTGAAACATTTCCCTAGCCATTTTATAATTTCAAAATAATGAAAATTTACAGTATCCAAGTCATCTCAAAACAAAAACAACATCGCAAAATGTGATACAATGATTTTAATATTAATTACAAACAAATTTAATTTCAATTTCAAAGTCCATTAATTTCACATATTTGATTCTTATCAAGTTTTACAGGTTGTTTTTCAGTTCTTCATTAAAATTTTTATTTTCTTTTGATGCACATCCATAAAAATATCACCATCATTGTAAACACTAATGCAATCCCATGAGAAATATGATTTCTAACCGTAAGTGTTCACTAAACTGTTATATTTTATTTTATTTATTTATATTAAATATGAATAGATTTTATTGCTATCAAATTTTCTGTTTTTTCCCTGTGTTTTTGTTTTTGATTTTTATATATTATGTTCAGTATGTCACAAAGCTATACATGTTCATGATTAATATGACAATAAATTATTTTAAATGAACACAGTTTGATAACAGTGAAAGGACTTTTTCAATAATTGTGTTAATTAAAAAAAAATGTGACCATGCATCACAATCACTTTTTTTCATCTCTTTTTAGCTCACCTGGCCCAAAGTTGTAAGTGCATATAATGTATTAAAATGTAGAACAATGCTGATCCAGACAAAACTTTGTAAAAATTCAAAACAAATAATTTTCATTAATTCAGTTAGATTGTTAAGATAAAAACACACTTTTTATTTTATTTCACAGAGCATCCACAGCTAGTATTAATAGAACATTTAATGATGGAGACAGCGAATGTGACGATGTCTGGCAACAGCATTTAGAGGAACTTGGTGACAAGCTCAATGCCGAGAACGACAAAACAGGATTCCTCCGAATGGTCAATCGTAATCACAAACTGAACAGTAGTAACTATAGTCTCAGCAGTTTATTCAGTCTTTCAACATTAAATGGTGTCAATTCTAGCTTTCACAGCACACGGAAAAACAGTCTACGCATTTATAACAAATCCGGGCACAATTCAGGGGCCAAAACTCCTCTGAGTGTTTTGTATCATATTTTGATCGAGCCAATGGAAGAGGCTTTAGAAACAGCGAGTGAAGATTATGGAGCAGGAACAATCGATTTGGTCTTAGTGCTACAAGGGGAATTATATTTAATTCCTTTCTCAATTTTGAAAAAGGACCAAAAATCAGAATGTCTGTTCGAACGTTTTAATATTAGTATTATGTCTTCTGTGACGAATTTACAAAATGCTCAAAAACACGAAAAACAAGGACGACCAGTCATTGATTCATCTGGTGCTGTCGTCGTTGGTAATCCTAAATTGTCTCCCGGGTCTAGTCAACACTGGATTTTCAAAGACATTCCGGAAGCGGAATATGAAGCACGAGTGGTTGGAGAACTCCTGACAAGTCGGCCATTAATTGGTCCAGATGCTACGAAAGCAGCTATTTTACACCAAATAGAACAGGTTGAAGTGATTCATTTTTGTACACATATATCATGGAAACTTTCATCAATTGTTTTAGCACCGAGTGAAAATATCCCTCCACAACACCGTTTCCCGTCAATTGACTCCGATGACAGTTCTAGTGATATCACAGGTTTCGATGGTCCGGCTATGTCTGAATACCTGTTGACAGCTGCTGATATTCTGAACTTGAAACTTCACGCCAAACTTGTTGTGTTGAGTTCTGGTTACACTGACGATCGAGCTGGTAGAATTAATTCTGACGGTGTTGTTGGATTAACGAGAGCCCTGCTTTCTGCAGGCGCTAAGTGTGTTTTGTATTCACTATGGCCTGTGCCTGACGATGCATCGAAAATGTTAATGAGGTCACTTTACACTGCCTTACAAGAAGGACAATCTGTCACTCACGCACTTCAGCATGCAATGAAAGCAGTTCAGTCAGCCAGACAGTATTCACATCCTGCTAACTGGGGAGGTTGGATATTAGTCGGACATGATATAAAGTTAAGCAGCAAGATAGCTTTGATGGGACATGCTATTTGTGAGATTTTACTTTCCCCTGGTCAGTGTAGAGAGGCTATGAGGGTGTTGTTGCACTTGGTAAGAAAATTTCCGATACTTAATTAATACATTTTTCAAACATCTGTGATTAAACTTTATTAGTGACACTATTTGAGTTATCCTTATAGAGTATTTTATTTTAAAGCAAGAAAAGTTAGAGTATAAATTTGTCAAAAGGATTAGCCTTTTCAGAATCTTAAGGATTATGGGTAATTTCATATCAAGCTGTCAAACATTGTATATTATTTTGTTTTGGTCTAAAGCATGCCTTTAGTTGCTTGCATCCATGTCATTTGGACTGTGTTGAATTATTGGTTCATAGGCAATCATATATCTCTATAATTTTATACTACCTATTAAATATTAATCTATAAATATGTATTGAGCAAACAAGAAATAGGTATTAAACATTTTTTTTTTATGCTTCCAGATTGAGAAGTCATTGATGAGAATTCACCAGGGCATTAAAAACTCCATGTATACAACCTACACCTCAATAGAAAACAAGGTTGGAGGTATTGCAGGATGGAAGGATTTGTTGAAGGCTGTAGGATTTCGGTTTGAGGCTGGACAGAACGACCTACCTCCAGCAGTGTTCTTCCCTCAGAGTGATCCAGGAGACAGGCTTACACAGGCCAGCTCTAATCTACAGGCACTTCTTGGTAAGGGAATATTATTTATCTTTAAAGTTTAAAAAGTAATGACATAATTAGTATCCGGAAGAGTGAGTACGGAATATTTGTTTTAATGAGACCGATTTATATATCAGTGGTTATACTAATAAATAGAATTTAAAAAAGACTTATTAGTGGACAGTAGAAATATGAAATTATTTGTTTGGTTTGAACATTTTTAAAGTAAATTAGAACATCAGAAAAATTCTTACAGAGAGACTTTAATAAAAAGGAAAACAAATAAAACATTTCTACTAATTAAAAATTGAAAAGAGAAAAACATTTAGATGCACTGTATCTATATAAGAAAAGATGGTTATATGGAGACACAAAAATCTATGGGAATAAGTAATAGCAAACAAACACACAAAATGGTAACATGAATTGTCTTGGCTCTGACAGAAGTGTCTATTTCATCCACTAATCCTTCCATCTCATAGACATGCTAGATTATTTCTATTGATACAGGCTTAACCTCACATCTCATTTTAAAGATTGAATAAAAGATGAATATATATTTCTAATTTTAGGATTGCCACCAAGTTGTCTGTCAGCTCTGTCCAAGTTTTACCCAACTATGATGCTGGAGAGGCCAATATCAGAGTGGTATGTTTCAGTTATACACTTTATTGAGTTCTGAAATTTTTTTCTGCATGTGATTCTTAAAGAGTAGGTCTATTTGTATCAAGTTACATTTCAAACAGATGAGATGGCTCACTTAAACATCTGGATTATTTGAAGTTTCTTTGTATGATGCCTTAAGAAAAGTAACTGTCAGAAGCATTCCATATTGGTATTTTTTCTTTTCATGTTTTGAAACATGTAGACATTTTATATTTTCTGAATGTATTTGGTTTTTCCATAAATCAACCCTCTTAAACTTTTTCATTTATTGTATTAAATTTAGAAAAATCGTTTTGGTATGACTTTCTGTAATTGGTTGTTTCCCATAAATCATGGCTAACATTTTGTTATTTATTGTAAAGAAAAATATTTAATTTGGCCTGAAAATAAGTATATACTATCTAATTCATTCCAGATGAGAGATATACTCAGCAAAATGGCTGCTAGAGAGGTCAATGTGGATGTACAGCTGAATGTTCAACTATGGAGAGTGCCTGGCTGTCATGAATTCTTTGCTTCACTAGGTAAGGGAGATAACTTGGTTTTTTCAATACAAAAATTTTCCATCATAGAAAAAATATAATAAATTTGCTGAATTTTGAATATGGATTATGGCAGATTTAATTTGTAACTTCATAATAAAATATAGGCAATTAAAAAGATAGAAAAAATGATAAATTTACAGAAAAATTGTTCCAAAACTAGTTATTTTTTATATTCTGTTTTTCATAGGTTTAGATTTGGTAGAAGTGGGAAGAGATGATGTTACTCTGAGACTTGGCAAACAGGCAGTTAGGCGCCAGTTGCAATTTGCCCTTCAATCACTTGTTGCAGTCTTTGGTAAGAAACCTTTCTTGTGTACAAGCTCGACATACAAATAAAGAAACATGCAAAATTTCAACTTGATAAACTTTCTTTACACAAGAAATTTCAAAATACAAATAAAGGTATTGTAAAATTTTAACTTCATAAAAATGAAAGTTTTGCCAAGTTTTGCATTGTTATTGATATTTATGTTTAAAAAATGTTTATTATAAAGCAGTGTTTCTCACTATTTTTCTTGATGATTAACTTTTTTATCATAAGAATTGGGAATAAACAAATGAACCTAACTTCAAGGTATATTGTCAAGAAAATGTCCATATAAGCAGGAAAAAGAAAGTATTCCCAATAATTTGAAGAAAATGTAAGGCTCAATTAACTTCATATAAATATGCTCAAAATTCATTGAAAATCTTTGACACATTTTATTCATTTATCTATTTTTTAATAGACACACAAGAAGCTCCAAGATCATTAACCATGGACAGTTCTAGTAGTTTGGAAAGTTTATCCTCATCACACAGTGGTTCCACATCCACTTCCAACTTCTCAAAAGGAAGCACGCCACCCATATCACCCAGGTGTGGTAAGAAAAAGTCGCTGTTTAATCCTGCAGAAATGGAGAAGATGAGAATGATGACAAAGATGCAGCTTATGAACCAGGTAAATTGTAACCATGGAGATGAAAGTCATAATCTTTACCCTTTGACCTCTGTTGTGAACTATACTGGTGCTCCCTTGTTTTCTTCACATTATTATATAATTATAATTTGGGTTGGAAGCAAAAGATGTTTTTTTTTAACAAATCAGGTTTTCAACGATGCTTCATGCAGAAATGAAGGTCTTTTGAATCAATGAAATATGACAACTTTATATTATTTAACCTGTAGGGTCATATTTTCATTATGACATGAACCTAGGTGTAATTGAGGTTCTGCAAACAATAAGGCATGCTTAGTATTTACCAAAGGCTACATAAATGTTTAGTGCCATGTTGAAATTTCTATACATGTATTTTACGAAAAATGTGCAAACAGATCAGAAAAAACAGAACAAGATACAAGTAATACATTTTAGTTTAAGCTAAAAAGGAAAAAAAAACAATCTAGAATTCATGTCACAACTGATGCAAAAAAAAAATATCCCAAAAATAAAAAAAACAAAAATAAAATAAATTCTGTGACAGTTGTTCTATTATGAGATACATGTAATTTATAATTATAAAAACATTGCATAAATTTAGAATTTTAGTAAATATTTTTTATTTTGCTAATTTTAGGGAGGATTGTCAGGGAGAAAAGTTTCATCCAAAAGTTCAAAGTCAGGACCAGTGGATCCATCCCTTAACCTGTCACATCAAAACAAGATAAAAAATATGTATCCTCCTTCAAATGCCACAGTAGCTTTACATTCCGATATTGATGAAATGCAGGAGATCGTCAGTGAAAATAGTGAAAGTGAATTTGACAGCCGCAGAAGTGAGGGGACAGGAAGTTGGAATGATTTTCGTATGCAAGTTTCGTCAAATAATTCTGAAAGTGATGGAAGTACTATTCCAGAAGGTCGTCATTCTTCTGAATCAGAACCTTTAAAAACAATTGAAGAACATGTTGATGATACAAAAGTAGAAATTTGTGAAGAATTTGAAGAATATACATTTAGTCGGCAAGCAAGTGAAATGAGTGCTGATGGTGATCACTATCATAATGAATTTAATAGAGAGGATAGTAATCGGCAGTCAAGCATGTCTGCCGCAAGTAGTGATGTAGAAAGAGCATACTTTGAAAATCAAAACATGAATCGAAATTCTTATTCTGACAGCAGTCAGGCCGATGATGCCTTTCATAGAGACGATCTCAAAAGGCAGTCCGATATGTCTGATACCAGTGGAATTAGTGACAATTTCATTACATCGAAAAGTTTGACGCTGACGTTACCATCTGAGTTGGTAACTGAAAGTGGACAGTTATCTAGTGAGTCTGGAATTCATTCAGAAGTGACTTCTAATCAAAGTGACGCAAGTCAACAGAGCATGGATGTGTCACAATTTCCTTTGAATCCATCTGAAATTGCATTGCGTGTGTTAGCAGACGTCGGTCCAGAACATGCTGCTTTGGAGGAGGTACAATCTCAAAGTATTGCAGCATCTCAAAGTGAATCTTTTCATCAAAGAAAACAGTTTTTCAAATCTTTGTCTTCAGGAGGAAATGCATCCAATTTTAAAGCAGTTCAGCAGTTAATGTCAGGTGGTTCTGTAACAAATACTCAAAACTCTTCAGAAAAAATAAAACCACCTGTTCCTCAGCGAGGGGTTAAAATGCCTCCTCCTATACCGGCTAAACCAAAACCGTCTCAAAATCTACCAGAAAATTTTCAAAAGTTGAAGTTATCCAATCAGAATTCAGGGAATAATTCAGTGCAAACAACTAAAACATTATCAGAACAAGAGAAGTCAGAATCTTACGATTTTGAAGATGATTTATCATACACAATTACTACTTCCTCGAACCGCAAAGGTGTCAAAATATTGAAATCTGGAGATTCAAATACGACTTTTAGTTCATTTAAACCTCCACAAAAAGGAAATTTTCTCTTAAACAGTAGTCGTCCAGAAAGTAGTGCTAGTTTAAGTAGTGTTTACTCCACAGGATCCTCCGTCCAAACAGTTATTCATCGCTCACGTAAAGGAATGTCACCAAATATAGCAGCAAATATTCCTTCCCCAGAACAGTTTACAAATGGACCTCGGCAAAGCCCCGCTACATCAGGTTCTGATAATGATATTAGAATCAGAACAGGGCTTGCACATACCTCTTGGTACAATGTGGACAGTGACAGTTCCCAGAATGCATTATTCGAAAAAAGATGTTCGAATAGTTCCTTAAGTAGTACTTCCTCTTTCTCTGATGTCAATCAGCAGAGGAAAACAAAATCTATTTTAAACAATTCACCAAACAATCCTCGACCAAGGGGTAAAAAACCGAGAAAACGGGTCAGTTTTTCCGACTCTGAACCAAGTGATTTAGATTCCTCTAATCATAGTCGGTCATTGCATGATATTAGTCCAGTAGATGGTTACGTTAGTCCCTTAAGTAGGAGTAGGAATATTTATCAGGGATTTCATAGTCGAACGCCATCACCGTATGCCAACAAAACAGTGCCAAAACAAAATCAAAATTCCGCTGGAAATGATTCTGTGAAATGGGAACCAGTGATCAATGGTGGTGTGCCAAATCCTCTTTTAATTAATGGAACATTAACACAGGAACAGGTTTTAAATGGAAGTGTTCCAAATTTGACAGGAAATAGTGCTGATAATTCTAATTTTAGAGCCAGTACTGGGACTATTCCAAATTATAGCAATACAAATGGAAATATGCCAAATTATTTTCCTAACAGCAATGGAAACGTGACTAGCTTTAGTGGAACGACTTTTATCAAACAGGGAACAAGTTTTTCTCCGCAGACAATAGGAAACGGTAGAAATTTATCAACTTTTGGACAAAGTGCATTTAATCATATGTCTGCTCAGCCTCAAAGTAATTTGCAGTCATCAAACAACATGAACAATGGCTCCATTCCTAATTTCAATGGTACAACATTCAACAAACGGCCAAACAATTTAACATCACAATCATCTAACCATATACAAATGCTTTACTCTGGACAGCAGAGACCTCAGTCGAGTAGGCCACAGCAAGTGCTACAATCTTCAAAATGTTAATGTGATATTTTAATTTTACAGAACATTTACTTCTTAAGCTCTTTATCTTACCATTTTTCAGCTTTACTGTGTAAAAGTTTAATTATACAGGATGAAACATTATTCATATATAACTTTTGAATAGAGTAAATAAATTATTGAAAGTTAAAGCTAGCCCTTGCCCATTTTTGTAATTTGACAGAGTGAAAATGCCCCAGAAACAAAATATTACGTTACATATATTCTCATATTTTTATAAATCTAGGTAAAAATAATTTGATAAATTTTGTTTACTTATTTCAAGTAGATGACTTCCCAGAATCTAAATCCTTTTTTCCCATAAAAGATGATTTTTTTTGTGGGGGTAGGAGGGGTGATACTTTTGTGCTCAGAAAAAAAACTGTTAGTTATTATGTTATGATGAATAGATATAACCTTAATATAAACAATAAGTTACTATCAATGTTAATAGCAGACAAATTGTGCAATTTTCAAAAAGTATTTCTTTCTCCATCTAATTTACATGAAGAGAGAAAAACAAATAATTATCTATATTAGATTTTCATTTCATTTCATCTAGACTATTTAAATTTAGAATTTCAAATCTAACAGGTCATTTTAACATGGAGTTAACAGGACTAATTAATTTATGGTGAAAGAGATATTTTTAAAACCTTAGATGCCTAATGTTGAATTGAGAAGAAATCAAGTTTATAATTTTCTGTATTTCGCTGAAGATTAAAAATTTAAAGGGATAATTTTTGATTCCCAAATAAAAAAAATACATGTAGGACATATTTAATCTTTACTCCTGTGGGCTTTGGTTTTGTAGTCTATTTTTAATTTAAGATCTTTACATACAGTATTTCGTAGAACAGTAATATGTTATAGATTTGTGCTAATAAAATCCATTTTACAAATATTAACATACGTATGTCACAAAATAATGGTTTGGAAAATTTTGTCATCAAACATATTTAATAACAGTGATAAGGAACAGTTGTGTGAGTAATTGCATCAAAATAGAAAGTTTGTAACAGTAAAACACATATTTTATGTTAACAAATTTTTAAAAGATTTTAATCAAGTCAAGAATTACTTTTATTATATATATATAGAACATATAAAGAATGAGTTCTGGAAGATCTGTCTCTTAAGTATACAGGTTTTGAACAATTGAATCTCATATAATTATATACAATTGTGCATTTAAAACATTTCAAATACATTCCATTTACTATTTTATTGTTTAGTTTTGCCATTACAAAAATAATCAAAACAATGATGTACATTTTCGGTAGCATTTATTTATCATTTTGTATATATAATTATTTGTTTATGATATGTACATAATATTGTATAATTTTCATTGTATATATATATATCATGTTCATCTTATCTGACATATCAAAAGAAATAATTTATATTCTTGCCTTTAATCAAGAGGCAAAATAAAATATGAAAAATCCTTATTCCTTGTTATTGTTGATTGAATTTGAGAAGAAATGAAGGGCTGGAGCAGATACAGAGAGTTTAAAATACTGTAGAAAGTTCATCATCAGATTTAAGGTTAACATAACATATTATTCTGGAGTCATTAACATTTGTGGACACACATTTTCGTGGATTTCACAGTTTAGGCAACCAAAATTAAATTAATACTTGAGGAAATACAAAATCTTCTTATTTGAAAGGAGTAAATTATGAAACCATGACATAAGGTACCCTCAAAATAGCATTTTTTTTCTCTCAACAACAAAAATTGATACAAATGAAAATTGAAATGAATTAACAGATTGTCCTCTTGATCATTCATTCTCACAATGAATTAAAGACATTTCTTTTGTCTATACAGTACATTTTAGTGATTCGTTAAAATATCCCTCTTGCTGGCAATGTGTTAATCACTGTTAAACTAGGTAACTGCTTAGCCACCAGTAATGAAGTAACTGAACTATGCAAAAAAAAGTTATTGAACACTTGGTGCAGTACATAACTTTACTTTTACTTTTTCTGTTGGACTGGTATACTTCATAAATAATGTTATCCACCAGTCAATCATATCACATAATTTTAACACAACAGTCGGATCGACAGAGGAAAGCTCCATAGCTAACTCATGTATGCCTGGATTGATTTTCTCACTTTACATTATTGTTTAGGATTGATAAAAGGAAACTCACTTTCTATTTTTTCAATTTTCTGGTTTGTTGTTGAAGAGTTACATTTTTTAATTGTAAGATTTGAGTAACCTTTGAACATGTACCATAACTTGAGTTTGCTTGTATTGATTTTCTGGAAACTTTAGATAATTGGTGAGTGTAAACTTGCTTTTGATTTTGAATACTTTCTGGTTTGTCATTCCAGAGTTCTTGACTTTTAACAGTCATATTCGCAGTATTCATACATCTAAGGGTATCTTCCTGCATGTTATTTTCTACAGAGCCATTTCATTTGCTTCTGATCAAATGCTTTCTAAATATCCCATTTTTTTTGCAAAAACTCCAATATGTACAATTAGGGCGAAATATGCTCCCTTGGGACAGCGGCGTATTTAGCAATATTGTAAAAGAACGGATTGATAGGTATTGATTACTGTACATTCAGAAACTATTGCGAGGTTTTTATTAATGCGAAAAATGGGATTCCTTGAGTATCGCAATTATAAGAACTCCCATTCTGGTACATATATAGAATGTATGTATGTAACTTTTCCTAAAGTTGCAATAACTAAACTCTCATTTTGATCATTCTTCAAAAATTGCATTAATAGATGCACGCAATAATTTCTGAATTTACAGTATTTAGTGAGCAATCGTTCAACCATCTATTCAGGATCAGAACTTTGAAAGATTTGAAAGTGAATCTTGTTTTAGATAAATAAGGCGACATTAATATATATTAATTATATTTTTACAATTTCGCATAATTTATTATAAAGAAACTAAGGTTTCAACTCCCTCAGGGAAAGTTGACCTTAGAGGAATTTGGCTATTTGTTTTAGGCATTTCTGTCATATAGCTCTTCAACTGTTTCGGTACTTATACATCCCTCGGATTTCAAATGTTTGGCATTGAGCGTTCCTGATGAAGGTAAATCCAGAAAAGCGCTTCGGACGCATGAAATTATTAAACGTGTTGTTTTCAATTTTTTTTTAGCTCGGTGTTTCGATTTTCTGACAAATGTCCAACTTTCCTGTTCTGCTCTGTAAAAGAAGTATGAAATTTGCCTAGAGTTTTTTTTACATTTTTTATTTGAGAATTTTAAAGCAAGACTCATTAAAAAGAAAATGTATTCACCATTTCGACAAATGACACACAAAAAAGTTACTTTGTATATACCGATATGAAGCGTTATCATTTTAATTACCATTCTCTAGTGAATTTATTTTATGTTAGCACAAACGTGTGAGTGATGCGAACAGTTAATATTTATAAAATATTTCTCTATAATAAGTTCAATTTAAACATTTCGGAACACTTCCAAATGTTTCATCAAATAGATAAATAAATTTTACCCAAACTTTTATTTCATCTTTTAAAGAGATTGGGTAAAATTAAGATTTAACAAAGACTTTCATTTGTCAGAGAAGACAAAAATGTTTCCATATTTTGTAACGACAAGCAACTCTTTTCTTTTCACACTGTAATGAACTGCCGTAGAACATTTTAGTTCAGTCATTGGTGCAATAATTTCCTTAAATGTTTTACCATCTGCTGACAGCGCACAGACATTATCTGATCTGTATCCACATGCAAAAAGAATATTGGAATTATTGGATGTTAGACCGTAAGGCGACATAAGTTTTTCATTTTGATATTCCCATATCTTATTGCCATCAAAATCATAGCAAAAGAGCTTGCTACTTTTATTATCTACCAAATATATTTTGTTGTCAAAGCACACGGGAGCACGATAGGATAATTCATCAAATTTAATTGGGATTTGTTGTATAAAATTTCCGTCCGAATCTATTATTTGGTATCCTGTCAAGTCTTCGATAATATACTTATTGTCGTAGATAATTACTGATCCAAGAAGTGATTCTTTTCCGAAACGAAAGGTTCTTAAAATGTTACTATCATCTAATTTTACAATATGCAATTTGTTTTCTGATGTAGCTGCAATACTGTTTTCGTCCACAATTGTAAATCGCGCAGGAAAAAACGGTAAATCAATTTGTACAGACGCGCTATTAGTATCAAACATAAACAAACACTTGTTGCACCTATCAGAAAAAGGAGCTCACCATTTGGTAAAATACCACAATCCAATATCTCATGCCTATCATTGTTATCTTGGATTTTATTTTGAAATACTTCTTTAAATTCCATCGTCTCAATTTTTTTGGAGACACAACCAGTCGCTGTTAGTTGTGCTTGTCGAGACTTTTGAACTTTAAAGCTTAAATTAGAAGCCTTTCGCTTAATACGCATTGTTCCAAAAGAGATAAGATTATCTTTAATTGACTGAATATTTGTTGGGATGACTGAAATACTATTCCAGTTTAAGGATTCATTTTCACATAAACTCTGTAACGCTGTTTCTTCAGAGTGTGCAGATTTTATGTATTCGGGAATCGACATGAATGTTTGAAAATCTGATGCAGCGTCTCTAATTATATTCACGTTTGCATGCATTTCATTAACCTTAGTTTTACGCAATTCAAGATCTGCCAACAAATTTTGTAACTCAAGTTCTTTCGATGTAAAGTTTTCTTGCATTTCATTACTTAAATCTTTTTCCAACTGATCTAAATACGAATTTATAGCTTCTCTGGTTGATCTGATTTCATCTGCACAAGTTACTTTTTGTTTCGCTAACTCTAATAGATTTGCTCCTAAATGTTCAATAATACTTGATATATTTGTCAGCAAATCTGACAGTGTTGTTTGTAGATCCAAAAACGACGGGGACTGCTTTACGTCCTTAACTGCTGTTTCCACATTGACAAAACAACAAAATCCGCTGTGTAATTTGTCTTTCAGACATTCGATGCAGCATGGCCGCTCATGTTTATTACAAAAGTAAACAAATCGTTCATCGTGATCTGTGCAGTTGTATTTGATATCTTGGACAAACTTTGGAAGCTTCAGTGCATTTTCAATTGAAATTGTTTCATGTTTCTTTGTTGCCTTTGCTACATCATGATGTGTTTTGCATTTTTTGCAAAAATTCTCGTCACATTCAGGACACCATACAGTAGCATCTGTGGTAACGTGACTATTATTGCAAATGTCGCAGAACCTATGTTCACTTGACGCCATACCTAAAAACATATACATAAACGTATTTAAGAAATAATAAGAAAAAAGACAAATATAATTTTAACTTGTCTATACGTATATGAGATATAAAACTATAGAATAGTACTTGTGTGTCAATTTTCATATTCGTCTCCTTTATTAGATTAAATACCAACGATTCTCATATACGTAGTCAAAAAAATAATGCTTTAATCGGGCGTGACTGTGTGTTATGTACATAACAGATTCTCTAAACTGAAATCCTTCGAAAAAAGCGCCTTTTTAATCTTAACATGACGAATGCAGAATTTAGTTTGCTTATTTTAATAAAACAAATCTGTGATAAGAGCAACATTGGAAAACGAACCACATAATGGTATGTTTTATTGAAAATAAACTCATCAATTATACCAAATAATTAAATTTGTGATAACAGCAATATAACTAATTCCCATCGCAACACTGTTAGCTTGACGGTATGATTTTTAAAATAAAAATACGACATAATTTGCAACGAAAGCGACACAGTGAGCCCCAATTGGAATATTTATCTTTGACGGTATGTTTGAAAAAGGAATAAATATCTGCTATAGGGCGACAAAGTCAGTTCCTATTGAAAAATCTTTTACTGAACGGTATATTTTATTCTAAAAAAAGATAAGGAATAAGATAAGAGTGACATTTACTTGGTCCAAATAGAAATAGTTATCACTTATGATATGTTTTTTTTATCCAAAGTGAGCATTTGTAGTATTGTGTAATACATGTAATCATTTATTTTTCCTTTCATGTCAAATCACTGCATTTCTTTATTTGAAATGCAATATCTCGGTCTATATTTTTTCATCATTCGTTATATGAAATGTCAAAAGGGAATGTTATTATGCTTCATTTGCATGATGCTGTTCATTTATCAAAATGACTTCCAAAGTTTGTGAAAGGGACGCGTAAGAAGACTATTTTAACTAAACAAACACACAGTTTAATTTTATTAGATAAAAGGAAGACAACCTCTAGTACTTTCTTGTCAACATTTAAAATTTAATGTTTGTCACCTAAGAAAATAAAGAACGGTTGCATTGCTTTTTCGATATTCTTGCAAAACAATCTCATCAAAGACGTGGATTGAGTTTTCCAAAAAAATGCACCAGTGACGCTCGAATAAAAAAAAGTAAAAGACAAAATTAAGAACGAGGTTAAAAAGCATTGAGGATCCAAATTCCCGAAAAGGTTTTGCCAAACAGCTAAGGTAATCTATTTATGTGGCAGAAACTCCTAAAATGTTCGAACAATTCAAAGTTTTGTTAACAATGTGTTTATAAATATGACAATTTCAATGATATTTCGTGCAACATAGAAGTGTAAACGTATGTTTATATCATACGACTAGTACTACGGCATATTCTCTTCAGAATGCCATTGCAATACAATGAGTTCTGCAATCATGCACGGATTTTTTTTTGTACCCGTGTTACCTGTTGCATCTACAATACCAATATCCGGTAATATATGAGGCGCCGTTTTACTATTTATTACCTATTTTCTGATTTCAAGAAATGATTTTCTGATATCAAAATTCTATTTTTGATATCAGAAAATCGATTTCTTGATATCAAGAAATAAAGAATATTTTCTGATATCAAAATTCGAATTCTGATATCAAAATGAATTTTTGATATCAGGAAATAGATTTTGATATCAGAAATTGAATGATTTTGTGATATCAAGAATTCAATTCTGATATAAAAAATATTTTTGATATCGGAAAATAAGAAATAAATGAATGATGGCTCCTGTGTGTCATTTAAAACATTCAGGCTCACCAATGAGGCCAAACATCAGGAAATATCTGAAATAATGTTCCTGGTAGACCAATTATTTTATAGTGTGGAGTACCACTATACACGGTATTGGTTATTATATTGATGACATTGTGTCCCTTGTTACAAAACAAAATGCTTATACACTTCAAGTTTTATAAACATGAATAAGACTTCAAAGTCTCCGGAAAACTGCTATTTAATAACAATATTTGAAGCACAAAAAAAAATATTTACACTAATCTTCAGTTTGATCAAACTTATTACGAAATTCAAGACCCATGCACTAAAAGACAATATATGGAAGATTTTTTAAAATTATTCCTAAATAAAACATATTTACTGTTGTGTCATACAATCCGAATTGGCGGGATATGTCGACCTAAGTATTTACTATATACTGGAAAATGTTTTCAAGATTTAGATACGAAGGCTCGATAATATATTCAGGTTCAACTGGCGATATACACGATCTTTTCGCCTTATATATCTAATACAATGCATAAACAAGCCTAAATTGAAAACAGCGTTCAAACCTATGATTGCGTTGGATAAAAACCGCAATTTTTATACGTGTGCATGCAAAACAAATTTCTTGGAAGAGGGGTTTAAATACAGCACAAACAACATTTTCCAAAAGATCAAAAAAGTGAAAAAGTATATTTTAACAAAACGCATTTGACTAACAGGTCGAACAACGGATGTTGTTAAAATCGATTGCCAAATAAACGGATCACAAGATGTAACAAAATTGATCTATATTATTAATTTAATACTAAACAGAAAACAATAAACTTGCGGAAAAGATGGTATACCGCAAACATGAGGTGCAAAAATTTGTACACCATATCCGAATTTTGACAATTAATGTCTCTTCAGTGATGTTAGGAATCGAAACGGTATTTGGAAGACCATATAATTTACCTCAATTTAGGATAGACTCTTGAATTTTGAAGAGTCGAAATATATACCCTACTAAATTGCACTTACAACTTTTCTCAAAATGAAGTGAAAATTTCTTGACAATCCTTTCAATATAAAGACAAACTTTTCCAAAATGAAGGTATTTTAGAGATGAAAACGTACATCCAACCTACTGAAACGTTTCATTACTTCACAGAAAAAGCTCATATGTATTTAAAAGGTTTATGGAAGACGCGGTTCCTAAGAAATACTAGCAGTCTCGTCGAAATGGACAAATCTTTTGAAAATACAAGACATGCATTTTTTTTATGTTGTTGTTGGCTTTGAACTAGTTGTCACTATCACATCTGTAATTTGTGTCTTTTTGTTGTTGTTACCCTGCCACGTTTGTTCTTACACTATGTTGTAATGTAACACCAGTGTCCCAGGTTAGGGGGAGAGTAGAGCGCTCAAACATGTTTAATCCCGCCACATTCTTTATGTGTCTGTTCCAAGTCCGGAGCCTACAGTATAGTGTATTGTCTTGGTTCATAGAATTGAGAATGGAAATGGGGAAATATGTCAAATAGAAAACAACCCGATCAAAGAGCAGACAACAGCCGAAGGCCACCAATGGGTCTTTAACGCAGCGAGAAAATCCCGCACCTGGAGGTGGTCCTCAGCTGGACCCTAAATAAAATTGTATACTAGTTCAGGGAAAATGGACGTCACACTAAACTCCAAAACATATCAATGAACTAAAATTAACAAAGGCCAGAGGCTCCTGACTTGGGACAGGCGGAAAAATGCGGCGGGGTTAGACATGTTTTGTGAGATCTCAACCCTCCCCTATACCTCTAGCCAATGTAGAATAAAGAAAAACATAGCAATACGCACAGTAAAACTCAGTTTAAAAGAAGTCCGAGTCCGATGTCAGAATAGGTAACAAAATAAACTAGTAAGCAAAATGACAATGATACATAAATGAACAAAGGACTACTAGCAGTTACTGACATGCCAGTTCCAGATCTCAATTAAACTGATTGAAAGATTATGTCTTCATCATATGAAAATCAAGTACAATCCCTCCCGTTAGGAGTTTAGTATCATACCATCATAAAATATGTGAGAAGAACATAAACCGTATCATGCCAACAACTGGTTTTAGAATAAATGTGTTTATTTCCGATGCAAAGACCCTATGAGTGAATCAATATTATCAATATTAGTTGTTATCCATTCGTTTGATGTGTTTGAACTTTTGATTTTGCCATTTGATTGAGGACTTTCCTTTTGAATTTTCCTCGGAGTTCAGTATTTTTGTGATTTTACTTTTAATATCAAAATATGCAATCATTAATGACTAATTGACAACAGTATCGTAACTACCGGTATGTCCTTTCCGAATAAGTCTGTTTAAAGTTTGGTTAGATTTTGAGGTGAATGCCGACATTTTTGTGCTTTGTAAAGAATATTTCCATAAAATATTGGATTTGAAATACCTGAACGTATAAGAAGTCTGAATGTTGATTTATATTTACGAATGATGTCTGCCATATTTGTTTTACGTAAATTGTTTTGTTATAAATCATATAGGCCTTTAGCTTTCTAAATTGAGTTGTTTATTTCTTTTCATATTGGGACTTTTATAGGCGACTATATGGTATGGGGTTTTCTCATTGTTGAAGGCCGTACGGTTGCTTATAATTGCTTACATCAACTTCATTTGAACTTTGGTGGCTAGTTGTCTCATGGGCTGATCATACCACATCTCCATATTTTTAAACTTAACAGAACTAACTTACTTACTAAATCCTCAACATAAACAACGGGAAAAAAATATAAAAACAAGATGAACAAAACACTGGGGCTTGATATTTGCAAAAACCTGACTGCACAAATCTGTTTCAGAGGAAACCAATAATTGCTTATAGAGGAAGCGAGAACTTACAATTGTTGACTATAAACCTTAAAATAAATATGTGAAACACAAAAAACACAAAACTTCTTATATTAAGACTGATAAAGCCGAACTCTGATATATGCTTTCGTATATATTACACGACCGAAACACCAGACTTAATGTAAGGGCTCATTGGTGAACGTTGATGCTTTTATTGACACACAGGGAGCAATCGTTGATATTTTCTTATTTTCTGATATCAAAAATCATTTTTGATATCAGAATTCAATTTTGATATCAAAAATCATTTTTGATATCAGAAAATGTATTCTTGATATCAAAATATCGTCAGTAATATTTGATATCAGAAAATCTATTTTTGATATCAGAAAATGGATTTCTTGATATCAAAAATGATTTTGATATCAAAAATCGAATTTCTGATATCAAGAAATAAAGATTATTTTCTGAAATCAAGAATCGAATTCTTGATATCAAAAGGCAATTTTGATATCAAAATTGAATTCTGATATCAAGAAATATTTTTGATATCAAGAATATTTCCTGATATCAAAAATCATTTTTGATATCAGGAATTCAATTTTGATATCAAGAAATATTTTTGATATCAGAAAATAAGGAATAAATAGTAAAACGGCGCCTCATAGTAATAGTCTGTGCTGTATCGTACATACAAAACACAAAAACACTTGCATAGTTCAGATACAAACATACTGACAAGTAGCTTGCACAAGGGAATGAAGCAAGGCACTAAAGAAGGGCCAAAATGTGCTCGGATTTTATGTTATATAAGTATTATGGGCAAAGTAAGCAACAAATGAAAACATCTATCGTTTACCTCTTTCGAAGCAAAGAACCATAACTTTCCTTGCCACTGTCATGCATGATGACAGATATTTGAACACCTATGCATAATTCAGATTCAAACTGGGTGATTTAGAACGCGACAAAGTGTACCATGTGTATAGACACTTGATTACAGATGAAGACATAAATTGTAAGATAATAGTATGATTTTTGTCGCTGAGTTGCGTCTCATCGACAATTACACTATTTTAAATTTTAGTCATATACTAGTACATGATTTAATTGAATGTTATCGTTGTAATGTCACAGCATTTATTTTGAGTGCTATAAATTCATTGTCATGATTGTGTATGTGTCCTATTACCGATTGTGACATGTTTAGTGTTGATATGCTTAATGGGTGATGCATGCTTAGCAGAAGACTCTTAACCTGTCGACGCACTAGGTCTCGCTCCTTTAGGAGTTCTTGCGTTTCCTCCAATTTTTGTTTTCAATCTCTCAATCGAGTTACGAGATTTGAACATCTGTAAATTACTTTGGTCTTAATTTCTATATTTTGATACATTGTCAGCAACTCAATACAATTGAACATAGAAGACCTAAAATACGATGATGTAAAATTGCAACAAATTAAGAAAGTACATAACAGTAGTGATCAATCAAAATTTAGTATAAACGTATTCAGTGCTTAACTATGAAAAACTTCACTAAATTCAATGTATAAGCAATGTTAATAACAACATAGAATTGCTATTATACTTCTTGTTCCAATCATAACTGTATAAAGGCAACACTCTAACCTCTGTACAGGTTATGATTATTTCTGAAATTGCGGGCTTGGTAACATCATGTTGTAAAAACCCCATAAATATTCTGATATGTTCTGTTATTTTACTTAAGCATAACAATTGCTTTATGTGAGATGTTGAATATTTATACACCTTTTGGAAAAACAAATCTATATTCTTCATCAAAATATTTGATTGACATATTCATCAAAAGATTTGTAACTAACTTGAAAATACAAATATATGTTTGTTATGGATTGACAAAGAATAAGTTTATAAACTTTTCAATATATATTGCAGTGTTTACAACTTCCGAAAAACCATATCTAATCTAGCTTTGATTTTTGGTGATCAAGAAAAATAAAAGTGTCTTTCTCAACGTTAGTACAGGATATCCGTTTTTTTTAAGAGTGCATTGTAGACGAAACGCTCGTCTGGCGCAAATTCAAAATTTCAATCCTGGTATCTATGATGAGTTTATTTACAACTACTGGGTCGATGTCATTGCTGGTGGAGTTTTTATTCCCCGGGGGTATCACCAGCCCAGTAGTCAGCACTTTTGTGTTGACATGACTTATCATAGATATGGTCATAATTAACTGTTTACAAAACCTTGAATTTATGAAATACTAAGGCTTTTCTACCTCAGGAATAGATTACCTTAGCAGTATTTGGTTAAACTTTTAGGAATTTTGGTCCTCAATGCTTGTCAACTTTGTACTTTATTTGGCCTTTTTAACTTTTTTTTATTCGAGCGTCACTGATGAGTCTTTTGTAGACGAAACGCGCGTCTGGCGCAAATACAAAATTTCAATCCTGGTATTTATGATGAGTTTATTTGCATTAAATTATGATAATACTAATACATGTACATTGATGATGCATATTTAAGTGTTAGTTTTCTCGTTTGAAATGTTTTACAAATGTTATTTCGGGGCCTTTTATAGCTAACTATGCGATAGTGGTTTTACTCATTGTTGAAGACCGTACGTTGACCTATAGTTGTTAATGTCTCTGTCATTTTATTTCTTTTGGAGAGTTGTCTGATTGGAAATCATATCACATCTTCTTATTTTATATAAAAAAAAATTAAATGGAAGTCAATGACAGCGGTTCTACGACACAATTGTTTAACATACTGAGAAACATTGAAACAAAAATATAAATAAAATCCAACAAAATATTTATTAGATATAAGAAGATGTTGTATGAGTGCCAATGAGACAAATCTCCATCCAAGTCACAATTTGTAAAAGTAAACCATTATAAGTCAAAGTACGGCCTTCAACACGGAGCCTTGGCTCACATCGAACAGCAAGCTATGCAGGCCCCAACAATTTGCTGTCCGAATAATCGTTGTTACTAAATGAAAGTTAAAAAATTACTGAACCGAATCGACATGATATTTCTGTCCTAGGAATACATTTTACCTTTCCATATGAATATTTACCTGCACGTTAGTCTCTATATTTATAATTTACAGACTCACAGAAGAACTTATCTGAAACTGTATGCAACAAGGAAGGTATTTCTTTATAATCACATGATTGACTACGTAAACATTCTACATTGTCAACCGCGTGATATGTTATATGAAAGAGGGACGAAAGATACCAGAGGGACAGTCAAACTCATAGATCGAAAACAAACTGACAACGCCATGGCCAAAAATAAAAGACAAACAGACAAATAATAGTACAGATGACACAACATAGAAAACTAAAGACTAACAACACGAACCTGGGGTGATCTCATATATGAATGGTATTTAATTTGAAACACACAAAAAGGGACCTATATAATAAGGTAAAATCCAATTTAAAATAAAATGGTTAAAGATATCAAAAAGATATTTTATACTCATATCGTAAATGATCAAGAGATTTTCAAATTCGATCTCGAAATTTTTTTTATTATTATATATGGTACGATTTAATTATTTGATTGGTCAATCTTCAGCTGTGACGTAGACATAAAATTGTGTATCAGTTTATACGAGTTTTACAACCACTGGGGCAATGCCACTGCATGCTGGTGGACGTTTGGTCCACGATGATATCACCAGTCCCGTAGTTTGCACTCTAGTGTTGACTTGAAGTATCATTGATATATTTATTTTCTAATTTATTGTTTATTAAATGTTGAATTATTCGAAACTCTAAGGATTTTCTAACCTCAGGCATATATTGCCTTTGATTGTACTTCAGTGGCTGTCGTTTGTTGCTGTTTATCATATTTGTACTTTAATCAGACTGTTAGTCTCTTGAATTAATCGTTTGTTGGTTTATCATTTCGGGATCCTTTATAGCTTTATATGATTTATGAGTTATGCTCATTGTTGAAGGTCGAATAGTGACCCATATTTGTTGAACTCTACGTCATTTGTGCTGAGGCAGAGTTGTCTTATTGACAATCATACAACATCTACTTATTTTTATATTACCCTAGTTTTACACAATTTTTCGGAATATTTTGTTTAAATGATCTTCAACTTCCAACTGTATTTGATTTGGCAGTTCAACTGTTTTGACTCGAGCGTTCCTGATGAGTCTTATGTAGACCGAACGTGCGTCTGACTTACCAAATTATAAGCCTATTATTTTCATGAGTTTTACAATTCTCAAAAGGTCAAGACTATAAGTGCTTTACAATATATCTTACGTTGGATTTATTAAAGTGGAAAATAACTTTGGGAAAAATCCGTTAGAGTACTCGAAATATTCCAATTTCACCCTTTTCATCGCAAATAAAAAAACAATCCGATCACAATTGGAAACTGAATTCCTCCTTTGTAAATAAATACTTGAAAAATAATATACGGCACTCAGATCAACTGGCAGTTGCTAGACTTTACGCTTTTATAATTGTTGTTGTGGCCTAACTGTATCTGTGGTATGTTTTGTTTCACTTTCGATGGAATAGATGCTTTCACCGTAGTCACCATATGGTGACCTATTGCTCCTTAAATACGCTTCATGTTGACCTTGTTGGATAGTTGTCTCATTGGAACCCATACCGCATCTTTTTATTTTATGTTTTTTTTGTCTATTACCGAACGTGAAGTTAATGGATAATTCTAGATTCTTGTCATTCTCTCTGAAAAACACGTTTGTGTTTTGCCGCGTATGGTGTAAGAAACAAGTTGTCAAGAAGAGGAACACAGTTATTTCTCAACGTAATATGTTGTCTATAACTAAAGTCTCTGATATTTTTTTTAAGCATTAAACATTGTAACTTGGTTCTTTTAATGACCCGAATAAGAAGCAATTGTTACAATCTGTTTTCAAATAAACTTAGAATTAGGAATACTACAGGTAGTTTAGAGGAGTCTTGAGAAGCGCCTGTTTAAAAAGTACCTTATACAAAACAAGGAAATGTTACGTCGAGATTATGAAATCAAACCTGGATCATGTAAAATGTCTAGTCTAATAATTAACATCATTGATGATAATAAGGGTTTCAAAGGTTTTATCGTTCTTTGGCATTCTTTGTTTCAAGGTACTTATATATATCTCTGTGTTTTTTTCTAAAAGAAATTACATAGATGAAGCTTAATACTTATATTAAATTACTGTTAAATTTACTTTCATAAATATACAATTGTTTTTTTTTTTTTTTCAACCAAATATTAACTGATAATTTCTTTCCTAATTATACAATAAATATAAAGCTTAATTACTGACCAAGGGTCAAAATGTGAAAATATTGATTGTAAAACAAACTAATTAGTGTTTTATGACAATGTTCAATTATCTTTTATTTAATCATGACATAGGTATACATCGATCTTTTGACAACAATGGAATACAGTAATGCTTTTCAAATATCAATCTTTTATGCAGGAAAATGTATGCAATAAATTGAAATAAAAAGAACTCAATCTGATATACAGTGTTGTGTTATTAATGTAGAATTGTAATTTGGTCATTCTAGTATTTATACAAATTTTGTTCAAGTATTACCCGGGGCAAGGCTTAATCTCCATATTCCCTCTAGTGATTTATGTAAAGGGCGAAAAAAAAATATTAAAAAGAAAATCAATATTCAAATGATTATGTTCTTAGTTAATCAAGAAATCTTCAATTCTTCTTTTATAATAGTTAAATATCCAATAATCTGTAAAAGATATATAGTATATGAAAAAGTAATGCCATGTAATGCAATGTAATGCATGAAATTACACAACGTTTTGCTAAAGTAATGCATAAAATTACAATTACGTGTAATGCAAAATTTTCTGCATTACACATTACATGCAATTACTTGGAAAAATGTAATGCATTGCAAATTTGCATTACCCCATGCCTGACCTGGATCATTCAGAAATACTGACTGGCTGTTCAAAAACACGCCTACCCAATTAAACAAGTATGGTGCAACTGCAAAATAAGCAATCCTGATAATTTCAGTAACGTAGTACTTTTTAATAATGTGGTTGAGACATACTCAACAAAACATGAACGCATAAAAAATGTTCCATATGTTTAGTTTAACGTTTCTATAGTAACGATGGTCATTAACTGAAATTTTTTGCAATCTAAAAGGACAGGTATCATATGTGTTATGTTTTGGAAGTTTTGATCAAATATTCTATGGGAAATTAAACTGCAAAACATTAATGAAATAGTTATATGATTATAAAGAAATATACAGAGGAATACGAATCAGAAACTTGACTCTCAATCGGGGTGACATTTGTGGAAAATCGATACATTAAATTAAATTATAAGGCAGTGCCCGTAAACACTTTAAAATTTATGTGAACCACATGATCAGTGGCATGTTATTTCATGTTACTTGGTAAATTGATGCCTTTTTAAATAAGTGATTAAAAAAATATTAGACATATTTTTCCCCATTAATCTTGATTCATACAGTTTGGTGAGAACTGAACAGTTAAACGATATCGCTATCGAATAAGATATGATATTTATAAAACAAGATCTATTCGGCAAAACAAGCAATGCATGATGTTTATGAAATGTCATAATAGATAAAAACATCTCCATTCCTCGAAACGATCAGTAAAGTCTTCCTTTTCGTGCAATAATGAAGTGTCATAGGATATTTTAGGTTCGTTTTTTGACCAACTATCTCCTTGATTGTTTTACCGTCTGTCGAAACCGCGCACACATTATTTGATCCACATCCACAGACAAAAAGCATATTGGAACCATTCGATGTGAGATCATAAAGGAATTTCATTTTGTCATTTTGAAGTTCCCATATCTTCATGCCATTCAAATCATAGCAAAAAAGCGTGTGACTTTTGTAGTCAACGAAATATAGTTTTCCGTCAAGGCAAACGGTTGGCCGACGACACGTATTTGTATAATTGATAAGAATGCGTTTAACCACCCTTCCATTCGGATCCAATACTATGTATCCTTTATCTTGGTCCTCTAGAATGTAGTTGTTGTTTTCTAGTAGAATTGATCTAGGTTTAAAATCGTTTCCTGGTAGAAATGTTTTCAATATTTTGAAGCTTTTCAAATCTAATATATGAATATTGTTCTCGGTCGTTACAGCAATGCTTTCTTTATCAATTATTGCAAATCGAATAGGAGCAAATGATAAATCAATCCTATAAACCGTGCCAGAACAGAACTTGTAAAGGCACTTGTTGTTCCAATCAGAAAATAGAAAATCATCATTTGGTAAAATGCTACAATCTAGAATCTGATGTTGACTTTCTGCGTTTGGGATATGTAATCGATATTTTTCTTCAAATTGTATCGTGTCAAATTTCCTGGTGACACTTATTGCACCTGACAGTTGTGCTTGTCGAGTCTTCTGAGATTTCAGAAGTGTATTAGATGCTTTTCTTTTCAAGCTTATTGTTCCAAAAGAGGTAAGATACTCTTTTATTGACTGGATATTTGTAGGGGCTAGTGTAATATTAGTCCAGTTAAATGATTCATTCTCGCATAAACCCTGTAGTTCGGTTTCGTAAGAATGGGCGCTTTTTGTGTATTCAGGAATCGACATAAAAATTTGAAAGTCTGATGCACTATTTCTTAGGAGATTTACATGCTCCTGCATTTCTTCAACCCTAGCTTTACGCAATTCAAGATCTGCCAACGAATTTTGTATCTCAAGTTCTTTTGTTTTATAAGTTACTTGCAGTTTGGTGGTTAAAATGTTTTCTAATTCATTCAAATAAGAATTTAGAGATGCTCTGAATATTCTGATGTTTTCTGTACAATTTACTTTTTGTTTTGCTAACTCTTGAAGATTTGCTGTTCGATCTTTAATTATGCTAGATATATTTGACAGTAAATCAGATAGTGTTGATTCAAGATCCAAAATGAAGGGGAATGTTTTACATCCTGAATTACTGTTTCCACAGGAATTAAATTGCGACATCCAGTGTGACGATCGTTCAGGCATTTGATGCAACAGGGTAGATCATGCTCTCTACAAAAATAAACAAATCGTTCGTCGTGATCTGTGCAGTTAATTTTTATATCTTGGACATATTTTGGAATCTTTAGAGCATTTTCCATTGAAATCGTTTCGTGTTTCTTTGTTGCTTTTGCAACATCATGATGTGATTTGCATTTCTCGCAATAATTCTCATCACATTCTGGACACCAAAAACTAGCATAAGTGGTTATGTGTCGATTATTGCAAATGTCACAGAACCTCTGTCCTCTTGTAGATGTTGAAGCCATATCTAAAACACACGAAATGTTATTTAAATTTTGTCTTTTCCTTTCTTATGAAAACATATTTTAATTAGCAAATCAAAATATATAATATGCTAATGATTCGAGTATATTAATTATAAAAAAGAAGATGTGGTATGATTGCCTATGAGACAACTCTCCACAAAAGACCAAATGACACAGAAATGAACAACTATAGGTCACCGTACGGCCTTCAACAATGAGCAAAGCCCATAATAAAAATAAAAATAAGGAGACTAACATCATGCTTTAAATATTTGTTAGAATTCGCAAAATCAATATTTAAATTTACAGTAGAAAAGATTAAGACTTTTATTGTCTTAGGCTGGGAATGTTTAATAACAGGCAAATAACCATAATAATAAAATATAACGCTAACAGCTTGTTCGACAATCTGAAAACTCCGGAACAGTGTGCTACGCAATGATCAACTTAGATAAATCAAACCGAGGGAGTCGCGACCGTTTCGTTCTTCAAAACATTAGACTCAGAACTTCAGATCCATGTGACGCAAACTATAAGGAAAAATAGCGCTTTATTAACAAAAAGGAGACATCAAGTAAATTTAGAATTAGGAATACTGCTGGTAGTGTGAAGGAGTCTTGAGAAGCGCCTGTATAAAAAGAATCTTATACAAAACAAGGCAATGTTACCGACGCGATTAAGAAATCATACCTGGATCATTCGAAATACTGACTGCCTGTTCAAAACACATGATTTATAAGGCAGTTTAATTGTGAAAGTCCGACAAATTTTCTGTAAACACTATCATATTTTTATGAAACCACATGATCAGTGGCATGTCTATTCTGGTCTATTGGTAAATTGATATCTTTTTAATCAATAAGTAAATAATTAATTGGACAAGTGATGCATTTTGAACTAATAATACTCCCAGATTCCCATTAATCTTGGTTTATACAGTTTGATGAGAACTATCGAATAAGATCTAATATTTGTAAAACAAGATCTATTCGGCAAAACAAGCAATTCATGATGATTATGAAATATCATAATAAATAAATACATTTCCATTCCTCGAAAGGACTATCAAAGTCTTCCTTTTCGTGCAATAATGAAGTGTCATTGGACTTTTAGGTCCGTTTTGGACCAACTATCTCCTTGATTGTTTTACCTTCTGTCGAAACCGCGTACACATTATTTGATCCATATCCACAGACAAAAGCATATTGGAACCATTCGATGTGAGATCATAAAGGAATTTCATTTTTCATTTTGAAGTTCCCATATCTTCACGCCATTTCCATCATAGAAAAAAGCGTGTGACTTTTGTAGTCCACGAAATATAGTTTTCCGTCAAAGCAACGGTTGGTCGACGGCACGTATTCGTATAACCAATAAACATGCGTTTAACCACCCTTCCATTCGGATCCAATACTATGTATCCATTATCTTGGTCCTCTATAATGTAGGTGTTGTTTTCGAGTAGAATTGATCTAGGTTTAAAATTGTCTCCATGAAGAAATGTTTTCAAAATTGTAGAGCTTTTCAAATCTATTACATGAACATTGTTTGTGGTCGTCACAGCAATGCTTCCTTTATCAATTATTACAAATCGTATAGGAGAAAATGGTAAACCAATCTTATCAGCCTTTCCAGAAGAGAACATGTATAGGCATTTGTTGCCCCAATCAGAAAATAGAAATTCATCATTAGGTAAAATGTTACAATCTACAATCTCATGTTGGCTATCTCCATCTGGGATATGCAATCGATATTTTCTTTCAAATTGCATCGTCACTAATTTCCTAGTGACACTTCTAGCACCTGTTAGTTGTGCTTGCCGAGTCTTTTGCAATTTCAGGGGGGTATTAGACGCCTTTCTTTTCACGCTTATTGTTCCAAAAGAGGTAATATAATCTTTTATTGACTGAATATTTGTGGGGTTTAGTGTAATATTAGTCCAGTTGAATGATTCATTCTCGCACAAACCCTGCAGCTCGGTTTCGTAAGAATGAGCGCTTTTTGTGTATTCAGGAATCGACATAAAAATTTGAAAGTCTGATGCACTATTTCTTAGAATATTTACATGCTCTTGCATTTCATTAACCCTAGCTTTACGTAATTCAAGATCTGCCAGCGAATTTTGTATCTCAAGTTCTTGTTTTGCCAACTCTTGAAGATTTGATGTTCGATCTTCGATTATGCTAGATATATTTGACAGTAAATAAAGGCAACAGTAGTATACCGCTGTTCGAAATTCATAAATCGATTGAGAAAAAACAAATCCGGGTTACAAACTAAAACTGAGGGAAACACATCAACTATAAGAGGAGAACAACGACACAACAGAAATACTAAATGCAACACACAGAAACGAACTATAAGATAACAATAGCCATTTTCCTGACTTGGTACAGGACATTTTAAGAAAAATGGTGGGTTGAACCTGGTTTTGTGGCTAGCCAAACCTCCCGCCTTTAGGCAATGTTAAATATAATACTTAAATGACAACATTACATGACAGGACTACAATACAAATATTTGGAAGACGATACAGGACAGGGAAACACATAAATGAACAATACAATATAACATTATTACTAGCAAATAGTTATTAAAGGTACCAGGCTTATAATTTAATACGCCAGACGCGTGTTTCGTCTACACAAGACTCACCAGTGACGCTCAGGTCAAAATAGCAAAGAAAGCCAAACAAAGATGAAGAGCATTGATGACCCAAAATTCCAAAAAGTTGTGCCAAATATGGCTAAGGTTATCTGCCTGGGATAAGAAAATCCTTAGTATTTAGAATAATTCATATTTTTGCAAACAGTAAATTTATAAAAATGACCATATAATAGATATACATGTTAACACCGAAGTGGTGACTAACTACAGAATAAAAACGAATACGTAAAACAACCTAGATCAGCACATAAAAACAGCAAAGCCGAACAACGCATTGTATGTCAGCCGAATTGATCGACGCACAAAAGAGACGTCACAGGTAAATTTCTAAACAATTTCAAAAATAGGATAGAATTTAAGATTAGGTTTGTAATACTGATATTACATGTATTTAATAACAATAAAATTACAGTACTTATTAATATAAAATTGTGTTAGTAATTAGATAATTAATTGTATTATCTAGCTATGTCGGTACTTCTTCTAAATCAAACTGAAAACCAAATACATAGTGTAAGTTTAGTTGACCCAAACTGAACTCATATAAATGAACTGGGCGATAAATTATCTTTACCCTCACACACGAATAGAACAGAAAAAGTAAGAATTACAACTACAAACGATAAGACATTTGACTCTAACAAATATAGCATCGAAACTACCGTGACACGTCTAATAGCAATGCGAATTCACACTCAGCAAAACAGTCACAATCGGGAATAGGTCACGTTCGGTACTTAGCAGATCAACCAATTCGTGATGGTGTCCATAAAATTTACGGAGTGTCATTTTAATTTTCCTCCTCATAACTTTGTTGGAGCAGTTTCTGCGTACGGAGCACACTCCTGTATATGAAGTCCGTATAGTGTGAACATGCACGAGCATAACGTATCAACTGAGATATGTAAACACCATACGAAGGGCAGAGGGTATGTTACTGCTGAGAAATGGGAAATTGATAATTGGAAAGTTGAAATCGTCCCGTTTGTCATAGATTTTAGTGTGAAGTCGTCCATCTGTGTCAATATTGAGGAAAAGATCAAGGTATGAAGCAGTCCTTCTAGTATCAGTAGTATCCTTAATTTCAAGTTCACTGGGATATATGAGATGTAAGTATTGGCTGAAATGTGGGTTATTCAATGATAGGACATCATCAATATATCTGAAAGTAAAATTAAAGAATTTCGCAAGGTGCTTTTTCTTTTTGTCTTTAGAAGGTTCTGAATGAATTCTGCTTCATACGAGTACAAAAACAAATCGGCCAGTAGGGTGCACAATTAGTACCCATTGAATACCGACTGTCTGTTGAAATATCAATGATCCAAACTCAACAAATATATTGTCGATCAAAAGTCCAGCATTTTGATAATATCATCATCAGTATATTTTCTGGTAGATTCAGTGTGGTTTCACAAAATAAGAATTATTATAACCCAAAACAAGAAATTTGTATCTACGATTCCCATTTTTATAGAAAAGCTCTGTTTAATGAGATGGTGAAGTCGATCTTTCAACTGAGCATAGGGAATAGTAGTGTAAAGCGTAGGCAAATCAAAAGTCTTTATGTTGCTGCAAAATTGCAAAGATTGTGATCGAAGATGTGTCGATTATTGCAAATGTCACAGAACCTCTGTCCTCTTGTAGATGTTTTTGCAAATGCCATATCTAAAACACACGAAATGTTATTTGAATTTTGTCTTTTCCTTTCTTATGAAAACATATTTTAATTAGCAAATCAAAATATATAATATGCTAATGATTCGAGTATTGATTATAAAAAGAAGATGTGGTATGATTGCCTATGAGACAACTCTCACAAAAGACCAAATGACACAGAAATGAACAACTATAGGTCACCGTACGGCCTTCAACAATGAGCAAAGCCCATAATAAAATTCGCATAAGAGACTAACATCATGCTTTAAATATTTGTTAGAATTCGCAAAATCAATATATAAATTTACAGTAGAAAAGATTAAGACTTTTATTGTCTTAGGCTGGGAATGTTCAATAACAGGCAAATAACCATAATAATAAAATATAACGCTAACAGCTTGTTCGACAATCTGAAAACTGTTTGTGTGCTACGCAATGATCAACTTAGATAAATCAAACCAGGGAGTCGCGACCGTTTCGTTCTTCAAAACATTAGACTCAGAACTTCAGATCCATGTGACGCAAACTATAAGGAAAAATAGCGCTTTATTAACAAAAAGGAGACATCAAGATGTCATACGACCTCTTACAAAAGACAAGTATATAAAAAACATAGATTTACATTGCCCCGAAGATATAAAGCAAGCTGTAATTTGATGAAAATAGAGACTACAAACAATCTTTTATGAACGTACTGAAAATAGAAGAAGTCCCACCTTCCGAGACTTATGTTTCAATTGAAATCGTGTGCTGTTGACAAACTGGTCAACTTAAACATCGTATTACCAAGGTCAATGGTTTATTCGAAAGAAGCCCGTAAGGTTACACCATCCAAAAAGAATAAATATAAATGAATTTTGAATTTTGATCAATTTACAATGCATATAAATTAATAGTACATAAGACTTTTTTCTTATATTAAATCGATTGATCAAAAGAGATAAAAACATATAACTTCTGTTTTATATGCTCGGTTAGTTCTCTAGCATTCACATTTATCAAAATAATAGGAAATGGTCAACCTAAAAGAAATTATTACAATATGCCTTAAGTTTCAAATTCGAATACATATTTTTGTACCAAATATATTGTTACAGAAATAAAAAAAAATATTAGACAATCAAAACGAACCCTTATAAACATTGGAATGAACACAATGAAGACAAAAAGAAGCAGAAAAGGTATTTATCTAATTTCCTATGAGACACTCCCGTCTGCAACACACAAGAGTATTTTATAAAAGACAATTAACTTCTTAAATTTTTGAAAAGAGTTCTTTTTTTCAATATTTCAAAAAATGTTGAAATATTTGGCTTTTTTTTTTTTATGTTTCAAAAAGGAAAAATCACACGGCTTTATTTTTTCATTACAATGAGAGAGAAAACACGAGTTTTGTCCTGGACGGTAATACAGGATGAGAACACTCGGGTTTCACGAGGTATATTAAAAGGCATAAATAAAAGCCCTGTTAATTGATAATTTTCTATGTTTTCTATGTATTGTGTGCGATTTTGTCCCATGTACATTTACTCCATACCCTTTCATTTTCTATAAAGCAAATTATTACAGTTATAAAAATATTTCGAAAATGTATGTTCTGCCTCTATCCTCCTACAATTTAGACGTTAATACAGTAACACTTATCCCTGTACTACTTGTGAGTAGATTATTATATAATATGACTTAATATAACATGATGTTATGTCAAACCTGTTGTGTTGGAGACCTTCAATTAACAGTCAAGAGACAAAAGATCTTTTCTGTTTATAAATTGATAATTTTTGAGTGTTTGATTGATGATTTATTCTTGATCTTATTAATAAAAGGAGATGTGGGGTAAAGCATGTATGATACACCAATGGTCATTGGAATGACAAAAAGCCCATAAAAGGAGCATAACATAAAAAAATTACTTTAAAGCCATTTGTAAGAGTTAAAGAATTATACGGGTGTACATTTATCAGACACCGACCCAACAACACCGCTCTATTAAACTTGTTAAACCGAAAACAAAAATGTACAATTAAGACTATAATATCACTTTCAGTGAGAATGTTTGACTGAAATAAAAGTTCAAAGTATTTAACCTGCTGATATACAACATATCATCCTTGTTTTTCTAATATTAACTCCCCAATATCTTACCTTTGCTTATTTATCAACCTGCATATTAGCCTCTATAATTTGCGTCTTAAAGACATACAGAGTGATCAAAATGAACATATATATTTCCAATTATGTACACGGAAACAAGGAAGTTATTACGTTAAGTCACGTGATTCCTTAAGTAAACACTATACGTTGTGATACATTATATGATAAAATAAACTAACAATTGATTAAAATTATGTTACGCAATCTCAATGTTTATAAGGTATTAAAATCTTTACTTCTGAATCCGATGGATCACCAATATTAACAGTGGAAAAAAATCGAAGGTAGCAGTGTAATCGCTGAAACTACCAATACCCTTTTAATTTATCCTATTTTTGCATGTTTGCAATGTGCTGTTTTTCGACTTGTTCGTCTTTTCCTTTTTTTTTTGCCATGGCGTTTTCAGTTTTTCATCGACTCATGAATTTTGAATGTCCCTTCGGTTTCTTCCGCCTTTTTTAAAATAAATTTTTAAATAGTGTTTTGTGGAGCTTTGTTTGTCATGTTTGTCTGTTCGTCATTTTTCTTTTGGCCATTGTACTGCTCGTGTTTCTTCGACCTATAATTTTTGCTTGTCCCTAATTGGTATCATCTCTCCTTTGAAAAAAGATGTACAGAAACCTGGACTTCTAGTATTCTAGTTGACAATTATATGTGACAAAAAATTATTTCAAATACAATTTTTCAACATGGACGTTCAACTTAGCGATCAGTTAATACTTTAAATTAAATTTAAGTGGTGACTGTAAAATTATCTGTTTATCTGTTTATCTTGAATCTGTTCAATCGGATTATTAATTTCTGTGGTAGTATTAGTTTTAGTGATGGAAAATATGCATATACAATTACGCTTTAGTCTCTTTGTTGTTTCTTTTTTAAAGCTGCATTGTTTTCTTATGGTAGCTTTAAGTGATTATTCTGTGTCTCCCTGACGACATAAAATATTCTGTTTACTCACAAAAGGGTACTGTTCTACATTGTATATGTACTCATAAAGATATATGTTTGGTTTTAAATGGTGGCTCACCCAATACTATAGTTATGGTCATATATTCCAGTATAATCCCAAAAGTTTATTCGACACCTGGAAAATTAACCAACCCAGTATGACGAAAAGTAGTTCTAATACTCATAATTAAACATTAGTGCCGTATCGCTAACCTGGCAAAAACTATACCGTTTCGAATTATATTTTAAACATTTAAAATATACCCAAAAGGATAAGTCTGCTTATTTGCAGATCTAATCTAACTGATCGTTTTTACTGCTTTTCTCTTTCTATAACAGTTATAAAAACATATGTAAAAATCTCCCATAAAAGAAACTTTGAAAAATCAAATAGAGGATGCATGTTCTATTCAATAACATTTATTTGTTTTATATATCTTTGATTTTTATTTTTAGCATTGTATGGTAATATTTCCATTCTTTCCCAAAAATGTGTATCAATATAAAGCAGAACCTTAATTTGCTTTTTCTTGGAAATAACAAACGATAAAGAAGATCTGCAAAAAATCATCATAAATACTGTTAACATATAATTTGTACCCAGACACACATTGCGTTTGCATAAGATTCATTCAAGACAATTAAAAAATAAACAAAAAATACTCTTAGTTGTGCAAAATACGGATAAGGCAATCTATATGCTTGAGAGTAGACAAATAATTCAATATTCAATGACAGTAAATTTACAGAAAAAAAATATCAACACACAAAAAACTGACTACTGGTCAGGTAATACACTTGGGTACCAAACGTCTAGTTGCATTGACTTAGGGTTTGTAAAAACTCATCAAAGATACCATGCGTTTAATTTGGTACGCCAGACGTGTACACTAAGACTACAGTCTTGGGAAAGAAAAAAATTTTTTAAAGGAGCCTCGGTGGCCGAGTGGTCTAAGTAGTTACTACTGTAATCACTAGCCAGTCAACACTGAGGTTGTGAGTTCGAAACCCGCTCATGCGGGTGCACTCGACTCCAATCTTAATTGACTAGGATTGTCAGTTTTCCTATCGAAGGTCGGTGGTTTTAAAAAATGGAATCATCTGTTTATATTAAACTTTTGTAAAAACTGATTTCTGTCGTAGTTTTGGAGAATGAAAATTTGTTCTAGCTTAACTTTTACAATGGCAATAAGCAACTCGATTGGATAAAAAAAAAACAGACCTCATTGTAAAGTCGATAGTATCTAATGAATGCATGCGCAAAACAAATGCTGCGAAAGATGAAAAACACCAAATGGATAGCTTTTTCTATTATTCTTCTAAATATATATTTAGTTACATTTGCATTTTCTGTCATTGTGAATTAAATGAATGGAATATATTAGATCAAATCAGAGACCCCATTACATATACCAGACCTCTAATTGATTTCATGAACCGTAGATAATAATGGATTTTTTAAAAATAAGAATGCCAATTAATGGATTGGTTGGGGTTTGATGTCCAGTGAAAATATTGCTTGCGTATCAGAACATTACACGAAAATGAACCCTGGTTTGTACAAGACCGACACACCAATATAAAAATAAGGAGATATGGTATGATTGCCAATGAGACATATATCCACCAAAATTTAAATGACCTGGAAGTTAGCAGTTATAGTTCGCCCCATGAGCCAGTGTTTTGACGTGCTACATATAGTTCACAAATCCACCAGAAGTCATATCACCTTCTCCAAAGACATTCCGAAGCCTACGATCTGTCCAGTCTTTGTTCATGTCGCGTGCTTGGTGGAGAGGTATCCAATATCAATTTTCAAGTCTGTTTTTACCCGGTCGAGACAACCGAGACCGTAAATGCCATATGATAATCTTTGATTATAATTACTATATTAACTTTGTGCAATCAAAACTTCCACATGTGTTTTTCTATATCATTTAATTTTCATTTTGAAAATGTATTTAATAAATAAATTCATTATAAGTTCATGCAGTATAAACAAATAGGCACAAGAAACAAGCAATATAATAATTACTTTTTCATTCAGTATCCAAAATAATTACATATAAAACATGAAAATACTACTTGAAGCAAAGTTGTTCTGTCAATTTAAATAAAGTGGATTTCTTTATGATACAAAATATTTTTTGTGATATTATGAATTAATATATATATATTCTTGTACCAATTCGAAGACTACTGTTTTCTTTTTGAGTTATGAGAAAGTTTGACAAAAAAGCAAAATATTGACATAAATGCGCCGTGGTTCGTCAGCAGGATAATTCAGTACGTAGAACTTGAAGAATGGTTTTACAAATAGAACACGTTAACACAAAATTCGAAGTTGATTCTAAAGTCCAACAACGATAATAAGGGGAATCTTCTTGATTTAAGAGAATTAAAAGTGAGTTAAAAGCACTTCTTCTTATTCGTAAAAGTGCATGGAGATCTTGCCAAATGGGGTTTCCGACATAAAAAAAAATGTGGAAATTTTCTTGATATTTTTTTAAATTGAAAAAAATAATAGAATAGTCTAATGTTTATCAGGTAGCTTTAACTTGTTCTACATTCTTTATTGTTTGAAATATTCTCCCATTTTTGAATTAAATTGTTTGAGTGTATGATTGTTGACAATGAAATTCAATGCTTGTGGATCTTATGAGCATCTGGTTTTTAACATGAAAATTTTAAAATAACAGTGAATTTTGTTATCTAATTGAAAAAGTATTTGATAAACAGTCTATCATAACCCTCAAATATTTCTTTTGTTTAAAAATAATGTATTCATAGTAAGTAATGAATCAAAAACAATTTTGACCAGAGTAAATGAAACCATTTTCGGTAGACCAAATTTACCAGAGATGTTTTGATTTGTCCAATATCAATGGTATACATGATTATAAATTAACATATTTGATTTTCGTCATAATCAATAGAATTAAGTATAGCATATGAACTATCCACGTAATATAGCCTTTGTAATACAAACAAGGAAGTTGTGTGAATTTTATAATTTGATTCAAATTCACAATATATCATAGTGCATTCTACAAAAAATATTTTTCATATGTTAGTTCTATTTATCCTGTCATTTTACACCGAATAAATGTTTTTACTACAATGTCACTTTTTTAACTTAAAGATTGCAACGTTTTCTTCGTTTATCAGTTAAACTCGTAAAGGAAAAAAAAACATTTACCAATTTATGACAAAGACACTTTGAGAAATAAAATAGTTGCTATTTCTTGTCTAAATATACCAGAATACTATCCCGTTATATAAAATTAAGATTTACGTCCCAATTTTGAAGCCTTTTTTGATTTTATTCTCGGAGTAATCGAAAGTTTCGGTGGTCCTATAAGTTGTGCTGCCCGAGTTTTTTGTACATTCAATTTTATTTTCGAAGGATTATTTCTGATGTCAGGTTTCCCGAAAGACTTTAAATTATTCTTCACTGATTGGAGAAATGTTTTTCCATTTGAAGAAATTTCAATCCAAGCGAACGATCCTTTGTCATACAAATCCTGCAGGCCAATTTCAGTAGCGTTGGCCGACTCGGTTAATTCACGTATGGCCATGAAAGACTGAAATCCAGATGCAATACTTTTTACAATGTTAACATCTTCTCGCATTTCACAAACCTTAGATTTCTGCGATTCAAAATCTTTAATCATATTTTGTATCCTAACCTCATTTTCAGTAAATGTTTTCTGTAAATCGGCTAGTAGGTTTGCTTCAAGGTCATCAAAATACGTGTTTAAGGCATCTCTAGTTATTTTGATTTTCTTTTTACATCTCATTTTCTGTTCTGCAAGGTCAAGAAGATTTTCTGTACGATCTTCAATGATTTTCGTTATATTTGTCATTAAATCTGAAAGTGTTGTCTCAAGATCCATGAACAATGGCGAATCCTTTACATTGTGAACGATTCTTTGAAAAAGAGTTAGATTTCGACATTCGGCATGCACATTATGAAGACACTGAGTACAACATGGAACCCCATAGTCGTCACAATATAAAACAAATCTTTCATCATGTTCTGAACAGTTATTTTAATATTTTGGACGAATTTGGGAAGTTTGAGATCATTTTCGATCGAAATAATTTCATGTTTGCTAGATGCTTTTGCAATGCCATGGTGAATTTTACATTTTTCACAAAATACTCTTCACATTCAGGACACCGTACTGTTGCCTCCTCTGTTATGTGTTGGTTAATGCAGATGTCACAGAGCTGTTGTTGTATACTAGAAGCCATATCTCTTATGTCCTAAAAAAAGTTCTACAAAATGTGAAAAAAATATAATGAAAGCAGAATTATCTACAGAAAATCGGATGAAAAATACTTTGCTTTTGTTATTTGTTCATAAAAGGAATTGGACAATATTGATGTTGACCTCGTATTGTGTTCAGTTTTAATCAAATCCAGAAAACATTGATTTTCATCAAATATAATTTTCACTAATGAATAACAGAAGTGTTAGTTAATCCGTCTTACAAATCAACAATAATCAAATGAAATAATAAACTCTTAAAAATGTCATGTCTGCTTTCTGATTATCAATGAATCTTTCAACATGTTCCATGATATCAAGATTATTACAGGTGTCATTTAATCTTAATATTTATCAATGAGCCATGAATATAAGGTCAATGTCAGTTGAACCCTGTCAGAAATTAACAAATTTACCAACTACAGTTTTTCCAATACTCACAAACAATTGAGAATATTTAACGTTGACCAATGAGCCATGAACATACAGTATAGATAAGATGAACGAAGTTAAACGGATATGCATCCCTTCCACACCAAATATTGATTTTTACATATTGTATCAAATAGATTGGTACAATTTAAAAAGGTAAATGAATTTCAAAAACTATGCAAAAAGGACCAAAGTCAGATGAACCCAGATAAAAATGAAGGTAATGGTATTGACTTATAACGAAAAGAAATGAAATAAATATATATAAAAGAGGGACGAAAGATACCAGAGGGACAGTATAACTTATTGACCTTTGAACCATAAAATTTGAGTCAATGTAAGATAAAGCTTTCAGTCTGACATAAAAATCTTAAACTCATTCTAAACCCACAATTTAGTTGACGTTTTAACAATACAATGAAGTGTCTAAGAAGGTGACATAACTACAAATAAGTTAAACGAGCCGATTAAGAACTAACCAGAGAACCCAGTCTATTTTTTAGAATTTATAATTCGACCAATAGAACCTTATCAGTTTTTTTGGTTGTTGCTTACAACTCGGTTCCTTACAAGAGATGTGACCATGTAATTGAGGTTCAAATTACACAGGTATAACTTTGAAGGGACAAGAAGAGGATGACTGGCCAAGAACGTTTTTCGCTGAATTTAGTTGATATAAGGTTTTACTATAGTTTTCTTTTTGTAATATAAATGAAAAACAATGAACGAAAAACAAAAAAAGATATAAGCAATAAACGATAACCACTGATTTACAGGCTCTTTTCTGACTTTGGACAGGCACATACAGAATGTAGCGGGGTTAAACTAGTTTGAAGGCGTCTCCTATTCACCTGGGATGTTTGTGTAACAGTACAACATGAGTAAAAACTATAGAAATCACTTGAAAATGGTTTAAATCATCAGATCAATACAAGGCAGAAAGACATCTAACAAAAGTACAGACCAGACGCGGCAGGGTATTTAAACATCACCACAACAAAAAAGACACTAAGTACAGATCTGAGAGTACTCGTAGTTACTGACAGCTGGACTGTTATAAAAAATAATCCAGACAAATTCTTTTGCAGATTATGCTGATATTTATGTATCTAATTCCTTGGAATTTTAACGATAATATAGATATATAAATCAATTTGCGCAGGATAAAATAAGACAGCAAATTAGTTATATAGTTAGGTACAAGTACGAGTCTCATTTACTTATTAAGATATTGTGATGGATTTAAATACCTGGCATATAATCTACTATATTAAAAAAGTAACACAAAATGCATTTAGTGCATCGTAAATCAGGGGTTCTTATTAAGGAATTTTGCAGGCAAATCTAGGGTGTCATGTCATCATTTTGGCCATGGTGAGTCCAACATTGAGTTGATGAAAGTTTTTTCTTGTATCAATTATCATTTCAGTCCCCATGACAAAATAGAGCAAGGAAATGACATCAAGTTTTGATTGTTTTTAAACTTTTGTAATAAAATGATGACGTGTGCTTATTTGTTACAACATTGTACAATCTTGATGCATCTTTGGACGCGCCAGTTTTGAAAATGATGTGGTTATACAAATACAAGGACTCAAGGATTAGCCTTTGTGTGAACCTTGATATATGCTTTCCTTAACCTATCTTTATTAGGAATACTCAAATCCAGATATCAATTTTGATTTTGTTCAATGAAGAACAAAGTATTGCAAGGTGAACACACTCGGATTTCTCTGGGAAATTTTAATTGTATATTGTTTAAAATTGATATGAAACATACTTTTCCTCGAAACTAACATGTATACTAATGCAAACAGAAGTATTTCCATCATCCTTTTATATTATTTACTTAATACAGCACGACTTATTCAATGCATGTTCTTCGGGTTAGACCTTTTGCGTGTTGAGACCATCCAATAACGAAAAGTTACATTATTTTGACTATGTTTTTGTTTGATCGTCATTCTTGTAAATCTTGACTGTTGTGTTTATTCTTAACTGTATTATATCTTTTGCTTTTGGTTTACCAATATGGGTTTAATTTGTAAGTACAGCTATAATTAGTAACAGACACACATTCAAAAGAGATTGTAGCTTGTGTTTATATATTGAGATACGGTTGAATGACTATGGTTACATAAAAGTGCATGCAATAATGGTCAGTTATGGATCCGAAACACTTCAAATGAATAAAATAGTAAAAGGAATCGTTAGGTATTTATTCATCTATAGAGACAACAACAAGGGGACTTAACTAAAAACTTGTAAAATCGATAAAAAGACACATTAACGACCCACACAATAGTAAATAATAATAGTACAAATGATCGCAGTCACTTGAAGAAAGTTCAAAGTACATGCTCCTTTTAAATTGCCCTATTTTCATTATTTCTAACTTGATAAAGTAACTGTAAATTATCGGAACCACATCTCTTATACAACCATTACATAAGGTAAATGCATGGCATGAATCTCATTTTTATATAAATGCACTGTATTTGCTTCGATGAATTTGCCATAGTCCATAGATTAAGAGATTAAGAGATGTGGTATGAGTACAGGTAGATTTTATTACCTATAGTTACTACTTCATTTTTTCATAATTCATCTTCAGTTTGATGTTCATAGCTTTCAGGGCTGTTTGTTGCCTATATGTCTTTTTTTTTATTTGGCTACGGTATTGGCCTTTTGTATCCACATAAAGTATGCAAATGTCCGCGTAATGTGTATTTTCTCATTGATTTAAATAAGATGTGCGCAACCTATAGTTTAATCTCCGCGAAAAATTTAAAACAATAAAAATAAGTGTATTATTAATTGAAAACCTTAAATAGATAAATCAACAATACAAGAGACAATAAGGACAAACGGTATATAGTTATTATTTCATTTCCAACTATATTTTGAACACACATTATACTCTACATTATATGTTCCTATACTGTTAATACAGAAATATGTCCCGCGTTTGAAATTTTGATAGTATAATGCAAACATTGAAATTAAAATGACAGCATATAAACCTGTAAACTATGCCAATCATTCAAAGTCAATGAACCATATATAGGGGGTTTGGTCATATAAACCCCATTGCAACAAGCCGTACAAATGCCAAAACATTTGTATACCAAATATCATTTACTTAACATCGGTGGTACATCTTCAACTGATCTAATCACAACTAAACTGTAACTATGTAAAACATTCAGTGTCAAAAGACCATAATGAGGTGCGGGGCCGAGGTCATATAATCTCCATGGAAATAAGATGTACTAAATGCCAATACATCTACATACAAAATATCATTGATCTTCCATTAATGTTTGCCCTAAAACTGACATAAACACAACATAAAACATGTAAACTCAGCAAAAGTACAAAGTTTATAGACCATGACAGAAGGGGCAGAACCAAATAATCTTCATTGAAATAAGATGTGATAATGCCTACACATCTGCAAGTCAGATATTATAGGCCTACCACTAATGGTTTCCCTTAATATGACATAATCACAAACTAATACATGTAAACTACTAGTAAGCAAAACGTTCATGGTCAATAAACCATAACTGAGGGGGCGGCAATGAATAATCTTTATGAAAATGAGATGTGCCAATGTTTGTACAATTACATATTAAATATCATTGACCAACTACTAGTGGTACCTCAAGAACTGACCTAATCACAAACTAATACATTGTTGATGCCGCCGTCGGTGAAGCGCCAACCGTTATTGTAAATGGTTGGCAGATATTATACAAATATCAATTATAAAGTCATAGTATTAAAACTGTTTTGAAGTCCAAACTTTGAATAATCAAGAAATAAGATTTGTTTAAATAAATAAAAGCAGCTTTATTAAAAGCTAATATCATTAATAATAGTAATTAATAAATTACAATATATGCGAATAGAATTGCAGTGTGTGCCAAAATACATGAATAAATAAATCTCGGTCACTGTAAAAATCAGCTGTTCGCCAGCGGCTATAATTTGAAAACTGACTATTCTCTTCTCCAAACGTTTGAAAGATCAAGTTAATCAATGCATCTAAAAATAGTACGTGTGTACACAATGTGAAATTAAACCAAAATGGCCTTAAAGTTGACAAGTATAATTTGGGATAATTCTAACATTACAAAAGGATAAATATGGATTAAATAGGATGCATTAATAACTTCTGAATAAGGTAATTATGTTGTAACTATAGAAAATCATTCCGCATAACAAACAAGTGTACAAAAGTGAAAATATGTATGACCTAGTTTTGCGGAAAATATACGCCGGGAAATACGAATGAAATAAATGCTAAAAATGTAACTGCAAAGAAATGTGGCACAACACTGCCTCCCATCAAGAAAAAGAATTCTGTCTCCAGAATTGATGTAAAATAAAATAGCATAACATGTACAATCAAACAAAATCTAAATAAGCACCTGCTGTCTCAATAGAATATTAAAATTAAGAAAAAATGTTTCTGTCAATTTAACTATAATTCTGAAAACATTATTAATCACGGATATCACAAATCACTTTAAAATAGTTATATCGAATACGACAACGATAGGAATAAATACTGTCAAAATTGTAGTTTTTTTCTTCTTGTAAATGTTTAAAATTCAATGATTTCTACATTGGATACGGATTTATGTTTCTTCTCCTTCCTTTCTTTTCTTTTGATCTTTTCTTCCTTTTCTTCTGTGTTTTCTTCCGGTCTTTTCTTCCTTTTCAACCAATCTTTCATGATATCCTTTCTTCTTGTGTCCTTTTCTGGTCTCTTCATCTTTTCCCTCAAATCTTTCATGATTTCCTTTTTTCTTGTGTCCTCTTCTAGTCTTTTCTGGTGTTTTCTCCAATCCTCCAGTTGGTCTTTTGTTCTATGTTTTGTATTTTCTAGTACTCTCTTCAACTTTTGTCCTACTTCTGTTTTGGATGCTATAATTTCATCCTTGTCTAACAGCAATAATTGTCTTGACTCTACTTCATTTTCATGATTCTTTGAGCTTCTTAAATGTATTTCATGTATGTACCGATCTTCCAGTATTTCAGGCATCATCTTCATGTTGGCCTTATTCATCTGAATACCATTAATTACTTACTGCATTCCTGATCTGTACTATTCCTGAACTTTGGACCAATGACTCGGGTATTTTGATTTCTCCCTTATTTTCATGCTCAGGCAAGATATCTAATTTTCCTTCACCATTCTCTCCCTCTCCAGCAATAACGATCCCTGCATTGACTGGCATTGTATTGAGTTTCTCAAAATACAGTTCTTCACCCATTGTAAACCCAGCTCCATTGTCACTAACTGCCTCGGTTTCAACCTTGCTAATGACCAAAGGAACAGTAATGGTAGCCACCCAATCACTGACAATAGTTTCCTCTATTTCATGACTCGGTTTGGTACTACCACTTACTTCACATGGTGCACTCTTCTGTACTTCCTCTATATTCTCGTACAATAAATCTAAGCTCAGGTCCTGATCAAATATATCAAATTCATCATCATCATACATGTACTTCATTGTCAATATACTAGTATCCTTAATTTCTACTCTGTTACCGGTTATCATTTTTACAAGTCTTTCAGGGGCTTCACTTGGCCAGCAGTTTCAACCCTTAACAGTTTAACGTATTTCCGTCTGAAGCCTGTCCTTGTGTCTGTTTCTGGTTAGGACATGACCTTGCATAATGTCCCTCTTCATTACATGCATAGCATCTTGTGTTGTTTTGCTTCTGGTTTCCGTCCTTGTTATGCCATCCCGAATTTTGACTATTAAAATTCTTCTTAGGCTGGTATGTATTTGATGTTGGTAGTTTTGTATTTATTATGTTCTCAACAGACTTGGTTACTTCAGTCGTGATAATTTCTTTCATCTCTCTACCAAACTGATTAAGACGCTCCTCTGTAACAAATCGTTTACCTCCAACTCGTCTCACTTCTATGTCATCAGACTAATCAGCATCAAAAGACGTTTCTTCTTCTTCAATTTCAATTTGCCTTATTTGAGTTTTGCTTCTCATTCCATTTTTGCATGTAGTATGACCTGGATATGCCTTCCTGACCATTTTCTGAATGCGAGCAGCATATTCATTATTGACTCCTTGTAATTTTTTCTGGCAAATTGCAACTCTTTTCTGTAGGTTTCAGGCAGGTTGTTATCTCCAAATCTTCTTTCCATATATTTGGATGAAAGTCGAAACGAGCTCCTTGTGTCATACGGTAGCTCTGATGCAAATTTTGCAGCTTCATCTTTGAGCACCAGTAATATTTCCTCAGCTTGACGTCTTGCTCCCAATTATTTCTTTCAGCAATTATTTCGAATTGCATCTGAAATGTACTCCAGTCACTTCTTCCATTGTAGAATGGTAGTCTTGAGTGATAAATATCTTGCATGCTAGATGTGGAGTCTGTTCGGTATCTTATTTGGTTATTTTGCTGTCTAGTATAATTTGGTTGAAAATTTTGCTGTCCTGTGTATTCTGATTGAAAATTTTGCTGTCTTGCATTATCTGGTTGGATATTCTGCTGTCTTGTATATTCTGATTGAAAATTTTGCTGTCTTGTATTATCTTGTTGGATATTCTGCGGTCTTGTATATTCTGGTTAGACATTTTGCTGTCTGTAATAATCTCTTTCCGTTTCAATTTCTCTTATTTTCTCCCTCAATTTATGTACCTCTTGTTGGTCATCACCGTTATTATGGCTGATTGGTCTGTTGAAACTGGTGTCACTAAATGATGTAAATTTTTGTATATTGGCCGGCTTTGTCTGGTCATGAATTGAATTTGGGGCATAAGATGTGCTAATTCCTCCCGTGGAAAAGGACCATGTGCTTGGTACAGCTTTGTACTTTTGCATAAGTGTTTGAAGCACTACTGTTTTGAACAAATGTGCTCGGTCCACTTTTGGTATATGGACCAATGCTCTGTGCACTTTGGTTATTTGGACCAGTGCTCATTGCACTTTGTGTATATGGACCAGTGCTCAGTGCACTTTGGGTATAAAGGACCAGTGCTCAGTGCACTTTGGGTATATGGACCAGTGTTCAGTGCACTTTGGGTATAAGGACCAGTGCTCAGTGCACTTTGTGATGAAATACATGTGCTCGGTGCACCTTGAGTTTGAATATATGTGCTCGGTGCACTCTGAGTTTGAATATATGTGCTCGGTGCACTCTGATGTTGTACGTTTGTGCTCAGTGCACTCTGTACAGGAACATTAATGCTCAGTGCACTGTGGGATGGGTTATGTGTACTCTGTGTACTCTGAAATCGGGTATTTGTGCTCAGTGCACTCTCTCTTATCATTGACACCCCCGGTTCATTTAATGAATTATTACTGGTTAAAGCAGGCAAGGTAAGTTGACTTGAAGAACCATGTAAACTTGACATATTTGATAACCCACTATTTGAAACAAATTGTGTCTCATTTTCTCTTGTTAAGTCCGAAAAATTGGAATTAACACTACATAAGGGAGCTCTTGGGGACCCCCCCCTCTATTTTTTAAAAACATAGGAAGTGGTAATTGTCTGTGTCTTAAATTCATATTTAATATACCAGACTGAATTAATACTTAATTTCAGTTACCCTGAATGTTATTAAAGTATTTTTAGAAGAATACACTTTGAGTTTCAGTAACTTTTAGTGCTCAATTATTTTATATGGAATTATACACCTTGAGTTTCAATAACTCTTAGCGTTCAATAATTTATATGGAAAAATACACCTTGAATTTCAATAACTCTTGGTGCTCAATAATTTATATGAAAAAATACACCTTGAATTTCAATAACTCTTGGTGTTCAATAATTTATATGGACAAATACACCTTGAATTTCAATAAGTCTTGGTGCTTAATAATTTATTTGGAAAAAATACACCTTGAATTTCAATAACTCTTGGTGCTCAATAATTTATATGGAAAAATACACCTTGAATTTCAATAACTCTTGGTGCTCAATAATTTATATGGAAAAATACACCTTGAATTTCAATTTCAATAACTCTTGGTGCTCAATATTTTATATGGAAAAATACACCTTGAATTTCAATAACTCTTGGTGCTCAATAATTTATATGGAAAAATAGACCCTGAATTTCAATAACTCTTGGTGCTCAATATTTTATATGGAAAAAATACACCTTGAATTTCAATAACTCTTGGTGCTCAATAATATTATATGTAAACCACACTTTGAGTTTCAATATAAGCTGATTTGTATGTTGTTTTTTTATGTATTACTTTTTCCCTTCCTTTTTTTTAATGTTCTTTTTATCGCTGCCACCAATTGAAGCGCCAACCGTTATTGTAAATGGTTGGCAGATATTATACAAATATCAATTATAAAGTCATAGTATTAAAACTGTTTTGAAGTCCAAACTTTGAATAATCAAGAAATAAGATTTGTTTAAATAAATAAAAGCAGCTTTATTAAAAGCTAATATCATTAATAATAGTTATTAATAAATTACAACATATGCGAATAGAATTGCAGTGTGTGCCAAAATACCTGAATAAATGAATCTCGGTCACTGTAAAAATCAGCTGTTCGTCAGCGGCTAATTTGAAAACTGACAATACTTTTCTCCAAACGTTTGAAAGATCAAGTTAATCAATGCACCTAAAAATAGTACGTGTGTACACAATGTGAAAGTAAACCAAAATGGCCTTAAAGTTGACAAGTATAATTTGGGATAATTCTAGCATTATAAAAGGATAAATATGGATTAAATAGGATGCATTAATAACATCTGAATAAGGTAATTATGTTGTAACTATAGAAAATCATTCCGCATAACAAACAAGTGTACAAAAGTGAAAATATGTATGACCTAGTTTCGCGGAAAATGTACGCCGGGAAATACGAATGAAATAAGTGCTAAAAATGTTACTGTAAATAAATGTGGCACAACAGTCGGAAACAACATATCTAAGTGTAATTTACTTCGTCGACGTGAGACAAAAAACTGTGAAGAAGGGGTTTTATATGCTTGTTAAAAAGATAAAAACACTTTTATCAGAGTTAATGTCGGCAACTAAAACGTGTCGTGACATTTTCAGCATTTATAAGTAAGTAAGATATATAAATATACTGGACTTTACTAGTTAGGGGCATAATGGCCAACAGGTTGACATAAAATTTGCCATTTAAAATGTTTTTAACCAACAGTAAACCTTTGCAAGGTTAGCTCATATGACTATTTTGTTTGCTGGTTGTATACATGTTAACTAATTCTTACTGAAGGCTGTAAAGTACGAAGCTTACTTACAAATTACTATCGAATAATAAGAGGAATTAAATAAATATATATGTATACATTTTTTGTTATACTAATATATTCCTGTATTCCCAAGTATGTCACTAAATATATTTGACGCATAAAACTTCATCAACACAGAATTATGTATTTTTGGTATAGTATGGCGCCTTGTCCAATACAATTTTATGGTCATATATTCATACATTCAACCAATAAGTTGCTACATTTATTTGACATATGCACCACACAAATCTAGTCAAACCAAAAACGTTTTTGTTCATATTTAGTTCGTCCAACGAAGTATTTACGTCTCGAAATGGTCTTCTGATTTAAACACATACGACATTGATGACTGTTAATTTTATAAGACACTCTTACTTTACTTTGAACATTTCCTTTGAACCCTTCAAGTTGTGCTTCCCGAGACTTTCGGACATTCAACGCTATTTTAGGAGGGTTAATCCTGACGTCGATTTCCCCGATCGATGTAAAATGTCTTTTTACTGACTGAATATCCGTTTGTGTACCCAAAATTTCAGTCCAATTGAACGAACCGCTGTCAAACAAACGCTGCAGATCGGTTTCAGTAGTGTTTGCCAAATGTGTAAATTCACGCACGACCATGAAAGTTTGAAATTGAGATGCAACACTTTTAGTAATGGTAAAATTCTTTTCATTTCACTAATCTTGGATTTCCGTAGTTCAATGTCTTTTAACATATTTTGTATCTGGAGTTCTTTTTCAATAAATGTTTTCTCTAACTTGTCCAAAAGATCTGCTTCTAGCTCATCTAAATACGTGTTGAAGGCTTCTTTTGAAGTCTTTATTTTCATTTTAAATCTGTTTTTGTTCTACAAGATCTTGAAAGATTTTCCGAACGATCTTCAATTATGTTTGTTAAGTTTTCCATTAAATCTGATATCGTTGTCTCGAGATCCACAAGCGATGATGACTCCTTTGCATTCTTTGTAAATGTATGGAGTGGGGATAAATTACGACATCTAGTATGCGCGTTGTGAAGACAATATGCACAGCATGGTTTTCGTGTTCGTCACAATAAAATACAAAACTTTCTTCGTGTTCCGGACAGCTAAAATTGATATCTTGGACAAACTTGGGGAGTTTTAGAAAATGTTCAATCGAAATAACTTCATGGTTCTTAGTTGCTTTCGCACATTCATGGTGAGTTTTACATTTTTCACAAAAGTTCTCTTCACATTCAGGACAGCGTACTATGGCATACTCGGTTATATGTTGGTTCATGCAAATATCACAAATATGTTGTTGACTTGTAGCCATTTCTTTTGTGTGTTATTACTGAAAATGATAACAGAGATTAACATATCTGTGGAAACTTGAAATCCGGAAAAAGCCATTTTAAAGTATATCATTTGTTAATACAGTGGTTTGTATAGGGAAAACGGTAGTATTTGTTCTGCCATAGGCGACAATACTAACATTTTCTAAATTTACCACTTTTTATAATAAAAACCTGGACAAAACAGTTATGTGTGGTGTTAGTACTTTATTATTCTGTTTTAAAAATTGAAGCCAAATAGTATCATGACCAACTTCCAACGGAGCTTGTTTATGTTATCCATGCCCACCGTCATTTTACACCAAATTTATAAAATTTTGGAAGTTTTTTCGAATGATTCTCTAGAAAATATTTCAATGGGTTTCAAAATTTATACTGTAAATATACACACTGCAGTTATTCATAGATAAATAATAAAATATATATTGTACCCTTACATCCAATCACAGCGCTCCTAAGTTGACTTCCTTCACCTGCCTTGGGTACACAAAAGGCCAACCTAATGCAAGGAAAATGTATTACTACTGTTTTCCCTATACTGCGACATAATGATATAAAGAATTCTTATGACACCATCAATGCGATACTGGGTTATTGTGAAAACCTTGGCTATAATAAATACTTATATGGTTTACTTTTATAAATTTTGACTTGGATGGACAGTCGTCTCATTGGCACTCATACCACATCTTCTTATATCTATTGTATGTTCCCATTACTTATAGAAACATGGATCATTTTATGTCCCACCCCTACATGCTGGTTAACCTCTTTCTGTACTTCTTTCAGATAAGGCTTAATAAACTACCTGTATCCAATCATATCTTATCTTATTGAAAAAGAATAATAAACAGTACCATCTAAACAGATAAAAATGACAGTTCCACTCAATTTGTATTCATTTTATCCAAAATTTACAACATAAGCACAAATTCAAGATTTTTCATACTAATCTCCATTCCATGCTTTAGTATATGCCATTTTGTGGTTAAAAATTTCAGAGCTTGTTATAGAATACTTTTTGTTGTCTTGAGATGATAAAAACAAAGATATTAGACTCTTAAAACATTAAATATGCAAAACACTCAGCTGTAAATTTGCATTTGTTGCCTGTATTAATGGATGAAAAAGCTGAGTTATGTCCCTTGGGAGTATTCATTTCCAACAAAAGTCCTTTCAAACAGTAGAAAATGAAAAATTATATATGCTTGATATAATAAAAGATAGAAACTACAAAATGCAGCACTATTGAAATATTTGTTGCATGAATTGCCAAGAATGTGAACAATTCTTTACACAGGAGAGTAAAAATTTTATTTAAATTTAGCCTCAATTGGGCCTCTTTTTTTTCTTAGAGGGACAATTTTAACACTGAAAATGCTGCTATTATGACCACATATTGGCTTACTCTATAAACAGTACAAACTTAATCAGACAATTTCCCATTTTAATAGATTATGTCTTGAGAAATACCCAAGTGATACATTTAGGGAATTACACAGATAAAAGGGCAAATATTTCAGTTAAAAATATTTGTCGAGACTTGAATTCTGGTGTTTCCAATTGAATTAATCATTGCGAAAGGTAAAAACAACTACGAAAGAACTAGAGTTTGGTGCATTTTATACAATATAGTTAATATTGAAATCCTAGAATAAAGTTTTATATCAGTACCGATCAATTTGACTTATTATGATGACTCAGCACTTTTCTCAGCACAGTATTGGTCTCAGTGAAATTTTTTATATTCTTGGTGATAAAAATCAAATGAACTAATCAAAAGCTTCAAAATAGTATAATATAACTGAAGTATGATTGATTTTGATTTCCCTTGCTATCTTCAGTATAGGGAAAACGGTAGTATTTATTCTGCCATAGGCGACAATACTAACATTTTCTAAATTTACCACTTTTTATAATAAAAACCTGGACAAAACAGTTATGTGTGGTGTTAGTACTTTATTATTCTGTTTTAAAAATTGAAGCCAAATAGTACATGTAGTATCATGACCAACTTCCAATGGAGCTTGTTTATGTTATCCATGCCCAACGTCATTTTACACCAAAATTATAAAATTTTGGAAGTCTTTTCGAATAATTCTCTAGAAAATATTTCAATGGGTTTCAAAATTTATATTGTAAATATACACACTGCAGTTATTCATAGATAAATAATGTGTGATGTGAAGTCTGATTGATTTTGATTTCCCTTGCTATCTTCAGTATAGGGAAAACGGTAGTATTTATTCTGCCATAGGCGACAATACTAACATTTTCTAAATTTACCACTTTTATAATAAAACCTGGACAAAACAGTTATGTGTGGTGTAAGTACTTTATTATTCTGTTTTAAAAATTGAAGCCAAATAGTATCATGACCAACTTCTAATGGAGCTTGTTTATGTTATCCATGCCCAACGTCATTTTACACCAAAATTACAAAATTTTGGAAGTCTTTTCGAATAATTCTCTAGAAAATATTTCAATGGGTTTCAAAATTTATATTGTAAATATACACACTGCAGTTATTCATAGATAAATAAAAAAATATATTTTACCCTTACATCCAATCACAGCGCTCCTAAGTTGACTTCCTTCACCTGCCTTGGGTACACAAAAGGCCAACCTAATGCTGGGAAAATGTAATACTACTATTTCCCTATAGGTAAAAGATAATAAACCACAGTCAACAACTTTAAACTATCCTTTCAAACTATTAAAAAAAGAAACCTCAACTTAAACCACTAGAAAGGATATGTAAAACGTCTTGCCTGCATATTGACAATTAAGGCATTTTTGATCGAGTTCGAGCAGTATTTGTAATTTTGAGTTTCATTAATTTTGTCTTTAATCGTTATCGGACTCACACTTATTCTTTATCATTTACACGTTTGATTTTTCCCAATTTCACCTACGGAGTTAATATCCGTTTTGGAAATTTGCATGTGATCTTCACCAAAACGGTAAGTTGTTCTACACATGTGACACAACTAACATTTTCTGCTTCACCGTATTGGTCCGAGGACACAGTTATCGTCCTTAGATTTTCGTTGTCTACAAATATAGTCCCTAGTGTGGACAGTGTATAACTTGCAAATTTTTTTCACACACTTTCCAAATTTATTTCTTTATATTTTATGCATGAAATATTAAGTAAGGAGATGAAATTACATGTTTAAAAAAATTGGGTGCTGAATCTTTATGTTAAGTAGTGATTTGGTCCAGTAAAAAAAGGTCAAAAACTAGTATGTCTGAAGCTGTCAAACTGAATTTCAGACCCCCTTAACATAGAATTGTCAATATTTTGAGTTAGAGCTGGTAGACTTTTCTATAATTTTGATATTATTTGTCCCAATAGTAGTACACTACACTGTAAAAATCTTTTTGAGATAGAGCAGGTGCGATTTTTTTAATTTGACTTTATTGTCTAAAAGAAATGCACTACGAAATAACTGTGCTCTCGGGCCTAAGAGATGAATTCAGGAAATGTAGATTCTGTACTTTGGCAACGTCCCTGAATGGTTTGCTGGTTTCAATTTGTCAAACTCAATAAAAGTAAAGGATTTACATCTTTATTTGAAAGAAATTCTGTTAAAATGTCCCATTTTGACATTATATGGCTTAAATAAGCATTTTAAAGCAGTTTCCATTTATAAGCTTAAGAGGCATGCTGACTTTCTATCTGACAGCTTTTTATGCTTTGATATTTGTGTTTCTATTATCAATTCAAATTCCATTAACCATTTGTGAACTCTGAATATAGAGAAAAGGAGATTATTACAGAAAAAAATGTGCAAAATGTGTTGTATTTAGGACCTGGTCGAACGGCCTGTTTAATGTATGTGAAATGTGAAGAGCTTTGTACATAGAATGTATAGTCCATGATAAAATTTCACTTAATCTGTAAAAATAGCACTTGACAATGATTTGTGCACCTTATCCATTTCATATACTACCTTTATTTTCTTCTGTAGGATAGTATGTGGTTCAAATATATACCAGTTGAGACTAAAACTACATGCAAGTTTTCCATTGAAAAGTGAAAAAAAAAAACTGTGCATCAGACCATACTGTCTGCAAAAAAAGTTGAAAGCAAGAGTCCTTTTGCAATTAGACTTCTTGTATCATGACATCTTAGCATAGAAATGAGCAAAAAGTAACTAATTTCCATTTCTTATAGCTTCTGTATGCATTTTATATGTAAATATGTGCTACGGCCTAAATTGACACTAAAAATGTTCAGTCTTACATAGCCTAAGACCATTTTATACTCATTTGGTATGTTTTTGTAACTTTTCTTTCCATTTAAAGTACATTTAATATATATGAAAGAATAATTTATGGTAAAAACTTCAAAACTTCAAATTGGTTGAAAAATGCATGTTTATGTAAGGCTCCCTTAATTCGAAAATCTCTATTTTCAGGCACAGGCTCATATAAATTTGACTTTTGAATAATTGTAATAAATCTGATAAATCAAATGAGTGTTCAGTTGCTTTTACTACTTAATATATTATATTTAAGAGCATTTGAAAAGCAAATTTTTGCAATATTTACATTGTTTAAGCCCAAATCTTGAGAGGTGAAATTATTTGATTTAAACGTCAAAATTAGACATTCAAATTTCAATATAAAAATTTCCATAGTTTCTATAATATATATTCTATGGCCATGAAACTTGGTCAACTATCTTATAATTCCCTAAGCGTAGGTCATGCAAAGTTTTATTAGAATTGGTCAAGTCTTTCTATACTATTAGGTCCGAGGACACAGTTATCGTCCTTAGATTTTCGTTGCCTACAAATATAGTCCCTAGTGTGGACAGTGTATAACTTGCAAATTTTTTTCATACACTTTCCAAATTTATTTCTTTATATTTTATGCATGAAATATTAAGTAAGGGGATGAAATTACATGTTAAAAAAATTTGGGTGCTGAATCTTTATGTTAAGTAGTGATTTGGTCCAGTAAAAAAAGGTCAAAAACTAGTATGTCTGAAGCTGTCAAACTGAATTTCAGACCCCCTTAACATAGAATTGTCAATATTTTGAGTTAGAGCTGGTGTTTTGTTTTTACATCCAAGATTATAGCTAGAAGTAAATCTAAATTATGCTACCCTATTAATTAGAAAAAAAGGAAATTAAAATAGCAAGAAATGAAAGTCGGCTATTTGTCTAGAAATCGCATGAAATTTGGAGTACACTATTTGTAATGAGCAATATTTTATGCGCAAATTTAGGCAATGGATGTTCTCCATTTATAATACTTCTTTAAACAGTCCGGAATCATAGAGAACACGTTTTTATATTGAAAACATAGACACCAAAACTACTACCATTGTCGACTATGCAAATAATAACTTTATTAGAACCTTGATAAATTATACAATATCACTTTAAAGACTGCTAAAGTTAGATATTTAAATACTGCTTGCCATATATATACATATTTATCTATTGATTTTTAAATTGACCTCCAACAAATTCCTTAGTAGTTCATCTGTCTGATATTCAATCAGATAATAATAAAAGATATTTATATACTGCTGGTCATACATATTTACTTATTGATTTTTTCATTGACCTCCAACAAATTCCTTAGTTGTCCAATTGTCTGAATTTCAATCAGATCACGTAATTTCCCCGTGGGACAGTATGTAGTAGACAAATTATTAGACAATTAATTCTCAAAGAATTATAAAAGACAGTCTTAATCAGTCATGATATACATGTACTTACTATTCTTTACTTTAAATTGTTTTCTGTTTAATTCGTTGTCCTTCTGATCCTGCGTATGTACATATTCAATGGGTGGGTATACTTGCGAGAACGTTTACTTGCATTTTCCTAGGCATCACATTCCTTGGATTTAGTGTCTCTTTTTTAAAAAAAAGACTTTTATTTGTCCTGGTTGCATGAACCAATCTACTGTCACGTGATCCTCACAGGTAAAATAATGTACGATAAGCTTTGTTGAGAATATTTTCCTACATCATCTTTAGATATGGTAAATTGTCTTAATGAACAAAAATATATAATTAACAACTGAATAATAATAATAATAATAATTTTTATTATTATTAATAATAATAATAATAATAATAATAATAATAATAATAATAATAATATTAATAATACTAATAAAAATAATAATTATAATCATAATAATACTAATAATTATAATGATAATAAAAATAAAGATAATATTAATAATAAAATAATATTATCAATAATAATAATAATAATAATAATAATAATAATAATAATAATAATAATAATGATAGTCTTTTTATACCTGTATACATTTGCTTGATTTTACATTTTGTTAATTTACTGCATGTCTTAAATGATGTGTTGTCACTAATTTATTCCAAATGGCATTCCAAATGAGTGAATAATTGAATATTGTTTGCTTAACGTTCAGTGAAAATGGTAATGCAGATTTGAATTTGAAAACATAATAGTAATAATAATAATAATAATAATAATAATAATAAATTATAATAGGTATAAATATGAATTAAACAAGTAGATATGAAAATGAGTAAATAAAAGAAAAATGTTAGTGAGCGTTTTTATTACTGTATTGCCTTATTTAACATTTTTTGTGTACTTTTGTTCTGTTATCAGTTTCTAGCATTTTTAGTAAAATTATTTTCATGTACTGATTCTCGGTATGTTTTTTACGTACCATTTATGAGAACATTGATCGAGATAAAAGTTGGTGTTGAGATCAAACAAACTGTAAAGCCTGTCACATGAAGATGTACATTTGAATTCTTTATTATTTTAACGTGTAGATTCTTATTTCTACTTCATCATAGTGATTTTACATTTTGAATAAAATCTTCATTAATTCAATAAACTAACTTAATTAATCTGTTAATAAAATTATTCAGTTTGTCATAATCATTAAATTAAATCAACAATCAGTAATGTAAATTTAATTATTCTAATTAAATGATCAAGAAAGTAATAATTCAATTACACAAGCTCATTACAGCTCGTTGAGAAATTAATCATAAAGACCGACACACTCCAAAGATTTGAACAGCTTGGTGTTCGCATTCCTTTTCAGCTTACACAAGCTTTTACTACCATAAATACAGAGAATTTGTTAATGGCTCTCATTGATACTGATCACAGCTCACAACACAACTCACTCAAAAAAAAAAAAAAAAAACACAACTCACTTCTTGGACAAATCACTATGGATGATGAATTGAACGCTTTATTAGCAGCCATGAACGTGTCTGGAAAAGAACCTGTCTGGAAATTTTCGGTAAGTACTGCTCAGGTGACAGTACAGTTAATATGGAACAAGGCTAAGGAACCAGAGGCATCCTCCAGTAAACCCAAGCAGGCCCTGAAAAAGAAGAAACCACCATCCACCAGGAGAAGGGACGCCAAGCGTTATGACCAGTGGGTGCAGGCCAAAAGCTCTGCTGCAACATCGGCTGAGGTAATACCACCAACCACCAGCGTAGACCAGAATCATCAAACAGAAGCCAAAACATCGCTAGAGGGAAACAGGGAGATAACACCTACGAAATACCAAGGTGAACCTGAGGGGATCGTCATCAAAATGGACATTGTCATCAGGCCGTTCAACCCCAGGAAGGCATGCCATCGCCAATACTATCTCCACCCAACCAACGACAGAGGCAAGCGATGTCGGATTGCCTACGACGAGGGATTTGACCTAGATGATCCCGAGTTACTGCGGACACCACCACACACATCTTAAACCAATTTAGATGTTCGGCATCCTTCTTGAATTGTGACTTGTTTATAGCTAACATTATATCTGATCCAACATGTAAATGTGGTTTGGATATTGAGGACATGCGCAATTATTTCTTTAATTGTCCTTTCTATCTAAATAAAAGGGCTATTCTGTTTAATAGTCTCAGTTGGCTTCTCGAAGGCTGCGATTTGGACTTAAAACTATTGGTTTTTGGAAAAGAAACTTTTTCCTATGATCAAAATGAGCAAAGTGTTAAACAAGTATTCAATTTTATAAAGAGATCAAAACGATTCCTCGTAGCATAGTATCAACATAGGTAAAACGCACATCATCATCATTATCATCATCATCCTAATCTCTGTTGTTCTTTCTTCATTCCCTTTCCTTTTTCAGTATAGTTTAGTAATGTTTATGTTGTTTATATTATATAATTCATGCTCAAATTCAATTTGTATTGTTGTATATATATATATATTGTATTGTGGAGAAGACTTTATAAGTATGTTTTACTTGTGTCTGATCCTTTTTGCTTTGAGCAAATAAAATATGTTTAAACTAAACACATCGCCATTAATAATGCCATCTTCAGAGGCAGTAACAACAGCAATATCAATCTTTGAACGGCCAGAAACTCCATACCATACTCCTCGATGCAAGGTTAAAGCAAAACGGTCAACAGATCTGTAACCGTAACCGTACAATAGGTAGATGTGAGTCCGCGATATCCTTCTGGATAGTCGGACTATAAAACCGAAACGGAATGGCTCTCATATTTCAAAAACACTTAGTGCTCAAATCATATGTATCTTATGTGAATGACTTACTTGTCTTGATTTTGTGTACCTCTTATGTTTTACTTAGTGCTTGAATTTTATGTTTTTATGTAAATGACTTACCTGCTATACTTGACTTGAAATAATTTCTTTGGTGAAATAAAGATATGTATGTATATATAGCAGTTATAGTTTTATTTTGAAATTGGAGTATTCTTGGACTAATACGACAGTACTTCAAAATACTCCGTTCAACATATGTAAAAAAGAGACTTCATCAAAACATTACAAACAATATTTTCTCATACAGCTTTCAAACAACCGAAATAAAAATACTTGGGAACAACACTCGATTGTATACTAGTATATAGACGTCTTTTCCTAGATGGTCCGAGTTGTCGTTATTCATATACTCAAAAGCGGCTTCAAAACTTTCATCAGACACATTCTTTTTAAGTCTAATTTTATACTTAGTCTGAGTTGTTATTATAGACGGTCCGAGTTGTCTTATTGACGGTCTAAGTTGTCTTATTGACGGTCCGAGTTGTCTTCATAGACGGTCCGAGTGGTCTTCATAGACGGTCCGAGTTGTCTTCATAGACGGTCCGAGTTGTCTTGCACCCGATGTACATACCAAAGTCAGGAAACTCGTATGTGACCTTCTTTGACAAATCTAAAACAAAAATTATCTTCTTAAAAACTGGTTTTTAATGCAGATATTTCTTAAGTCCCGTCAACTTTATAATTCAAATGTTTTAATTCATATTTTTTTGGATAATTTAGATTATCACCACCCGTTATTATCTCTAGATGACGTATTTTTTGGGCTGTTTTCTTACTGACGAACAACTAAAATGTAAAATCACAAAAATACTGAACTCCGAGGAAAATTCAAAACGGAAAGTCCTTATCGAATGGCAAAATCAAAGGCTCAGACACACCAAACGAATGGATGACAACTGTCATATTCCTGACTTGGTACAGGCATTTTCTTATGTAGAAAATGGTGGATTAAATCTGGTTTTATAGCTACATGTAGCTAAACCTCTCACTTGTATGACAGTCGTATAAAATTCAATTCTATTGACAACGATGTTTTTTTATTCTGTCATAGTTTTTGACAAACTCCGTACATTTATCGTTACTGTTTCGGAACCATCTTGTTTTTCTCCAAATGTAGAGCTTCAATAGGTTGGGATCGGAGCTGTAACTGCCGAGGAGTGTGAGTTTTTGAAGGATTTTTTTACTCTTCCGGTAGATTGGGATTATCAAAAGCGGACTGTCGTATATCTGTAACAGGCAGCCACCAACCTTGAATGGCTTAAACCACAATATAGGTGCCTATATAACAGAGACGTTACAGGTAAAAATAAAAAAAAAGATGTAGGAAGAGTGTCAAGAAGACAACTCTAACCTGGGGGTTGGGAGGGGGGACAAAATGTAATTCATTTGTTCATGTTGTTGTTCAGAAGTGAAAATTTGTTGTCATACTAAATACAATGGTGGCACATATTGATACATAGTGATACGAGATATAACACAAAATAAGTTAACATTGAATTACAGAAATGCATTACAAATTGTGTCAACAGGTAAAATTAACCCGGAAGTACGATTTGAGAGTACTCACAGTAAATGAAAGCTTGTTAAAAGCCGGAAACAACTCAAAATCATGCATCAGAAACTAAAATCAATTTAAACACATCCCAGGGATTAAATGTTTTAAAGCCATGGAGGTCAAAGAAGACATGCATCCGTTTCAGTTTGCAATCAAAATACTGTGAGCAGTAAAAAAGAAGCAAAAGAACCTAAAGGGTCATTCAAACTCATATGTAAATACATTGGCAAAGCCTTGGCAAAACATACGACGATAAGACAAACAGCAGTCAAGAAAACATTGAAAACTGTTGGTATATAAATATATCCACAGCTAACTTACTTGCTCTATGTTTCTTCCTAGTCTGTGTAGTAATATGTATGAGTACATATTCATCCTTAACCTATAATAGCATAAATAACATTTTCAAATATTCTAGCTGCTTTCATTGTTTCTGTTACTGATTGTTCTGGTAGTTGAGTGTTGCTTTAGAAGAAAGCGTAATTACAAATGTGCTACAACAAAGTTTAAAGATGTTGCTTATGGAGAATTTTTGAGAGAACCAATGGTATGGAAGCTGTTGTTTTGGTGCTGCAAGTGGTCATCTTGACTTGTTAAATGACCAGATTTCAGATACTGTATATTCATAAATATATGTGCAACTACATAAAGTTGGTTTTATTGTCATGGATTTTCTGTTCATCGAAATAGTCTTAAGTTGTCAAGAGTGCACCAATATTTGTATAATTACGTATAGTTATACAAATACGTAAAACGAGAATATAACTAAAGAATGTCAAATGTTAAAACGTGGTAAAACATATGTGATGAAACTTGAGCTTAATTACACAATTAGTAATATTGTTTAAAAAAAATGTGTTTAAATAAAGGTAAAATATCAAATTTGAAAGGTCCATACAATTAACTAAAAAATCATGGTTATTTTATGAAGTACAACTGTTTTGGTATATTGAGTGTCAGGAGTGCAAAACTAGAGGCTCTCATTAGCTTGTGTCGCTCACCTGTATATATCCTGTTTAATAAGGTTAAAATCATATTATATAGTATTAGATATCCTTATTTATGATTGAGGACAAATTTGGTTTAAAAGCAGAAGATTTTTGAAAAAAATTTACAAAAATTACCAAAAGATTGCAGAAAATGACTTTAATGAACAATAACTCCAATTAGATCTGTAGATGTCAATTGACGACTTTGGTCATGTTGACTTATTTGTTGATCTTACTTTGCTGGTCATTTACAGTTTATCTCTATCTAAAATTATATTCAAAATAACCAAAAACTGCAAAATTACTTTAAAATTACCAAATTAGGGCAGCAACCTAACAACAGGTTGTCTGATCTGCCTGAAAATTTAATGGGCAGATAGATCTAAACCTGATGAACATTTTAACCGCATGTCAGATTTGCTCTTTATGCTTTAGTTTCAGAGGTATAAGCCTAAAACTGTATTTTACTCCTATGTTCTATTTTTAGTCATGACAGCCATGTTGGTTGGAAGGCAGGGTCATCATACACATTTTGTTTAACTATATACCCTATGGTGATTACGGCCAAGTCTGGTAAAATTTGTCTCACTAGTTTCACAGAAGATTTTTGTAAAAGAATACAAAAATTTACGAATAATTGTTAAAAATTGACTTTAAAGGGCAATAACTCATTAAGGAGTCAATTGACAATTTCGGTCATGTTGATTTATTTGTAGATCCTACTTTGCTGAACATTAGTTAAGCCTTTTTCAACTGATTTTTATAGTTCGTTCTTATGTTGTACTGTTATATCACTGTCCCAGGTTAGGGGAAGGGTTGGGATCCCGCTAACATGTTTAACCCCGCCACATTATGTATGTATGTGCCTGTCCCAAGTCAGGAGCCTGTAATTCAGTGGTTGTCGTTTGTTTATGTGTTACATATTTGTTTTCGTTCATTTTGTACATAAATGAGGCCGTTAGTTTTCTCGTTTGAATTGTTTTACATTGTCATTTCGGGGCCTTTTATAGCTGACTATGCGGTATGGGCTTTGCTCATTGTTGAAGGCCGTACGGTGACCTATAGTTGTTAATTTCTGTGTCATTTTGGTCTCTTGTGGACAGTTGTCTCATTGGCAATCATACCACATCTTCTTTTTTATAATTATTGGTGTTTACATTTTATTTCTATCTATAATAATATTCAAGATAATAATTAAAAACTGCAAAATTTCGTATTCAGGGGCAGCAACCCAACAACGGGTTGTCTGATTCGTCTGAAAATATCAGTGCAGATAGATCTTAACCTGATGGACATTTTCATCTTGTCAGATTTGCTCTAAATGCTTTAGTTTCAGAGATAAAAGCCAAAAACTGCATTTTATCCCTATGTTATATTTTTAGTCATGTCAGCCATGGAAGGTTGGAAGGCGGGGTCATCGGACACATTTTTAAACAAGATACCCTTATGATGATTGTGGCAAAGTTTTTAAAATTTGTCTCAGTAGTTTCAGAGTTTTGTAAAGGTTAACGACGACGGACGACGACATCGGACGAAGGACGACGGACGAAAGACGCCAAATGACGAGAAAAGCTCACTTGGTCCTTCAGGCAAGGTGAGCTAAAAAAGGAAGAAATTAGGAACTTCATGTAAGTAATAATTTAAAAACAAATATAACATTTCAGCAAACTTTTAAGATTGCAGGTCTCTTTTCAAGCTGCTCAATATTAAATAGAAAAGAGGGGCGAAAGCTACCAGAGAGACATTCAAACTCATAGATTAAAAAAAACTGACAACGCCATGGCTAAAAAAGAAAAAGACAAACAGACAAAAAACAATACACAAGACACAACATAAAAAAAACTAAAGACTAAGCAACACGAACCCCACCAAAAACTAGGGGTGATCTCAGGTGCTCCGGAAGGGTAAGCAGATCCTGCTCCACATGTGGCACCAGTCGTGTTGCTCATGTGATTACAAACCCGGATTTAGTTCATTTAATGGTAAATTAACCTCATTCTTACAATAATGGGACAAAAAAATCAATTTATATATGATCTGAAGTGCATTAGATCTATAAGTTAAAATAGAAGTAACATTCAAATGACAGTTGAGTTTTTTTTTTTTTTATAAACAAGCAATGTTCTTGTTTCTGAAATGTTTGGTATGATTATGATATGCCAGGAGTGCAACAAAAACAGGGGAAATTGAATTTATTTTCTATTTGATATATCTGCTGTATAAAATAGATTTTCAACCAAAATTTCCTCCGTTAATTTGACGAAGGCTTTATTTTGATATGAAGAAGGTTTTTTTTTGCAAAATAATCAGAGAATTGTTTTTAATCAAAATTGTTTCCTTCAACTTTAAATGAATTGATGCAAAACATACAAAAATCATAAAAACAAATGATAGTCAAGGAGGATATAAAAACCTCTTTGCATTAAAACTAATATCTAGATCTCTGCAATCAATTGGGGTGAAAAAATATTGAATAGTGTTTGTCTCAAATTATATTACAAAATAGCGCATACTTGATTTAAATTTTGTTTGTTGGTCTTTGTCAATCAATTTTCAGAAATTTTATTTCTTTATCTTTTTCTTCTTCTGAATTTATTAACTTATTGTATATGTATCAATATGCAACAGAAGAAAATGCACAAAAACATGAAAAACCTGGTTGAAATTAAATCTTTTTTTTAATTTTGACCGTTCTTTTGTTCTTGACTTTGTCCTGAAAGTGTCGTCTCGACGGATAACTAAACACGCGAAGTACTATCGAAAAAGGGACTTTCAATTTCGCCAATAGTATGAGGAAAGTATCAATAATTTTTAGTTTCATATAACTGTTACATTGTATGTTGTATTTGATTTAATTGTGTCTAAGACAGATGGACATGAATATTGGTTCCTAGGATCTAAAGAGCCAACCTGGATATATGACCATCTTCAAAAATGGCCACTCTCCGATATTGTAGACTAGAATCATCTCTATCTCTCTTATTTTTCCAATGCTCAAAGTCGTCATTTAAGGGCAATAACTTCTTAAAGAAGTTGACTGATAATTTTAACAATAGTGAGTAATATGTCGACCTTGTCTTGCTGATCATTTTTGCTATTTAAAGTTTCTATCTATTTATTAAAATTTGCAATATAATAGGCAACCAAAAAAAATAAAGGGCAACAACTCTAATTAGGACACCTCTTACGATTTATGTCATGTAAAATTCATTTGAAGATCTAGTACCTAGTCATGTTGATCATTTTTGCTATGTAAATAAAGGCAACAGTAGTATACTGCTGTTCAAAAGTAGTAAATTGATTCAGAGAAAACAAATCTGGGTTACAATTAAAACCGAGGGAAACACATCAACTATACGAAGAAAACAACTACAGAAACACTGAACTGCAACAAAAAACAACGCCAACATACACAGAAACGGACTATTTCATAACAATTGCCATATTCCTGACTTGGTACAGGACATTTTCAGAAAAATGGTGGGTTGAAACTGGTTTTATGGCTATCCAAACCTCCCGCTTATATGGCAGTGATAAAAAATATATCGCTAAAATGACATTACGAGACAGAAATACAATACAAACAAACGCAAAAACACTCAGCACAGAGATATGCATAATTAATTGGTATAATAGTTCATTTCAAAAATAAACGGCAGAATAACAACGGACATCTCGCATTAACGGCAGCACTGGACACCACAAACAGTAACGAATTTTAGTGACTTATATATAACCGTGAAATTAAACAATTATATGTAACGAGATCCAAAAATGCCCATTTTTTTTTTACAATACTAGTTCAAATAATTATCATGATTATGACGGTCTTAAAAGGCTATTGTATTTAAAGTTGTGAGACGTTATAATTATTTGGACTAACACAATACTTTATCCATGGAAAATCGCAATTAACTCGACTATACTGACAAATAAGACATATGTGAAATGTACCGAAAATACGAAATTCAACTCGCCAACGATTAGACTTAAAACAATATCCAACCGAACTTGCAAAAGAAACATCATAACTAAATACATGAATGTAGGATGTATAAATATCGAGACGCGTAGTATAGCAATGCGAATTCACACTCGGCAAAACAGTCATATTCGGAAATAGGTCGGTTCTTAGCAGACATACGATGTAGATATGGTTAACCACAATTTAAGACGTGGTAAAAATGTCGTTAATTAGTTTAGACACAGACATATCGTATAGATCAACCAATATTTGGAGGTGTCCATAAAATTTACGGAGAGTCATTTTTAATCTTTCCGACCTCTCTTGCAGCAGTTTAACATTCTCTCTTTCTGTTACAAGTTCATTATAATAGGCAAAAATTAAAATAAATTGATATAACTACTATCATAAGTCGTCTAAAAGTTTTGAGGCAAAAGGACATTATGGCATAGTATTTATTCTGAACATTTCTGCTCTGTCAGATTTTTTTCTATCTAGAACATAGACTGGAATAAAGCACCAAAACAAAAGACACAAAGTACCATGCTAAGAGTATTCAAAATTACGTAGTTAAAAGCTGATTATAAACAACTTAATATTTCTGTTCTCCAAGATAATCTGAACGATCAATATACCTGAAATGGATTCAACTGCTGCTGGCGGTCTCGTTTTTCGGAATCAAACGATTACCTTCTAGAAGACCTCCCATATAACCATTAAGGTCTTCAAGTTGCAATTTGGTTTCAATTGGTTGAGTAGATGAGAAGAAAAGAAGAAAATGTCTTTTCATAGGTTTTCAGAGGGAACTATCTGTATGTACCCATCTATCAATCGTAATTATAGGCATTTTACGTTAACTTAAACTTATATATATGAATAAATCTCTCAGGCTCCATATCCTCTTTCCAATATAATGCCTTTAATGTTCAAAGCGTCTTAAATATATAAGCATTGTCATTTTGGTAAAATTACCATCACATTTTACACACACGAAAATCAAACTCATAGAAAATGTTCTACACTATTTACACTATATATTTTACATTTTTTAGTGAGTTAAAAGTATTCATAATTACAATCAGTACTCACTCAAATAGAAAGAAAGTTCATATCTATAAATACAGTCATACAAACAAATGAAATATTCAAAACTTTTGAACTTATTTTCCCTTAAACATTTGTTAAATGGAAAAAATGTAACAAAAAGTTTCATTCTTTGAAGCAATAGATTGTAAGTTAAATAACGTCATAGACTGAAACGTTTCCGTTTTGTGTAACAATAAGCAATTCCTGTTTAATTTTGTTGAAATAAGCTGATATTGCACCATTTAGATGTTCATTTGGTGCAACAATTTCCTTAAACGTGCTTCCATCTGCCGAAATCACGACAACATTGTTAGATTTAATCCCACAAACAAAAAGTAAATTTGAACTGTCTAAAGTCATTCCATATGGAGAAAATAGCCGTTCGTCTTTAATTTTCAAAAATTGATTGCCTTCAAAATCCAAACAAACGACTTCACTACCGTCTTGTTCTGCATAGTATAGTTTGTCTTTGATAATAACTGGATGATGATAAAAGTCCTTTGAAAATTTGATTGGCATAGACTTTTGTGTATTTCCAAGAAGATCTGTAAACACATATCCCTTTCCTAGGTTTTCAATAATGAAATTTCTTTTGTGTAATGAAATCGATCTTGCTTTTAAACCTTCAGCGAAAGTTCTTAAAACTTTACCAGTTTTGAAGTTCACTATGTTTACTCTATCGGCGGATGTTACTGCAATGCTATTTTCATCAATAATGGCAAATCGAATGGAACAAAACAGTAACGTTATATTCTTATCAACATCACCCTTAGAATTCAAAATGATTAAGTGCGCATTTTTCCGGTCGCAAAATATCAATTCTCCACTTGGTAAAATACCACCGTCCATTATTTGAGGTTCTGTATATATGTATTCGCAAGGAATTTTACATTCAAGTTTTAATCTTAACTGAATGGTCTCAATATTTCTACAAGTGCCAATTGGTCCTATTAACTGTGCTTCCCTAGATTTTCGTATCTTCAAAGCTACTTTATTACAATTTGCCTGAACTTTAATTTGTCCAATAGAAGGTGGAGAATCTTCACTCGATTTAATATCATATGGGATTACTTCGGTGTGTGTCCTTTGTGACATCATACGCATAACCATAAACGACTGAAAATCTGAAGCAATACTTTTGATACAGTTAAGATTTTCTTGCATTTCCTTTACCTTAGTCGTATGCGATTCAGTATTCCCCAACACAGTCTCTATCTCCGATTCTTGTTTCACAAAGGCTTGTTGCATCTTAGTGTTAAGATCTGCTTCTAACGCATCAAAATATTTGTTGATAGCCTCTCTGGAAGACTGTAAGTCTCCTTCACATTTCATTTTCTGCTCTTTAAGTTCTTTAAGATTTGCTTTACGATCTTCAATAAAGTTTGAAATATTTGTCAGCAAGTCTGACAATGTTGTTTCAAGATCTAAAAAGGAAGGCGACTGTTTTATATCCTTTACTACTGCTTCAATTGGTGGTCATCGTGGTCTATACAATTTATCTTTATCTTTTGAACGTACCTTGGGAGTTTAAGAACATTTTCGATTGAAATAATTTCATGTTTCCTAGTTGCTTTCGCAATATCGTGGTAAATTTTACACTTTTCACAGAAGTTTTCTTCACATTCAGGACACCATACTTGGGCATCCTCGGTAATGTGTTGAATGAAGCAGATGTCACAGAGATGTTGTCTACTTGAAGCCATATCTGTAAATGCTATTTCTAAAAAAATAAATTGGAAAAAAATTAAACTCTTACATGTTTACATATTTATAGATTATCGTTGGTCATCTTAACGAGATTGATTTTCTCGCTTCAGCCGGTACGGCGAAAGTGAATAAAGCAATCGAGTTGAGATGACGAGTGATAATCTGTTTATCGCTATTTTACCTATGACACCGTTGTTAATTTCAATGACAACGGCACGTGTGCCCTTAGTGTCTAGAAATAATTTTTCATATTACTCTACAATCTCCGTACAGCGCTCGTTTCCTTTCTGTATACTCAGTATACTACAGTACAAAGGAAATCATAAGTCAGTAAGATCAAAGGAAAATTTCGTAAAATAGCGATAAGTTAAATTACAAAGAAAATGTCATGAAGTGTTTGTAATTATACTATACCAAAACCTAAGATAAGTTGAAGTGTACAAACACTAATTTAAAACCCAGAGTGTTTTGTTACATATGCAGCCTAGTGTTTCATTACATATCTGTAGAGTCGTCAAATGTCGCTACAGGAAAGTAACAAGAGATGACATGAAAACAAAAATAAAAATAGCCAATGAGACAACTTCCTCTCAGAGTCTAAGGACGTAAAAATTAGCAACTATATGTTATCGTTCGGTTTTCAACAATGACCAGAATCTGTACTGCATAGCACGCTATAAAAGGCCCCAACATAAAAATAAGCCTTTTTGAACCATTCAACGGCATCTCAAAATGTAAGTTTGGTTTGCATAGAAAGACCACCCCGACCGATGCATATTTTTTGACAAAAACAAATAAATTTATTTCTCTTTTTGGCTATAATACGTGTTGTATTTAGTAAATATAATTTTAGTACTTTAACACAACTGAAAAAAATTACATAACATATAAAAGAGATGCGAAAGATACCAAAGGGACATTCAAACTGTTAAGTTAAAAATAAACTGACAATGCCATGGCTAAAAATGAAAAAGACAAAACGACAAACATCAGTACACAAAACACAACTTAAAAAAACAAAAGACTGAAAAACACGAACCCCACCAAAACCTGGGGATGATATCAGGTGATCTTGACGGGTAAGCAGAACCTGATCAAGATGTGGTACCCGTCATGTTGCTCATGTGAGTATAAACCCGGTAATAAGTTTGATTCGGTGGGTCACATTCGGGAAAAAAAGGGCAAACGGAATTGACGTTAAGACAATTGGGACAAATCCGCTGTCATCTGTGAAACAGATATTCTATAACGGTCAACAACTCGTGATGGCGTCCGTAGTTTACAAAGAGATGATTTCAACTTCATCACTTAGAACTATTGGTTTAATGGCTCCCTTGTGAGCAGCGATCAATGAAATCATGATAGGAAGCACAAGCCCTGGAATATCGTATCAACTGGGAGATATATAATCCGTATGCAGGCGCCGCTAGAAAAATAAGAAAATATTATTAACTTAAAAATGTATTCTTAAATATCAGCTGCAACTCAAACAATAATGTACACGCTAAATAGTCTCGCCTGTTTTACTTATGATTGAACACATATTACATTAACTTAACATTTTCCATGATTAATAAAAATAAAGTCATGGTCAAGTGAAACATGCTAGATAGACATTTACAAATAATAATTATTCCATATACAAATATGTAAGTCTCAAATATATGTCCTTTTTAATATTGTGTCATCGACGTTCCAAATTTATGTCCTTTATTGTCTCAAATCTATGTCTTTTATTGTCTCAAATCTATGTCCCGTATTGTCTCAAATCTATGTCCTTTATTTCCTCAAATCTATGGCCATTTTTGTCTCAAATCTATGTCCTTTATCAAAATGTGGTGACGTAAGACATAGCAAGACTTCACCAAGTATATGACGTCACTGCATAAAAGAATGATGGCAGAGCAGGACACAATTCCAAATGATGGATGCGTTATATCTAGTAAGCGGATTTGAAGGTGCCGTTCCGGACAGAATGGTAAAAAAGTTTTTGTCGCTTTACTTTTACGACCAAGAATCTAAATGTATATACAAGAAATTTCAAGACTTAACCCTTTGAGCGCCGAGACGTTGTCTTTTTACACTGTTACGTTGTCACAGGTCATACATATTTGAATGACGTTACTATAAACGATACGTTACGTAACGTCAACACTTACCTACAAGCACATGCACGTTATCCACGGTAATCGATTAATTGGACATCTCATACATTCGGGGAAATTTCTAACATCCTCGGGACTAACCTTTAAACTTGAGTACACTTAGCGGACAATGCGTGTATTCAGTGATTTTTTTTTTTAATTTTCGGGTTGGAAATCTAAGTTTATTTATTTCATTTCTATTTCTTTATCTAGAAAACTATAAAAAAAATTATGGACAAAATGAAAATTTTATAAAATGATATATATATAACAAAGAATAAACTTTTAGGAATATTGAAGAAAATATAGCTCAATAGCGAGAGGCTTTTAACATTGCAGTATAAAATACAGGCTAAAATGGCTGAAACGTCAAATTTGCAAACTTCGTGTTGAAAATTGCCTAACAAGGTCATTACAAAAACAGGTTGCGGGGATGAAACTTGAAACTTGAATGTCCAAAGAATAAGCAAGTGTAGTCGTTGAACTCTAGGTTCCCACGTAAAGTTAAATGCCCCTATTTCAAGAAGAATAAACTCACGAAAACACGGAAAATTCACTAAATTCGCGTTCATTGTTTTGATTTTGACCGCCTGACAACTTTACGGAAATATCAGAGTGATTATAAACAAGGACTCTGTGACGGGCAACTTATAATATCCGTGTTTTAAAGATTTTAATGATATCAAGCCAGTCCAGTTAAAACTATTATCACGTGGTACAATTCTCATTTACATATTATGAATATTAATTAGTAAAAGTACTACTAATTTCTGGCTATGAGCATTGTTCTCAGTTTCTTCATAGTTGGCGCGGGTCTGGTTTTTGTTAAAGATCTATCGATGAAGAGTGCGACTTAACACAAAAATCGGGATACTAGTATATAGCATAGTAAAGATTTAACCATCAAAGTATTAATTGATTGGGCATTAAATCGAATGACAACTGTGTTCAGCGGCAAATATTTCATGAATATTCACAACAATAACTTATCTTTTTTCTGATAATGTATAATCTGAAATAATTTTACTTTAACATTACAATTGTGTGACTTATCCTTTATTTTGATTTGCCGATTTGGTTGTGTTGTATGTCACTTGTCTGACTAATCCAGTAGTAGTGAACTTTTAGCATCAATTTTTCTTCTTTTTTTATATAGCCTTAGCTGATCTTTCTTGTTTTTGGTATTGAAGTCATTATTTTACATGTCAAAGGCATGCGAAGTTCCATCAATTTCGATAAATCTTTTTTTATTTTTTTACAACATTTGATGTTTATCTGTAGTTCACACTGTCTTGATCCTTTTATGGAGTAAGCCGATTTTTACAGATGATATTTAAGTGTTATGAACTTAAGTTCAGTAAAGAACACAATTGTAAGTTCAAGTTTAAGGAATCCTTTGCTGTGTTAACATATGTCCGACTTAAATCAGTTTTATCATTATAAAATGAGGCCTATCGATAAAATTATTGGCAAGAGTTCATTTAGGAATTTCGGGAAAATCGGTATTGCCCCAAATGCTGTAACAGTTTTCTTTCATTGCTTCTTACTTTATGATGTATCATCTATTTTTCAAAACTAGTACATAGTTAGTTTGAAGTATGAAATAAAAGAGGTAAATTTTAATACAAATGTACCAATAGTTTACCCAATCATAATTACGGATGATCTACTTTCCTTTTGACTGAGGTTGTTGATTCTTTAAGTTTTTGAATTTGATTTGATACATGCACAAACATAATCACAAACTGATTACTTCAAAAATCCTTCTTCAATTTTAAAAAAAGTGATGCGGACTTGGTGTAAAAGAGGGACGAAAGATACCAGAGGGACAGTCAAACTCATAGATCGAAAACAAACTGACAACGCCATGGCCAAAAATAAAAAGACAAACAGCCAAATAATAGTACAGATGACACAACATAGAAAACTAAAGACTAAGCAACACGAACCCCACCAAAAATGAGACTTTAACTCAAGGACAATATATATAGAGGTCAACTTACAGTCGTAAAAGATAGTTGGACATTATACGATAATTCAAACACTAAAATGATAAAGTATACATAGTCCTTGAATAAATTATCAGAGACTACTAAAATTTGCTATCAGCATTCATTTCCTAAAATAAAATATAGCAGTCGGATATAAACAAACACAATCGCTTCGACCATCAAACATCACACTTAAATATTAACGAAACAACGACTGGGAAAATATATCAACTCTGACCTAAGTGAAAACAACCGCCGTTGAATGACACAGATAAATAGTGCCGGGTTGAAATAGTTACTCATTTCCCATAACTTGTAAAACGATAAAGTTAGATAGAAGATTGCACTTGTATGAAGAATTGACGATTTTAGACGACCATTTATTTTCCAGTTGAAAAATTTGAAATAAAACTCTTTTTACAAGAATGGAAATTTTCAAATTTTAGAATTAATCAACACTTTCTTGGATGTTCTTAAAACTGAAAAATGATTTGTTACATGCAATATTCAGGTTCCACCATAAATAAAGCTTTTCACATAAAATTTAAAAACAAACTATTGTACTAGATGATTACGTGGCGCATTGAATGTTCGCTTCCCCGAGATTTTGATTTTTTAAGCCAAACGGAAACATTTCTTACAACACAGTAGTCTTGTAATTACAAGAAAGGCCCCATTATATTTTTTGTATACTTGTATCTCTTTTATTCAGCTCTATTTGATTTTATCTTGATTGTTTTCATATATAGTCATACGGAGAAGTTAGATTAAAGTCTTGTTTAATCTTTCCTAATAACAAAACAAAAAACAAAAACAAGAAACCGATTCAAAATGATGACGATAGTTTAATAGTTTTAATGTATCAGATGGACTGAAAAAAATCTACATGCTGTTACATGTTATAACTTCTGTATATAAACAAGTTCGTATATCAATTTTGTGTGTTGTATTTGAATTTTTAATAACATTATTAGCTTAACTTTTGCATAGAATTATGTACTGCCGCCCGTGTTTATATACTGTTTTTCTTTAGCTACCGTTAACTATTTTGGTTATGTAAATAAAAAATTCTGAATTTTCTTTTGGCACCAGTATTATTTTGAAAGAGTCCGTTATGATATGAAAGTCATGATATTTGGTATGGTTACAAATGAGACACCTGTAGCCACCAAAGACATCAGGACTAGGCTATGCACTACGGATCGTCGTACTGCCTTCAACAATAGTTTTGTATACATGATCTCCCCAAGTTTTTGGTTGGGTTCGTGTTGCTCAGTCTTTAGTTTTCTATGTTATGTGTGAACTGTTAATTGTCTTTTGGTCAGTTTTCGTGTTTTGCCATGGCATTGTCAGTTTTTGTTTTCGACTTGTGAGTTTGACTATCCCTTTGGTATCTTTCGCCTCTTTGTATGCAAGACTGGCCTTCATATAATTCAATGTGAAACAATTAAAATGAAAATGTTCACGACATGTTAAGCTTTTAGCATCAAAGGATCGAAAAACAAACATGACAAACAAAGGGTATGTGATAACGACAACCACTTGGCCAAACGCTTCCTCCTAACTTTGGAAAAGCTCAGTATATTTTTGTAGGCGCTGATCCCCTCTTCTAACCTTGAACTGTCGGTGTCGTGTACCAGTATAACATTAGAACAAATAGCAAAAAAACATTTGAAAAAGAGTTTGACTTGTCAGAATGGGACCAAGCACAAAAAAAAAAAAAAAAAATGAAAAATAACACAATAAAAAAAGACAAAAATAAAATAAAAATATAAAAGATAGGTAATTCAAAACACGATCTTGACTAAAAATAGAACATGTTTTCAAACATTGTCAACAAAGTGAGGCGCTTGTTTTCAAACATTGACAACAAAGTGGGACTAATGAACAATTTAGGCGGAGTATAAAAATTGTATGTCATGATCAAGTATTAGAATGATAAATAAAAAACTCAGGGTATGATTTAGCTTTTCGCAGAAATTGTTTTAAAAGACATTGTCGAAATTATTAATAACTTTGATATTTTGTAAATGGGTACGTTTCTCAAGAAATATGTTGAGTAAAATAGTGCATTCACTGTATTCCCGAATTCGACCGACTTTATCTGACGAGCTAGCCTTCTAAATTTTAACAAACAGTTTTTATTGAATATATTTACAGAAATCAAACAGATACCAATTATCGAACGATTTGCAATCTGTAACACTTCACATTGTGAAAATCAGTAAAAAGTTAATGGTTTAACGACTCTTTACCAGTAATTTCAAGTACCTGCCACTTTTATACGCATATATGGTCACACACAGCACCAATTTTTATGACGTCATTCGGATAAACGTTACAATTTAAAAATAGAATAACATTTTTTTTTACAGTCAACCATGTGAACTGATCTCACTAAGTTAATTTGACAAAGACATACAAAGTTTATATTTGGAGTATAGCTTGTGTAAAAATTTGCACAATACCTCTAAAAAAGATAGTTTTCAACCACAAAATTCAATATATATTTAGGAGTTGTAGGGCTTTTCTTGTATAACAGAACAAAGTCAGTTATTTTTCTTCAAACCTATTATGGTTTCGGTAGTAAAATGATGTTTTTTTTATATACGTTTTTACTGGTTAGTGGGTTCTGCTTAAAAGCGACAAAAATGTCGTTTTGGCGTGCTAACAATCATAGGAAATGTTTGGACAAAGAGCAACTGATTGATATGATAAGCAAAAACCACATAACGGACCACAGAAAAAATGAAGCAATTTATGAGTGTTTAGAAGTACAATATTTCCTGTCGTAAGAGAAATTATCAAGATACTATTTAAATAAAACGTCAACTGTCAGTGCTGTAACAATGCCGTAGAAATTCCTAAAACAACAGTTTTAAGGCGCCCAATTCATGCAACTTACACTAACAGTCGTTGGCAAATAGATTTTTAAAATATGCCTCCAGTCAAAGGTTACAACTACATTTGTAACATAGTAGATTGCTATTCTCGTTTAGCATTTGGTGGTCCATTAAAAGAGAAATTCGCAAAAGATGTAGCTGAACTTACTTTAAAATATGTATATCTATATGGTTCGCCAGGAATATTACAAAGTGACAATGGCAAAGAATTCAAAAATGCAAACTTGGCTGAAGTTGTGTCGATTTTCAAGACCCGGCAGTTACATGGACGTCCCTATAACCCACAGACCCAAGGACGCGTAGAACGCTTCAATAGAACACTAACAGAATATTTTAGAAAAAGACTGGCCTTCAATATTGTCAGAATTTTATTACAACTACAACAACAGGGTAAACAAAAGTACAAAGCCTTCCACACCATATCAGCTTTACTTTAAAAAAACCTAACTTTGCACCACCTATTGATGAACAGGTAACTATAAAAATGAATAGAATTTAAAAATAAATGGAGAATGTGTCCATGGGACACAGATGATGCCCCCGCTTGCATATTCATATTACGTTATAAAGGGACATAACTCAAGAATGGTAAAAGTGACGCTACCCAAATTTGTACTTGATCTGAGTTTTGTGGTTATAAGCATTATGTTTAAGTTTCATAACATTTTGTTGAGTTAGAGAACAGGAACGAAAAATTCAGCATTTTTTTTCCATTTGTAAAGGGGCATTACTCTAGAACGGCACCAACATTCAAACTTGATCTCTGTTTTGTGGTAATAATCATTTTGTATAAGATTCATAAAGTTTGGTTGAGGCAAACTTAAGTTAGAGAACGGAAACAAAAAAATCAGCAATTTTTCCATTTGTAAAGGAACATAACTCTAGAAATGTAATAGTGATGCCACTGAAATTCAAACTTGATTTGTGTTTTGTGGTAATTAGCATTGTGTATAAGTTTCATAAAATTTGGTTGAGACAAACTTAAATTAGCATGATTAGAGAACGGAAACAAAAAATTCAGCAATTTTTCCATTTGTAAAGGGGCATAACTCCAGAACAGTAAAAGTGACGCCCCCAAAATTCAATCTTGACCTGTGTTTTGTGGTAATAAGTAAAGTTAGAGAACGGAAACCAATTTCGGGACGTACGGACATACATACGGACAAGGATATAACTTAATGCCCCCTCTGTTATGGCGGGGCATAAAAAAAAATATAAATATTTATAAAAAGTCACGAATTATGTTTTCTAAATAAATGATATTCATCTTGTCTTATTAATTTTAACTATACTACACATTATATAATACACTTACCTTAAGGTTTTATTAATTAGACGCGAATTTAAAAGCTGATTAACCCCAAGACACACACACATACTGAAAAATGAATAATTTAAAATCTTGTGAAAATATTAAAGTTACACACTACAAGCATTGTATTTCATTAATGATAACTGAATTATTCTGTAATGCAATGTTCAAAATAATATAAAATGCCAAAGTGATACATGTATGTATATATGACGTATATAAACTTATTGCACTATCGTTGATAATATATACGTGGAATAAAACCGTTTCTTTTTTATATAGCTTCCATTTGTGCTCCTAACTGAAGATGAAAGAAAATTCCTAGTACAGGCTCACTTAGAATTAGAGGTTGAAGGAGAAGAGATTAATGAAACAGTACCTGAAAGTGACTTAAAATGAAAATGGAAATGGAAATGTTGAGATATTAAGGAACATAGATGACAGAGATGTAACGTTTGAAGGTAATAATACAGGTCTTTATTTACTAAAATAGCAATCTGAAAGTTTTTATTATTATAAGGCTACGGCGATATAAGTTAAACAAAGTTATTTTTCAACACATGCTTATGAAAAACAAATATTAAAATGCGTATTTTATAACTGTGTTGTCATTTTATTATTCTATATATGCGTTAAATTTGCCACTGGACGTTACACAACCATCGATAGTACTGTTTAATTTGTTTAATCTATTTTTTTTAAAAGAAGCCATGGATATTGTGTCGGAAGTTAACGAAGAAAACCAAGAAGTTCTGGAGACAAACAAAGGAAAGCAGTTGGAAAATGATCATATAGTTACAGAAACCGGGGATACAAACTTCACTGCGGAAACAGATGATACTGCAAATTTAGAAGTCGTAAGTAATGTTTTAGTATGATGCAATATTTTGCTACATTAAACATGTGTGCATTGTGCATGTGCGTTTTGAAAAAAAAAAATGTTATACGCTAATTAAAAAAAAATGAAGATTTAGGTATAGCCGTCAAACACCTTTTCACCTTTGAATATTATAAAATGGAAACGAATCGAAAAGAAAAATATTCGTGTAAATTTAATGATGTCTTTTTTTATTTAATTATTTTTCCACATATTTTACTTTATGTGCTTTAAGATATAAACGAATCTTGATCCCATGGAAGGTGCAAGTCCGTATTACAAGGAACAATACAAAAGGCGTTTTGGAAATGCTAGTAACGATAAAAAATGCTATTCCGTAAGTCATAGATATAAAAAGATCATATGTTGATTGCAAAATTAATTTATCTTTTTCTTATCCTTATACTTTTATATATCTATTTATTATTAATATAGTTTGACCAGGTTAAGTTTAAATTTAAAGCCGATGAAAAAAAAATATTGCCTTCAAATACTGCAATGTATTTAGCATTAATTTTTTTTTTTTACCAAACGTAAAACCCTAACACAGAATAATCTGCGTATCTAAATTTACTGTGTTTTTTTTTAAAATTTGAATAAGAAGATGTGGTATGAGTGCCTATGAGACAACTCTCCATCCAAGAACAATGAATAAAAAGTTAACAATTACATGTCAAAGTACGGCCTTCAACACGGAGCACTGACTCACACTGAACAAGCATTGTACAAGTACGCGGTTCATATGACAAAAGCAAGGTTCACATTTTATTTATTAATACACAGGGTTTAAAAATGCTTTATGATTTGTTTGTTAGACTGAAGGAAAATCTGTAATTAATACTGGACTGATGGAGTATTTTCAAAAACAGCAACTAGAGATTTATCCTCTTGAAATGTTTTCTGACAATTATCAGGACATCTTTACTCCGACTATTGGGGAATATTTACAATTCAGGACAAATCCAGCCATGAACAAAAGGACTGCAGTGTTTACATCTGGTTTCTGGAGAGAAGAAATATGCAAAAACATAAAGAATGATTCTTCTCGGGGAAAGATTTTCGTTATTAAAGACATAATTACAAATTTTACATTTAAACTAAATAGATATCAGCTAAGACCAAAAAGTTAATATATGTCCCATTGTGATTCAGAAATTCTTCAATCAAAAAAATAACACATTTTATGTTTAGCGATTTAGAATCATTTTTTGTTATTTAATTAAGGTGGTACCTAACACTACAGGGAGATAACTCTGTAAAAATCAGCTAAACGTTTTAATTACGTTGTGTTGTTAAGGAATATTAAGCTTCTCAATGATCAAAATAAGTGTTTGTCAAACTGCTATATAACCAGTATAATTTTTCTGATAAATTGGTTGGTTCAAATTTTTGAAATTTTATATTTTTGTGAAAGGGTCAAAGTAAATACTTTGTCAAAATTTTATGAAAATTAAACGAGCCAAATTAATTTTAGTGAAGGTGTTGGGTACCACCTTAAGGAATGACTGTAATATTTTTTCTGTCTATAAAGAAATAACATCAAAAATGTGGTGCACACTGAATAACCCACGTAGCGTGTTATTTTAAACTGTGCACCACATTTTTTATTTTATTTCGAATAGACATAAAAAAATATTACAGATATTCCTTATAATTTAATTCTAAATTCCATTTTAAGCCGGAGTAAATCATGAAAAAAAGTTGATGACGTCACGGTCACATGACAAAATTATGTCTATGAGCTGATAGACAAAACACTGTCAGCCAATCAGAAGACGCGTTACATCCAAAATTAAATTATTCAAGGTAAAATATGTATGAATGTCAATGAAACAGCTATATGGACGAGAGACAAAATGAAGTATGTTGATTTTGCAAAAAAATATTCAGTCTTTACTGTTTTTTTAGTGAAAAAAATATGTGTAGTTTCATTCTTGAAGGCACATTAATAAAGTAACATATATACTCGTTATGCCAATAATTTGTACACTGAATTATGTTGTGGTTGTTGAATGTTGTCATGGTACACAATGGATTTTAAAAAATACATAGATTTGAAACTCGAATAGTTTCACCAGAAAAAAATTCTTTTTTTAATAAGATAGTGGCACAAAATGTCATTGTTAAACACAATAAATTATACCTTAAACATTTTTATGTGGTACCTATACATTGAAACATTGAACAAAACGTTTGTTAATAGGTGTATGTATTTAAAGCTTACGATACAGAATATATTTAATTCATTGTTGAAGGCCGTACATGTATCTTTAGTTGCTTGTATACAGATGTCATTTTGTTCAGGTTGTTTATTAACTTATATATATTTCGTATTTGTTATCAAGACGTAATGAGTAAAGGGAAGTAACGATAATTACTACAAAACAATTAAACACGGGATCGAGAAAAGCAAACAATTTGAAAATGTTGCAGTTTTACAATAAAATGTAAAAATCATACAATAATTACACACGCATGTAAATTGTTTAAGCACACACATGGAGAACACATCCCAACTTAACATTGAATTATGGAAAATAACTTAATAAAACAAAAATCCTATAAGGCTGTACTTATTAGACGGGCATACATTTGCGCATGGCGAAACAAACTGGAAAAAGATTTAAGAAAATGACACAGATTTGAAGCCGTATCTTTTTTAACGGACATAGAATTGCGAACGACGTCACGATTGAAAACAAATATGAAAATAGGACACAGATTTGAGGCCGTATCTTTTTTAACGGACAAAGATTAGCGATTGACGTCACGATGGGGCACAGATTTGAGAAACGGACACAGATTTGAGGCCGTACACAGATCTGAGGTTTACATATATAGTGGTCTTATCGCTTATGGTACCTGAGAACTGATCAAACCATAAAATCTTAGCATTGAAAAATGAACAATGAAAATGAGGTCAAGGTAATATGAACCCAGCCAGACATGCACACCTTACAATCATTCCATACACTTAATATACTTGACCTATTGCTTATAGTATCTGCGAAATAGACCAAACCACAAAATCTTAACATTGTCCATAGAACTATGAAAATACATATAACCTCCATTCGGACATGTACACACATTACAATCATTCCATACACCAAATATAGTTTGCTTACTGCTTGTAGTATCTGATATAATGTAACTTTAACCTTGATCACTGATCCATGAAATGAGATAGAGGTCAGGTGAACTCTACCTGACGCACATGTAGAACTTGCAAGGAACCAATATAGCAGATATAGTTATCCTATTACTCATAAGAGAGTATTTCACTTAAAAAAACAGTATTTTTTCTAAAGCAGTGACTGAATAATGAAAATGAGGTCAAAGACAATGGAGATATGACAGACGAAAACTTCGTAAGATAAGGTATCTGCATGCAAGGTATGACGTATGCAGGTCTTCTTCCTACTGAAATATTAAGCTTTATACTAATAGTTTACGCCCCCACACAGTGTTCGTGAGTGCCTAGTATGACTATATGTAAATGGCGAAAATGGGAAAACATATTATCAGAAGTCCATTACTAGAAGGACTTCTAATATTATTGATCGCCAGGAATTAAATTCATTCATATTTCCATTGAGAGTCGGTCTAACAATCTGTAAGGTATCAAAGCTTTTCTGTGAAAAATTAAGTGGACAAAAAGATATTATATAAAGAATTCCGATGCTCCGACCGGAAGGGTAAGTAAATCATGTTGCTCATGAATGTAACTACAAATCGGGTAACACACGTTTTAAAACACATTCGCTAACTTACTGTTTTTTGTTCCATCATCCCATTTTTTTTTCATTTTGTAACGATTGGAAACCCATGACGACGGCTTTTTTTTTTTCTTTTGAAATTGATTTTTACACTGAGCATAAATGACTGTAATACTATATCATAGACATATTATTTATACCACACCACGACACGAAATAAATATGAAACATAGAACAATAATTATACAAAATCATTTAATCGCACGTAATCAAGCCTGTGCACTTATTAAAGGTAATTTTAAATGCCTAAATAAGAATAAAGGTTCATCATAACCTTGCTAATATGGCCGTATTTACACTACAAATTTTACTCTTAAGTACAGACAAACCTGTGCACCTGGAAAAGTTTTACGGCATGGTAGGAACTAGATAATTAAATTCTAAATGCACTTTATGATTCAGAAAATTATAAACTTTTCTTGATTTTGCTAGGTCCCAAAATAAACTAAGTTGGGAAAGTGGTTTGAGAAGCTCCGCTCATTTATTAATCCTTTATTCAGAAGCAGTACAGCTTATAGAATATACATTTTTACATTATTTCTAAATGCATCCATTTAATTATATTCATATAATAAATGTTGTGAGTAGTATTGATTTGAATGGACAATAGACCTCTGCAAACAATAGGTGATTTAAACATGTATCAAATGCAACTCAGCTGTTGTTTTTTTATCATCTGCTGACTGGAAAAAAAATGCACATAAAAATCCAGGTAAGTTTTTAATTTTCTGAACCATAGACTACATATAACTTATATATATCTAGGGTCGGCCATGCCTTAAAACTTTCCTAGATGCATCAGTTTGTCTGTATTCATAGTAGATATTGTGGTGTAAATACGTCCATATTTTTCAATTCCTTTTGATGAACCTTAACAGTTAAACTTTACCAGGTGCATAGCGGGTTTTTCTAAATTCATAATAAATCTAGTTAGTGGCGTAAATACTGCCATAGTTACCAAAAAGTTATGGTATACCTTAACGCGTTATATCCCTATTAAAAACAAGTAAACTGTTAAAACGGCTTCTCGTACATATCTTGATTCATTGAATGTCCTAGTCGCCTTATTATACTTCCTTGATTTTCTCACATTTCTCCTTGGTAGGAACGATTGAGATGAATATTGCAAAATTGATTCACATACTCTCATGATCAAATGTAAATAAAATGTTAAAAAATATCAATCAACAAGTCGTTAATCATGTTAATATATTTACCTTTATTCACGCTTAATTGCCACAGGGACTCGGTTAGCAGATTAAAATTTTGTTAATCAATGTTTTTTATTTTTTTTTTTAGTATTTCCTGTGCATTTGTATTACTCTATTAACGTATTTGACGTTGACATCACTATTTCTTTGTTTTCTAGCAATGTGCAGTTTACTATCCATATCCGTATACTGAAAAATCCTAAAGGGATCTAAGTCGCCATCTTGAATTGCCTTCCTACTTTAGATAAAAATAATTAAAATATTAATAAATTACTATACACCTTACAAAGGCACTCATTTTCTTCCTAAATTATTCTTCTATCACATGCATATTTTGATTTTGGATCAACAGAACCCTTACGCAACTTCAGTTGCATTCGGTCAGAATATTCAAATTTCCCGGCGAAAGCAACGTAACTGGCAAACATGTCGTTTTCAGTAAGATAGACGAAATGGAGATAACTCTTGTCATTCGAAACTTTCGGGTTGATGCATTTACTACAACGATAACTCCGCATAGACTGACGAGTGCTGTCCCTAACTTGATACCTACGCTCAATCGGTCAGATTTGAGACAGATTTACACGCCAAGAATCCTTCATAAAAATTAAATATCAAACGAAAATTTCCTCGAACAGTCATTGTATGTGTTGTTTCAATATCAGATTATTCTCCTATCCTTTCGCCCATTGAAAATATCAAATGATTGTCCCCAAACTATCGGGTTTTTTTTTCTTATTAAAAGGAATGTGACTTTCTGTCGGACATCGTCCTGATATTTTTCACATCAAGGATTTATGTAGTACAACATGTATATAATCAGAGGCGGATTTATGGGGACAAGGGCCTCCTAATGGAGCTTCATACATGCATGTATGATAAATGCATAGACTTTTCAAAGTATTAATCCAAAGTTAGCCTACCAACTTGCCCCCCTTTTTTTAAATCCTGGTACTGTTACTGAACTTGGTAAATCCCGTTGAACACGTCAATATTTTTTAGTAACTACTTCATTTTATTGATGTGTCTACCAAAAAGTCAGTGATTTATGTTACCCCGTTTGCAGAAAGGTTCTATTCGTTATTAAATTTGCGCTCGATATTTATGTCAGGGGACAGCACTCGTCAGTTTATGAGGAGTTATCGTTGTAGTAAATGCATCAACCCGAAAGTTTCCGAATGACAAGAGTTATCTCCCATTTCGTCTATCTTACTGAAAAACGACATGTTTGCCAGTTACGTTGCTTTCGCCGGGAAATTTGAATATTCTGACCCGAATGCAACTGAAGTTGCGTAAGGGTTCTGTTGATCCAAAATCAAAATATGCATGTGATAGAAGAATAATTTAGGAAGAAAATGAGTGCCTTTGTAAGGTGTATAGTAATTTATTAATATTTTAATTATTTTTATCTAAAGTAGGAAGGCAATTCAAGATGGCGACTTAGATCCCTTTAGGATTTTTCAGTATACGGATATGGATAGTAAACTGCACATTGCTAGAAAACAAAGAAATAGTGATGTCAACGTCAAATACGTTAATAGAGTAATACAAATAGACAGGAAATACTAAAAAAAAAAAAAAACATAGATTAACAAAATTTTAATCTGCTAACCGAGTCCCTGTGTTAATTGCTCGGTTTATTGTTTTTAATATTTAAGGTTCATCATAACAAATGGACAAAAATGGCTGTATTTACACTTCAAAAACTACTCTGAGTACAGACTAACCTGTCCAGTTGGAAAAGTTTTAAGGCCTGGCATCCACTAGATATATAAAAGTTAAATGCATTTTGTGTTTCAGAAAGATGAAATCTTTTTTGGATTTTGATGGGCATTTTTTTTTCGTTCCTGCAGAAGGTGTAAAAATAAACTAAGTTTGGATACAACTTTGAGATGCTCCCTCTCAGGTAACAACTATTGTATTGCATTAATTGTCCTTGATTGACATGGACAATATAGTCAGACAATGGGTATCTACACAACTATTGGGGAGTTAAAGGTGTAACTGGGTGGACAGTATCAAAGCAATTCAGGTGTTTGTTTATTTTTACACCTTCTGCAGGAACGAAAAAAAAAATGCCCATCAAAATCCAAAAAAGATTTTATCTTTCTGAAACACAAAATGCATTTAACTTTTATATATCTGGTAGATGCCAGGCCTTAAAACTTTTCCAACTGGACAGGTTAGTCTGTATTCAGAGTAGTTTTTGAGGTGTAAACAGTGGTAAATACAGCCATTTTTGTCCATTTGTTATGATGAACCTTAACTGCATCTCATCCTTTCGTGACATCATCGTGATGATTTCCAGGATGCCGTTATAGTTGGAATATTTACATGTACCTTTGCCAGCTGATAATGTCCAAAAGTGTCTTTCCTTTCAAGAAAATGATGGTATATAATTTGATCGAAGTCATTTGATTGACAACGGTTAAATAATACTAATGTATGGAGAGCTGTAACGAAAATATTTCTACCACTGCGCGTTACCGGTTATCTTGTTAAGATGTTTAATCTAAGGAAACAGGGATGTCTAAATGTTTGACGATAGATGATCAATATTTTTTTCTATTTTCAATATAAAAATTGGGGGTCATTGACCTTGATTTTTCGTTAAAATACATTGAAATTAACGAATTTACAGTTTTGTTTATAGAGGAAACTTATTTTTTCCATTACGCGATAGAAATGGTTAAAATTCAACGAACAATTGCTTTTCATCAATGGGTCATTTAAAAAAAAGTCGAATTTTCAGTACACCTATGCTAAAAAATCTATTTTAAAAGAAAAATGCAGTTGTAAGTGTTTAAATGATAGTTTTGAGGATTTATAAATCGGGGTATCAATAATAAACACGATTCAGATCTATTTTGATAAGATAAAAATATATTTAAGTCCGATTTTTTACGTAATTTCTGTGCGTACATTACGGGGTAACTCATTTCAAATGATTGTTTCCCTATTTTCTTATTGCCTTGCTATCTGCAAAAAGAATTGTTTTAGAATTTTAATAACTCTAAAGAAAAATCACAGCTTCTTTGTTTTTCTATGTAACCCTTCTTCTATAGACTAAATTCAATCGGCGTACATGAAATACATGTCTATTTTGTTATCGCTACTATATCAAACGTTATTTTTTTCCTCCCTATGGACATGGAACTATTCATTGATGATTTCAAAAACACAAATCTTCCTAAAATTCAACACAGCATAACAGTGTACAGAAAAGAAATTTCAAAAAATTAAATGAAAAAAATAGTGGGTACCTTTTTGTCATGTCTATGCTGTTACCAACATATTTATTAATTACACCAATATTTTACTTGTAAAAAGTTCAATTACTTTTCGAAATCAAAATCACAGGAGAAAAACATTATCACTTCACCAAATATAATAATATAATTATAATTGCATTCATAAATGGAGAAATTTGCCTATCCTGTTATGTATATCCTGTTACTATGGTTACTATGTTTACAGTAACAAGATAAACAAAATTTGACAGAAACGTCTTTAAAAAGTTTATTATAACATATAGTTTTACACATAATAAAATGTTTGGTTGTTTGAACTCATTTAAAGGTAACTACGTCTTAATCTTCGCAATTACTGCAACCGGTAACAGGATAGACAAAAAGTAGCATGTTTATCTACTAATATAAAAATTCATAATCTATACTTTATCTATCTCTAAAGGAAGAGAACGATTTCATTGAGCCGCAACTCCTCTGAAACCATACAAAGTCGGAAATATTTGTGATATGACGTATAAATGTAGTATTTTGAACTTCCTAAATTTGTCTTTAAAACAAATTTTTTTCCACAGAAAACGCCAATTTTTCAGAAAATATCCAAATTCGGAGTCCGTTTATCGATCCGTGTCTTATACGCTTTCGCGCATGCTCAGTCGACGTACTGCCCGAAAAATTTAACTTTATATATAAATAATTTAGGACAACGGTTTAGATTAAAGATTACACCATTCCTGGCCCATTTGTTTTTCACATTATTAATATTACCAACAATTAACAAGTTCCGGGTCGAATCCGATACCGATTCTAATAGTATATCACAAAATTACCTGATCCCTGTTACCTAATCTGTACGTTCCGCCTCTGTCAAGCGCACATCCAAACGGTGTATTCAGGACTTGCTATAAACACGGGCAATAATTACACCTGCACTTCGTCATTATACAGGGAATAACTGTGTACCTTATAATCAGTGTGACAATACGAATTCTAAAATTTCAAGCTAAAAATAAGGCGTAGGTTCTTTAATTCGTGTCGCGGGTATGGTCTAGTATCAAATAAAATTAATAGATTTGGCTAACTAAGTCCTTATATTTGATTAATAATTAACATTCTTTTTTATTGGAAAATTGTTTAACGTTAATTAAGCGCTAATTAAAAATTGTTTGCTAGCCCCTCTCTGTGATTAATGTAAGATAACTCTGATAAATTTTCCCAACATTTTATCATTATGGGGAGATAATATAATTCGGTTTTCATTTATAGTCTATTTCAAAAAGTTAAAATGTTTTATGTAGGTTCAAATCATAATTTCTCACTAAAGTATTTGACATAAGTTTGAAGTTTCTGGAGTATAGTTGTGGATATGGTGTTCTGTTTTTGTGTTTGTGTGTATGTATATCACGTGTGTGTTTGAGTTAGGGGTTGTTACACTTCAGACATGTATCTTTAGGGAATCAGTAATGAAGATAAATTAAGACAATATGTCTGCTTCTTTTGAATTCTGACATTATTATATACACCATATTAAAGCCATAAATACTTTTACAAGTAGCAGGATAAATGCTGTTGGAGGTTATATGATGCGGACAACAACTTAAAACAATGTACTCTTGACAGCAGAATGAAACGTGTTATTCACCTGAATATTTTACTTCAAATTAAAAGAAGACAGATTACTTTTTATATATTGTATAACCATAATACGGCTTCAAAAATAAACAATTCCAGGATCAGGATTACTTTGAAGCAGATGCACTATCTGAACTCTCACAGTAGATTGCCTCATCAATATAAGTATCTTACCGCCGAGAGAGGGTTTCAATGACCTTGACTACCCATGGATGTTCATGGTCGAGTTCAAAAGTTCTTACTATGCAACTAAATAAAATTTATAAATTATGAAAGGTTCTTCATGTATAATAATTTTAAACGTTTCAAAACAAATAAATGAAATTATAGATATACATAAATGTCTTTAATAAACCACTGATACATACTAAGATCTGTCAAATTTATAAATTTTGTAATGATTTAGAATTAAATCAATTAACTATACGTAAATATAAAATTATGAACCAAGGGAGACAGTACACGCATTTATTCGATAGGCTTTTTGGAATTGGAATATAGTACAAAGGGATGTCACTCTTGCATACAAATGACACGTGAACCGAATAAATTAACACAACAATCGTGCTCAACCTTCAATGAAGATTTTAAATTATCAATATATCCCTCAGTTGTGCATCTATAGAATAGTGGCAGCTAATGAATGCTAACCCACATTAAAGTATATTTGTTTGAAATCTTGTTAAACCTACTCGGGGAAAATGCACGAACTACTTGACTTTCATAGCTCACAATTAACGTGTTTACACATTAATTTAATATAGTCGTTAAAGATTATTTGCCTTTTAAAGTAGAAGACACAATACAGATCGTATGCTTGCCTCAACTTACCCAAAAACAGTTATAATTAAAGCCTGAACATTTTAACATTGTTTATTATTTGTATTCGTGTTGGTTTTTTAATATTATAACAACTTCCTGTAAAGATTCGACTAAATACCTATATCCCGGTATCGTCAGGTAAATACGCTACAAAAAGGGTAACAGGATAAAACTTTATCTAGCGCGTGATAAGTCGTTAACGTACGTTCCTGTTACCAAAAAAAGAAGACAAATGTCTTGTAATTTTTATTATTGGAAATTTACCTATTTAAAAGTTCAAAGAATTAAAACATATAAACAAAATAAAAATCATCTTATCTTCCATATATAATTAAAATACTATGTTTTATTATTCATGTTATTATAAATATCTTTAAAGGGGCATTAGCTGTCAAATTCATGTTCACCGATTTAACTCAAATTCTCATATTTGATTTATAACACATTAAAACGTATATATATATATCCGAATTACAATAAATCTGAAATAAACAATTAACAATAAATGGAGTAGATAATATATGATCAGTATTTCGTGTGTATTTAAGTGCCATTCTTTGTAAGAATCAGGCAATTTTGAAAAAAATCAAAACAGGGCCGGAGAAAACCCACCGACCCAACCATCGTATTTTGAAGTAATCCTCATCCTGAGTTAGAAATGGTAGGTTTTTCGTTTCTACGAGTCTGGTAATTCGAGAAATCTCTAGATAAATTTTGGTTAGAATGATACCAAATTACGGAGTTAGCTCCCCTTAATTGCTCATTTCTAGTGCATTTCAACCAAATTAATTATATATCTTGAATTACCAGAACAGGAAAAGGAAACGAATGTTATATTCGTGCACAATTATACATTTTGAACATAAATTAATGTCAACTTGAGTGGGTTTTTGTTTGTCATGTTTTCACCACTGCCTGATTCTTAGGTAGATTGGCACTTTAGTCTGGACGCCATCTTATTAGCCATCGAGGTGACCTCCGAAGACTGCCGATGGTCACATAACCCGAAATAAACATAAACATAATTAATGTAAATAGATATGGACCACGGGCAATTGTAATTTTCTAGGTCTGTTTGATTTCATGTTAATAACATGTAAATACATATGTAGGTTAAAAAAATAAGTTAATCATTGTTTTTACCTGTATAAGAATGATTTTTTGCTGATCTAATCAGTCAACGAATTGGTTCACCTTTGTTTTCCCTTTCAATGTTGACATTCCTTTCCTTTTAATGGCTGAACACACTTAATACATGCGTAACCAATCCCTAGCTAAGGGGTTAAATTAAAGGTCACATGAATACGGATTCAATGAGGTCAAATTATTCACTTTAACTTAACTGGCTGCTAAAAGCGAATCATTATTTCACTATTTCACTTTAATTAATAATTGAACTAAAAAAAAAAGCATATTTTAATTTTTTTCATATTTCGTAGCTAATGGCCCTTTAATGTATTGAATTTGTGATTAAACACTGAATCCTCTTTAAAATTCAGGCCAGTATTTCATATTACCCAGTATTGCCCAATATTAACCGGTAAAACCCAAGTTTTCGCACTGGGTTGGGCAATACTCATAAAACCTGGGTTTTGGCCAACCCTGAGAAAGACATGCACACCTTACAATTATTCCATACACCAAATATATTTGACCTACATGTATTAATATTAGTATTTGAAAAACCGACCAAAACACAAAAACTTAACATTTAACAATGAACCATGAAAATGAGGTCAAGGTTAGACAATACCGGCTAGACAGACATGTACACCTTACAATCATAAGAACTTGAAAAACAGACCAAAACACAAAAACTTAAGAATGTTCGCTCCTCTTGTTTTTGAATTTTTGCCAGATATTTGGAATCCTCTAGCTTTATCCATGTAGTGCCATTAAAAATTTTGCCCGCTAACCCCTACTTTTCTTTTAATAATTTTATTACATATAGTTTAAAAAGCCATATTTGAAAATCTTATACAGTCAAAGGTATAACTTAAATAATTTATTAGAGAAAAATAACATGCATGTGTTATTACAGATACTTTCATGAGTTGTCTACTCTTTGTTTCTTAAATTTTCTTAATCTGTAGTAACATATGTTTGTTATTTGTTAAATAAATCATAATTTTTTTAATTTTTAGTGGGCACTTGGGAATTCTTGAAACTTTGCACAGTAACTTAATACATAGCCTTGGTAACTAATTTTCCAATTAAATTAATACATTCTTTATCAACCATGGTAAATCAATGAGACAAGGCTTTTAAGCGATAAACTTAGCTGTATTAACAAGGCTTAGTTATTACAGGCATGTAACTTATTATATGAGACACTTGGGAATTACTTGGAAGCTTGCCCAGAACCTCATTACATGCTCTGATCATTATTTCTTACAATAAATTAAAATACATTGTGATTAAGCATGATATATGTCTGAACAAAGGCTTTGAAGTAATGTAGAAAAGCTATAATTACACCCTTTAGTTATTACAGGCATATTTTTTCTGTAATAACATAGGTGTACTATGCATGATTGGCAAACTATGAACTGTTATATCTTTCTAAAGTTTAGTATACATAAAGACAATAATAATATCAAAAGAACTTATATACAATTTTACAAAACAAAGGATGTATATTGCCCTTTGAAACATGTAACATACATATATGTTATCACAGTCTGTTTATTTTAGTCCACAATAACAAATGTATTTATTTTCTCTAATAACTTATTTAAGTTATACCCTTGACTGTTATAAAATCCATATTATTTTTCAGTTTTGAAAGAAAAAGGTGCCAATGTTAAATGTACGAAAAATCTAGAGAGAATCATTTCCCGCCTAATTTTCAATGGCATATTTCTCGAAAACAAGCACAAGGACCCTTCATTTGTTTTGCTTTTTTAGTTCCTTTATTTATATACTTTCAATTTATAACAGTCTTTTAAAAAGCTTGTTATTTTGAAACAGAGAAGCGAACATCCTTAACATTGACCAATGAACCATGAAAATAAGGTCAAGGTCAGACAATGTCAGATGAAACCTGCCAGACTGACATGCACCCCTTACAATTGGATTCCATACACTACATTTAGTTGACCTAATGTTTATATTATCTGAGAAACTGACCTAATCATGTAACTTTAACCTTGATCACTGATCCATGAAATGAGGTCAAGGTCAGATGAACCCTGTCTGAAGGACATGTAGACGTTGCAAAGAACCCATATATCAAATATCCTATTACTCATAATTATGAGGAATTCACATGACAAAAAAACTGTAATTTTTTTTCAAGCAGTCACTGAACCATGAAAATGAGGTCAAAGACAATGGACATATGACAGACGGAAACTTTGAAACAAAAGGTATCTGCATACAAGGTATGAAGCATCCAGGTCTTCTACCTTCTGAAATATAAAGCTTGAATGTGCTTCATACAAATAATTAACACCACCGCATAGTAATCAGTGTGTTTTGAATGGGAGACAAAAATGATAATCAGAACAAAACCAAAAGGTCTTTCCACAGAAAAGTGGAATGTGGAAAGACCTATTTAAATTGCTCCCTGAACAATTGAAGGTCTTTCCACCCAAAATGCACATATTTTGATAGGAAATATAAACTTCTTGTTGAACAATTCATTTCTGGTGTCAGATGAGAAAAGAGATGATTTTTAGTTTCCTATTGTTAATTTTCCTTTTTAGGACAGTGAATTTTTCTTAAGCCCTTCCTACAGTGTGAATATTTCGAAATTTGTTGGCTTCCCCCAAAGTCTGTAGTGTCATTTTAGATTGAAATGAAATTATTCTATGTATAACTGGTAAATGATTAAGTCATGGATTTCGTTACCACGCTTATAACGTTTACTGAATTGTCTCATAGAAAATTGGCTATTCCTGCAGAGTTATATGTAATTTTGGACATTTTGTATTCAAAAGTCTCTCTGATATTGGAGTACCCTCTACAATGACTAGTAGCATGTGCTGTTCATTTTCAATTTCACCACTTTTGCAGATTTCACAAATTCTTTGACCCCTAAGTTATTTTAAATATCTTCCTCTTTCAATGGCAAGGTTATGAGCACTTACTCTTAGTTTACATAATGAGGATCGATTTGATCTATTTCTAAAGCATCAACATAAGCTGCACGTTCACTCATTTTGTAAACATGTTGCATGTTGTTCTCGAAAACCCTGGTCAATTATTCTTTGTTTAATAAAACCAAAAAGGGTTCAATAGTGGGTTTAACGTTTGACAAATATGATAAACCTAAGTTTTGAATAATAATATTTAACTTTTTTACCCATGGGTTGCTCGTTTTCGTAGCATTATCTATTTGGTGAACTAAACTTCCTTCTGAAGTGATTAAATGGTCCCAGAATTTAATGCTGGGTAACATTATCCTATTTTTTAATGGCAGACTAGCAAGTTCGGAACGACCGTGACGACATGCATCATTCGAGACTTTAAAGTGAACTCCAAAGATATAAATATATATATATATATGGTTGTTGAATTATTTATCATAGTTTCAGGATACCGATCTAAATTAGTTTTTCAGGTGAGCCAAATGGTATAGCTCGGAATCCTACATAGGCTATGCTGACCTGATACTCACCCAGCAAACACACAACGTAAATATAACGTTATAATATCGTTATATTTACGTTACGATTACGTGTACCGTTAAAATAAAATTAGGAAAACGTTAAAAATAAACGTTATCAAGTAACCAATCTTTAACGTTATTTTTAAAAGTTCTTATAACGTTGGTTAAACATTATGATTATTACGTCACATTTGTAATGTTGTACTTACGTAAAGGTAACGTTATTCTATTAATGTTTGTATTTGAATGAATTCATAACGTAACATTTATACCATAGTCAGTTGAACGGCAAACGATTTAATGGCGTCTAAGGTCAAGACATTGGTCACGTGATAAAAGGTCAGAGTTTACCTTTTTTTTGTGAACGTGTACACCTCGTGGTTTTTTACCTCGTATCGTCTTATTGTAACTCGTACATAAATAAAACTTGTAGTGTCCAAATCTTGAGTAAATAAGCTTCATTATTCTGTATACTTATTTAAGAAAGGTGTTGTAAAAATATTCTAAAACGACGATGGAAGTGGAATTTTTTTTTAGAAAATTTGCGTAGGTCTACGGAAAATCCCAAATTATTCCTTAAATGGGTTTGGTAACGTATGAAGGGGTATAAAATATGAAGTAAAATCATTTTCTGGTTCTTATTTTATTCATTATTGATCCCAAATTCCCCGGCAACGAATTTGTGTCAGCTTATTCGTGGCGAAGCGGAGATCAAAGGGAGATAACTCCGTACATGCATCGTAGGAAATTGCAAGTTCAAAACAGTAAATTCGAGTAAAATTAATGATTGAAGTTATATTTCGATACTTTCTTGTATAACTATTCCATATTGCATGTTCCTTTACTCATGTAACAGCAAAATAGTTCTGTTATAGTTGAATATGACATTTTTTCAAGTAATTTCAGGTTTTTGAAACTTCCAAAGTACAAAATTATAGACAAGTAACTTTTCTCTGAAACTTGGACTTATAAATTGCTATACATAGTATATTCTCAAACACTCTTTTGATAGATGGAATAATAGTACTTGTTCTACTTTCTTTGTATCAATATTCTTAGAAAGCTTATGAAAATTAACTCAGTGTTTGTTCATGTAGAATGTTAATATATAATAGTAGAACAGTTTTAATATTAAATTCCTTTAAAATTAGACTTAAATTAATTCAATTTATATATATAAATAAAGTATCTAAAATAGAAAGTTTTTACTCTGGTGTATTGAAAATAATGCACCAGAAATGAGATTAAACAAAGTTATCTAGCCTGAAGAACTTATCTATAGGTTCTTTGTCACTTTGTATGCTGACCATATGGAGAAAAAAGAGTGATATTATACATTCTAACACAGCATCAATTGAGAAACAATAGTTCTCTTCTCTAGACATTTTAGTTTTCAAGATGCAAGTCTTGCTTATCAATATACATATTTAAGATTTCTCTGTTAAGTGACAAAATAACTTTCTCAGAGATATGTTGTATGGGAATGTTTCTCTTGATATTTTTAAACAGTTAATTTATGTTACCAACTATCTTTTTTTTTCTACTATGATCTGCAAAGAGATGGGTTCTTTCTGTGTGACATCATTGATTATTAGGCTAATTATTGGTAGCCTTTTTTCCTGATGTAACAATGCATATGGCAAATTCTGAGAAAAGCAAGAACCTTTCAGCAGATCCAGCTTTTTTATAAAAGAGTAGGGAAAATTCCCTATAACAGAAAAATATATATTTTGATTTCATGCCAAAAAGTTATATACAAGAGGGGTTCATCAGCAGTACAATATAAATTTGCATTACATTAAAATACAATATGGATAAAAAGAAAATGTAGACAATACATACTTCAAATTTGTGAATATTGAATGAAAAAAAAAATGATTTGCAGTGGACAGAATTATCTTTTTCTTATTATACCTGCTTTTATATAAGAAACTATATAAGATGTACAAGTTCTGTTTCTCGCTCTAAATCAAGAGAAAAAATTTTAAAACAAAAGGCCAGAAAGGGATTTAAAACATTATAAATTAATCAACACAAAGAAAACTGAACAAAAGCTGTAATGCAATATGATATCATGCAGTTCATATTATTTCTATTATTACAAGTTTTTGGATTTTTTCTTAATTTGAATTCAACAGTCCTAAAATAACTGTTGAGTCCTTTAATTAAATTATTGATTGAATAATGAATGATTAGTTAAGCTTATCAGTAAATAAAGTATGAAAATGCTTTTTTTTAAATAAATGAGTGTTATTTATATGTCAAAGTATACCGAATCAACTTCAAATTTAAACAAAATTCACATTTAACTGCTCTAAAATGCATTGGCAGTTGAAATACAAAACAAAAACAAAGCTGACTTAAATACAGTATATTCAGAATTTTTTGAATAATGGACAAAAATAAGATAATTATTATTCTGATATTAGAAAAAATCTTCAAATCAGAATGCAAGTTATTATTGCGATAATCAATTTAATCACTTTATTTACTTTAATTAAAACCTCATGATAATTTCTGAATTTACAGTACTTAGCTTATCAACCTCTATGCTTAAAAAAATAAGTTTCCTAGGCCTAAATGTGGTTGAAATTTTGACAATTTTGCTAACTTTACCAAAAATTTCTTTTTATGACATAACTGGATTATTACTATTTAAGAAAAACTGCATAAAGTTGTATAATATGTATAACATTTCAGAATACTAGTTTGTATTATCATCATGATCATGATAATTGCAATAAGTTATTATTCAATTAATTAAAAACATCAATTATTTTTGAATTGGTAGCCTGGAATCAGTACATACATGTGTTTTTATACATCTATATACTATTCATTAGGGAACTTATTAAAATGAAATTTTGCACAAGACAGTCATGGCAGTTCACAATTACAGTGGTCATTTTAAACATAGTGACACCATTAATACAATTTTATTTTTCATGCATAATCATTGCAGAACTATTTTTCAAATGATTTAATGTTTGTTAGTCATTTACTTCAAATACTTAACCTGTTCTAAAATAAAGAGATGTGGTATGATTGCAAATGAGATAACAATCTAAAACTATCCACCAGAGTCCAAATAAATGTGTCTGTTAGCAGTTATAAGTCACTTTACAAACATCAACAATGAATACAAACTTTCATTATTTATAGACAGATTAGGAAAAAGAGGAATTATAGCTTTTTGGCCTACTACAAGAGAATATAAGAAATATAATAATATAAATAAGGAAAATAGAGAGGACTTAGCCACTGGACTGTATATAAAGTGCTCCCTTACTAATCCTTAGAGGAGCTGATGTATACTTAGAAAAAAAGATGTGTGAGACACTACATTTTGTAGCATTTTGGTCAATCTGCCCTATTTGCTCCAACCTATTAAAATTACTGCCTATGGTGGGAATTAAACCCAAGTATGTCCATATACTCTATTTTCATCTATGAACATACATGTACATGCATATAAAAATATCAAATGCAAAGTAAATATGGTAATTAACATCATGATTACAGTCATTTTTTTGTATAGGACCTAGTTTAGGAAGTCCCTGGACCTAGCCACGCATATTTCTTAAGCAAGGTGTATTATATAACTCTTGAAAGTTTTAAAATGCAATTGTAAGATTAATTATACCTGCTCTTAAACTATAATAACACAATAAGTATGTTCAGTAACAACAACGTGCAATTTAAGTAAACAAACATCAATGAACGACCACGTGTTTGTCTGCTGCGCTTGAATTTAAACGGATCAGCTTTATTTACACGAATTTTTGCTACAGCAGACAATTAAACATGTCACTTTACTTGATAAGTTTTATAAAAAAAAATGTATTTGTTGTTATGACTTGTGTATGCATGGAAATATAATGAAGATAACATTAATTTTTACCGTACAAAAATGAATACACAGCATTCCTGAGGTGTGCATACAAAACACACCCCACTTTTGTTACAATGGATGGTAACGTATAGCCATTTATATAACAGTAAATGCCATTGGATAAGCTACCCTACACAATAAATAATATGCAAATTTATCCCCGGCCACGCTTTTGTGTCAGCTCTTGTTGTGATGGAAAAATGTAAACATTGGAATCCGCCATTTTGAGTTAGGAACAAAACTATTTTTCAATCTTGGATTAAAGGAGATTGCGCACATTGCCAGCGTATCATGCATAACCAGTCATGTGAAAATATATCTTTTAATTTGTTTTCTGTACTTACTTTTCAATGTTTGAGTTAATTTAATGTTTTAATTTCCTACAGAACGGAGCATCGTTCTCAAAGTCGCCGAAGAAAAAATTATAGGTGGCGCTGTTTGTGGGCGTAAACATTTTACATACGGGTACTTTTTGTGTCGACAGATTGACCTTTATCTGTCAGATTCAGGCGTTTGCCGTTCAACTGAGTACAACGTTAAAATGACGTTATTGAAAAACGTTAATTGATAACATTAATATAATGTTGGTAACCTATCTTTAACGTTATTTTTTTTTATGTTCTTATAACGTTGGTTGAACATTATGATTATTACGTCACATTTGTAATGTTGTACTCACGTAAAGCTAACGTTATTCTATTAACGTTTGTATTTGAACGAATTTATAACGTAAAATTTATACCATAGTACAACGTCTAAATAATGTTATTGAAAACGTAAATTGATAACATTTATATAATGTTAAATTAACAAAATAATTTAACGTTTGATTACTAACCATTGTATAACTTTAAATCCCATGCTGGAATGTGACGTCATTTAACATTTTCAAAAAGAGACTAAGATGGCGTTCCATTACAAGTATAGTTGAAAATTGACAATTATTTTTGTTTATGTCTTATCTATTTCTGCATTTTGATTTACTAAAAGCAAAAAAGAATCTAACTAATGGTTAAACTAAATAATTTCAAATTGTCAATCTTTTGTAGAGAATGATTCCACCTATATTAATATGCATTTCTTAAAATTTTCAATGCATGACTGCATGGTTCTTATTCTAATGTCGTTGTACGATAAAAAGCCATAGTTCTTTAAAAAAAATTCACTGTACAACCGTGTAACTTTTAGCAGAACAAAAATGTTTGCTAAAGTCTACTGTAATTCCCCTCAGAGTATTCCATGCTTTAAGACGATCACGTATTACGTTAGAATAACGTTAGTATAACGTCGAAGAAACGTATTTTTTTTTTTATCTTTTTATAACGTTCGTGTAAAGTTAAAACATAACGTCTATTGGTAATGTTGAAATTACGTAAATGTAACGTTAATATATTACGTTTTTCTCTATACGAAATTATAACGTAAAATTAATACTACAGTACAACGACTAGATAACGTTTTTCAAATACGTAAATTTTCAATATTTATTTAACGTTAAATAAACATATTAATTTACGTTAAATAACTAACCATTCTATAACATGATGTCACACGCTAGTATATGACGTCATTTAGAAAAGGAAGAAAACATAGAGTGCCGTTATCATAATTACAAGAAGTTTAAAATGAGCAATTCTTTGTTTACATTTCAATATTTATGCGCTTCGATCGTTTCGCTAAAAGTAATTAGTTAGTGAAATATCGGTAAGTAAAACTTTCTAATTTTGTCAATCTTTTTTTTTTAATCATACGACATGAACAGAATAAACATTGAATAATTCATGGGATCATTTTAATTTATTTGTACTTTGTCAAGACTCCATTTAATCCTTGCCGAAACTCATCCACATTGCAAATTGTAAATAAGCCTATGCTTGATGGTCAGTTTATTTTGGACCAGCACTGGATATACTTGTTATAATGTAGTTTTAATTTATATCATTTATTCGGAGACTTAGGGAAAACCATTTAAATTTCTTAATGTTCAATATTTTCCTATTCCACTGTTCTTCCTTTTAATATATCATAGTTCAGATTTCAAATGATTATAAGAAGGATTTTTTCTATTACAGTATCGCATTATTTTTCTATATTCTAAAGAATATTCTTGGTTTTCAATTCTTTTAAAGTGTTTTCAAAGATGTCTTTACTGGTTATTGAAAGATGAAGATGCACTCGTGTTGTTCCAATTTGAGTTTAGATATATTTTACATTTAAAATATTAGTTGCAAAGTTTAATAGTATTAGTACTTGTGTTAGTATTATAGTAAATAATACTAATACAATATGTTTTAAAAATATGAATTTGTCATTACGTATACATTGAGTTATGTCATGACTGAACATTGAGATATATTTTTTTAGCATTTCTGGAGCAGTAGCTGTACCTTTCTGGTTACTAGTTGTGTGTTGCATATGATATAAATTGTAACATTTCTTAGTGACTGGATAGAATGAATAGAATATTCCACGAAAAATACATGCAGTATCTGGAAAACTATAATAAATGGTATAGCGCGGAATCCCACACTGACCTTAAATTTTGTTGTCCTGATCACTACAATAGAATTCGTTCTTTATATATACAATGTATATTGATACTAGCCTTTCACAAATATCCTTCACTTAGAATTGTCACGTTGATATTAATTATATACTGGTCTTATGTGATAGTCAATTTAAGCCTTGGTCTGATGTAATATGGTACGTTTGATATGAAGGCTGTAACATAATGTTCTTGTTATTGCTTCAATATCCTAATATTTTGATTTCTTTAGTTTGAATAGCTCTTTAAATTTTGTTGCAGATGGATCAAGGATGAATAGTACAAGTGATCCTTGTGTCTCTATTTTGTCAAATGTTCCAAAAGTGCGTTATTACTCATATAGGATTTTAGAACTGATAACTGTCTATCTCGCTCTGACTTTAGGGTAGGACACATTAGCAGAAAGTAATTTGTATCTTCACGGTTTGTTTCACATAGCAAGAACTTGTTCGGGCTTCTGGACCTCTTGTGAATTTTTCTCGGTTTGATTGTAGTGTGTAGGTTCTTGTAATTAACCTCGATTTGATTTCGGCCTTTTTTCACTTCGGTAGTTGTATTGAGTACTAGCTGCCAGAAGTGATGAGGCTTTCCTATAGGTATAGTGGATTTATTTCAAGATATTGCATAGTGGTTTTATTTCCTTTCTCTGCTAACCACTGTTTCTCCCAATGCATGTTTATTGCCTCTTTTATAGTTTTTTCCCGGGTCTCTCTTGATGGTTTATTGTTCAATACTTCATGTGCCTTTGGTAGACGATATTTCTCCAGAATTGCTTTAAATCTTTCAAAGTTGTTATTATCTGGTGGTGACATGCATAGTTGCCTTTCTATGACCATAAATTCAATGCTAGTACGATCCTGAATAATGCCTCCGAAAAAAGTAAGAGCAAGACGATCAACAGTTGCTTGTACTGTCTCTACCCCAAGCATAGCATAGTTGGCGGCGTTTGCTGTTCTATTTGGTAGTCCCTGTATTTGTCTACAAACCTGTAGCTTTTGGATGTCAGTTTTTGTATAGTTCATAATCTTTATACCGTACAAGCACCTCGGAATTGCATATGTTTCCCATGTTTTAGTGCAACAACGGGTGACATTCGTTTACGTGCACGAAGCTAGGCCTGGTCCTAACATTGCGTAGACATTTTCCTTGCTGTTTGTAACCTATCTTCAATATTTAGTTTATTTTTGGAGTCTCTGACTAGTCCTAGATGTTTCTTTTCTGACTTTTGATCTATCTTATCATTTCCAGGCTGAACAGAGACATTTTCACATTTTGGTGTAAGCGGCACTAAATCTGACTTATTTGGATTAATTATTACGAGGTCTTTCTTTGTGGTATCATGTACAATATCAAATAAGAATTAAATATCATGCTTATGACTAGCTAGTAGCGCTTTGTCGTTAGCGCAAGTTGGTGCCAGCCCACTACACTTATATTGCCTATTGTTGCCCCTAAATCTACTCGATCCAAAGCATTTAAGATATTGTTGTTGTATCTTTTGTAGAGTATAGTGAAAAACTTTACTCGTGCCTTACTCCTTGTCTCGGAATAAATTGCTGTTACAAAGTTTTATCCCATTTAACTTTAATTGTAACGTTTTTGTACATATTTTTCAATAAAATCCAGGTGTTGCCATTTATATCATCGTGATTCAGTTTATTAAAAAGTATTTCATGGTTTAATTTGTCAAATGCTTTTTGAGCATCTAATGTCAAGAGAATAGGTTGTGCGAGTATTTCTTTGTAGTAGTCTACACATGAAGGCTGCAATTAGTGAGGATGATGTTTCGGTAAATCGACGTTGAAGTTTACTTTGTTGTGGTAGAAGCTTGGGTTTTATTCTGTCTATAAGTATACTTTCAATCAATGTGGAAAAAGATTTTGTCACTGTTATGCCTCTGTGGTTTTCAGGATACATCTGATCTTTCCCACTCTTCAGTACAGGAGTTACCACACCTTCTTACAGTGTTGAAGGGACATCCTTTTCTGTGAAAATAAGGATAATAATGTTAATGATGTATTGTAGTAGTTCAACTGGCATATTTTTAAGGTGTTCATCTGAGATTCCATCCGATCCTGGACTCTTTCCATATTTCGGCTTTTGAATGGATAATTTAACTTCTTCTTCATTTGCTTGTTTTATTTCTTCATTCCTATTGGTTTCTATTTGTTCAATAAGTTCATTCTGTATAGTGGCAAGAATAAACCTTTCGTTGTTGTAATTAGTTTCATCGTCAGTTTTGTGGTTTTTATACAGATCTTCGAAGTAGCTTTTCCACCCTTCCAGTATATCCTCAGGTTCTGATTGTTCTTTTGTATTAAAAATCATAATGTCTGTAGTCACATTCTTGACACCTCTTTGATTTTGTATAAGCTGATGAAATAGCTTGTTGTTGTTTTGAGAAGCCATCATAATTTTCTCTATGTTTTTCGTAGATGCATTATCCCTTCGTTGCTCACTTCTTAATAGTCTTTTAGCTTTTACCATTTCCTACTTTTTTCCCGTGTTTTGCCTATCTGATTTCCTTTCGTAAAATATTATTTTGCAATGTTTTGAAGCCTGACTAATTTCGTCGTTCCAAATTCTATTTCAAACCGTTTTTGAAGTTACCTGTTTCTTGTTGTAATTCGGTATGGCATCTTGTCCTGCCATATGCAATATGTTTGTTAATTTTTCTATTTCTTCTGTCGATGACCTAAGATTGTGAATGTTAATTTCATCAAGGCTTTTCAGAATGGAAGCCTTATAACTGTTCTTGTCGCAAATTTTCCAGTTTGGCCTTTTAATCACTTCCGCTGTGTTTCTCGTTGTTCTTATAACTTCTGTTTGCATAACTGCATATACAAGTGTATGATTGGAGACATTAAGTGGTTCCATGTCTAAAATTTTGACTTTATAATCTAGTGTTCCAAAATTGCTCTTATGTAGAAAGTAATCTTTCTGAGATTTGTGTAGTCCATTTTGATGGTAGAAAGTCATCTTTAAATTTTCTAAAGGTTGAGTCTCTCGTTCTGTTTTCCCTATTAAGAGAAACATTCATGTCCCCACAAATTAATATATCATATTCTTTCTGATATATGTCTATTATTTCTTCCAGTTGAGATCAGTTATCTTTATATTGCTCGTCACTATTTTTGTTCTCTGATGGTATACAGGTATTGATAATACCATGAATACATAATAGTCTCTCTTTAATATTAAAAAGTAAAATTGTTGTTCTTTCATTTCCATCTGGCATAAATTTAATAGCATGGTCCAGATCATTTCATCAAAATACCACTACGCCAATACTAGTGTATAAAATTCGTGCAGAATACATATTTTTAAAGTTCTCTAAAAAAAATAAGATTTCTAAAGATATGTTTTCATTATTATTGTTAAGAATTGTGCAAAAATGCATATTTTCTAATGGTCATTACAAACCTGCCTTTCGAATATCTTAAAATATTTCTGAATTTCAGAAAACCTCTCTTCCGGCCTCCATTGCTTTGTTTTCATTCCATTACGCGTCATCTTGCTTAATGGCAGATCTAATAGGCCAAGCAATTCGTATTTTCAAAACGACAGGCACCTTACGTCTGTTAGCGATTTTCTCGCGAAAAAGCACCCAAAATGAAAGAAAAATTAGATTATTACATTGGGTAAGTGAACGACGAACACAATGTGTCAGTGCACACGTTCATGCCTTATTTTTGTGCGAGAAGTATGAAGTAGGTTTAAAAACAATTTTAACGTTAATTAGTATATTAATTGACCAAAAAAAAAAAACAAAAAAAAAAAAAAAATATTTTATACACATCCTGTCTATTTTGTTTTAATCTAAATTTAATCTAAAAACCAAGTTGATTTGATATCAAGGTAATAGAAATGAATAAGATACATGTATGTAGTGTACGTAATCTCCCTTGTTTAACTCCAAATTTCATATTTGTTAGTAAAAGAGGGACGAAAGATACCAAAGGAACATTCAAACTTATAAATCGAAAATAAACTGACAAAGCCATGGATAAAAAGAAAAGACAAACAGACAAACAATCATGACAATAGTACACAAAACACAATAAAGAAAAACTAAAGACTGAGCAACACGAACCCCACCAAAAACTGAGGGTGATCTCAGGTTCTCCGGAAGGGTAAGCAGATCCTGCTCCACATTTGGCACCCGTCGTGTTGCTCATGTTAGTACAAACCCAGTAATAAGTATAATTAGGTAGGTCACATTCGGAAAAAGGGGACGGGAGTGTAGTTACGACATTATGAACATATCCGCTGTCATCTGTGAAACGGGTAATCCGTAGCGGTCAGTAAATATTTCATGAAATGGCAGATAGTCACACAATTTGTTAAATTTGATAGATTTTACTATTCATAATTTGTTTATAAAATACTTTTATTCATATTCAGAAATTTATATATTTGATTTGAAACATTTGAAATTAGTGTTTACTTATGTTAAGAACTTATACTTCTACAAAAACAGTATTTATTGTCTAATTTATGGCTGGCAGAACATACTTGCCTATTTCTTAAAACTAAAAATGTAGGTTATGTGTGTATTTTCAAACATACTACATGTACCACCATCAATAGCTATATAATGGTCAATTTTCGTTAGAATCCACAACAGAATTGATCCTGCTACAAATACTAATAAATTTCTTTTCTTTGTTTGTACCTACTGTTGATGAAAGGGTAATAACATTAGGAAAATTACTTATTCTAAAAGGTTACCAATTCAACACTGTAACTAGATCTTTGAATATTGTTTTTATTGGTATTAATATCGATTTTGTTATCAGTAAATTAAGATCAATCTAAACATGCTAAATATTATTTGTATATACATATGCACATTCATGGCGCTACAATCTGTCGATACCTGTATCTTGGCATTGCACAAGGTCATGTTTTCTCTGACTGTTTATGACGTCTTTACACTAAATCCATTGGAGGTTGGATGTGTACTGATTGATATTTTAGTCTAAGATGCAAGATTTTTTTCATTAGTTGTTATTGGCTTTGAACTAGCTGTCAGTAACTGCGAGTTCCCTCAGATCTGTACTAAGTGTTTTTCTGTTGTGTGGATGTATAAGGAAAGTGTTGGTGATTATAGATGCTAATTTGTTTGTTTCTATAATTAATGCATGTGTGTAATTTATAATTGTTATGGAGTTAATTTTAGTCTTTATTCTGACACTAGGTCATACAAATATACGACCACATTCCGGAAACGAGTCATTGACGACTTGCAATGGAAGGCGGAATACAACATGGTTTCGTCAATTGGATATTAGGATGATGCTTCGTGGGATAGCGTCATTTCTTGACATATGGCGGGAAGTATTTATATTGTTACGAATTCATTGCAAATTATTTTTAATTTCATATGAAATGCAAATTTCAAAAAAATTAGCTTTATTGATTAACATCGTGAATCAACTCGGTTAATTAATGATCCGATCGACGAAATATTAGATTTGGTCAGGTTGCCGGGCTATAAGGAGGGGTGGCACCGGTTGGGGTTCATACCGGGAGTACTTGGCGTTGAGCAGCAGTTGAGAGGGAATCGGGAATATTTTGGTCTTTTTGGTTGTAAAATTTTATAGAACGAAAAATCAGGGAGCGGCAATTCTTAAGCTTCTTGACCAGAAAAGTTTAGTAGGTATGTATATTAATATATATATATATCTGTCAGCCCTTTCCCCTCCTGTCAGAATAAAATGGTCCGATAATAGCATTTTAGGATTAATAGAAATCGTTTATTACTAGTACCTGGGTTTTCCAGTAATGATGTAGCCTTTTATAGCCGACTTTATGGTATTGGGTTTTCTCATTGTTGAAGGTCGTAAGTTGCCTATACTTGCTTACATCGACTTTATTTGAACTTTGATGGATGGTTGAGACAATTGGCAATTATACGGTTTATTACTACATCTCCTTATTGTATTTACCTGAATAATTCAGTCGTTATATTCCCCTGACCAACGACTATTTCACTAACCTCGCAATTAGGAGAGATCGATTACGTGGAGGGACTGAACTATTCGGGATGTATTTTTGTATAGTTTCAGTTCTCGAACGAAACGCCACCTGTCGTCTACAGTAAACAAAATAAAACTGGGATCCTGTAAACATGCAATTGTTTGGTTTTGCTTTCTTTTAGACGGATTTGCTGTACATAATTGATTTAAATTACTGGGTATATACTCCATATGAAGGTGCTCCTACTTATAGGAGGCTTATACGCCGAAGAAGAAACCGAGCGCCATCTGTCGTCATAATGATCGTTAGCATAATACAACAATGACATTTAAAACATCGACATTTCACACATCGACATTTCACGAATCGACAAGTTACAAGTTACAAAACATCAATATACAAATTGACATTTAACAAATAAAGAATTTTGAAATCACACAGTTACAAGTTACAAATTGACAATTTACAAATTAAGAATTTTGAAATTACAAAGATACAACGGTTACAAATTGACAATTTACGAATTAAGAATTTTAAAATTACAAAGATACAAGTTACAAATTGACAATTTACGAATTAAGAATTTTAACCCCGTTGGCTTTCCATATGGACCAGTCATTTCATTTCAGTTTGTTTTTTTTTTTTTTTGATGTCATCAGTTTAAATAAAATGTCGTTTAAATTACTACGTTAAAATTGTGCAAATATTTAAATTGGTTACCTTTACATGCTTGAGTTTGATAGCTATAAAAAAGCTTTTAATTTTATTGACTTGGTCTAGAAATAAGTGAAATTGCTACAATCTAATTGATTCAAATATCTGTTGTATACGTCTTAATTACTTTCACTTAACACGGATTCCATCTTCGGATCAGCGTTGCTTTAAGGGGGAAACCACAATTATAAGTGTCTGTATGGGCTGCAGAATAGAGAATAATGGGCAAAAAGTGCAGATTAAAGGACCCAAAAAATAAAGAATAGAGAAAAAGGGCAAACAAATAAAGAACAGAGAAGATGGGATGCTAAAATATAAAGAATAGAGAATAATGACATAGAAATTAAAGTATACAGAAATGAAGGACCCCATTCAAACCCTCATATATAATTGATCTTCGGCTTTTAAGAGTTTACCTCAATCTATTGTTATTCAACTGTCGACCATATAGAAATCTTTTTTTCTTGTTGGATCATAAACAATTTGCCGTTTCAGAATTTAAAGGACTATGGGTAATTTAATTGTTAGTACCCCAAAATGAAAACAACGTCATGTCATTGGTTGAATTTCCATTGTTTGGGACGTTTTTACCAATCACGACGCTTTGGTGTACACTTTTGAGAATAATACCCAGAATTCATTAGATTCTGAAACGGCGAATTATGAGACAGACATGATAAAGTGTTTTGTTGTGCTTAATTAAAAGAAGTTGCTGTTTGACGCATTTGGTTGCATCTGTCATCATATTGAAAGCACGGTAAAATGTGCTTGCAGCAACAGGAAGCTAGCTATAAAAGTAACCACAGCTGTTGGTTTAATACTGCCACTTAAGAAAGAACAAAATAATTATCAATAGGCTCCACACAGAAAGTCTGAAGGGGGAGGGGGTCCTTCATTTCTGTAATCTTTTATTTTCAAGTAATTTCTCTCTATTCTTTATATATGTTTTGCCCATTATTCTGTATTCTTTATATTTTAACACCTCATTATTCTCTATTCTTTTTTTTCCCCTATTTTTCTCAATCCTTTATTTTTTTGCCCATTTATTCTGCACATTTTGTCAATTATTCTCTATTCTCTAAACTCCATCCAGACCCAACTAACAGGTTTCATGAATTATCATCATCAAATATGATTGAAATCGGTAGCATACTATTTGTGAGAGTCCTGTAAGTATTCAAAATCGTCAAACCATCAGAAGAAGTTACAAATGTTCATCACGCCTGAAGCCCTTTCCATGGAAAGGTGCAAGAACTTTCCCTTCTTTGAAGATCAAAACGCACGTCTGGTGTACTAAATCATAATTAAGTCTTTGTTAAGATTTTACGGATGTAGATGATAGATGATGGACATTGAGTGTCTGTGTTGATTTTTTTTTTTTTTTTTTTTTACTCAGGAGATTAATTCAGGGCTTGACATGTTGTCTATAGTTGTAAATAAATGGAAATGGAGACACAGATGATGCCCCCGCTTGCATGTAACGTTATAAAGGGGCATAACTCTAGAACGTCAGCAATGACGCCACCCAAATTCAAACTTTATATGTGTTTTATTGTAATAAGCATAGTGTACAAGTTTCATAACATTTGGTCGAGGCAAACTTAAATTATAGAACGGAAACGAAAAATTCAGCAATTTTTCCATTTGTAAAGGGGCATAACTCTAGAAGAGTAAAAGTGACGCAACCCAATATTCAGACTTGATCTGTGCTTTGTGGTAATAAGCATTGTGTATAAGTTTCATAATATTTGGTTGAGGCAAACTAAAGTTAAGAGAACGGAAACCAATTTCGGGACGTACGTACAGACGGACATAGGTAACACTTAATGCCCCCTCCGCTGCGACGAGGGCATAAAAATAGTATGATAACCTCTAGATGTGTCTTCTTTATTTGTGTTGTTGGGTTGCTGTCTATTTGACGTATACCCCAACCTCATCTTTAATTCATATAGAGAGCTAGTACTGATTTAGGACCAAGTTCTCGTTTGGTATTTTTGCATAAAGCGTTTTTTGTTGTTTTTGTGACTATTTCAATAAAAATTCGGACATTTCATATATCACAAGTGCAGATTATGTAAATATGGGATAAATAAAATATTGTTCATGATATAAAATGCTTGTGCGATCATCTATTGTTTGGAGATGTTTAATTTCGTTATCAATATTTCAAACATGATAATATTCCACGATTTGAAATTGATTAAAAACATATCTGATAATTTAAACTTTAAGTTCCTTGCAAGATCTGATTTACCAAATTTAGTTATCATATTACTCATAATAAGTGAGAAATTCAAATGACAAAAACAAAATCAGTTTTTTAAGCAGTCACTGAACCATGAAAATAAGGTCAAGGACAATGGACATATGACAGACAGAAACTTCGTAACATAACAATCTGTATACAAGGTATGAATCATCCAGGTTTTCTTCCCCCTGAAATATAAAGCTTTACACAAATAGTTAACGCTGCCGCTGGATTATAAAATTGAGAAAGCTTCCATGTTACATCATTAGAAGAACAATTAGATAATAAAGAACAGTAATATTGGTCTCTGTTTCAAAAATTGGTTGTTACTCAATTTTTAAATCTTCATCCAAGAAAACATTAGTGACTGAAAAAGTAATTTGCCAATATGAGAAAGAACAAAATAATTAAAAGGTGTAAGAAGACACTTATCTAAAGTATCTTATTAGCTTTTTGTTACATCTTAAACCAAAGAAATTAACCAATCACATGTTCTCTAATGAAAAAAACATAATGTATGCATATAAAAAAAATCAATCTAACCTCTACATAAGTCATGAGAGTGGGAAACTATATGTGTATTCAGATAATACTTTACAGAATACTGACAGATGTAACGATGGACAACAATGGTTGAAGTCTATATTACATCTTCAAAATTTTTTGTCTCTTTTTGATCAAGCCATTTAAATTTTTCAACATTCGAATCTAGAAAACTATTCAATAACCTGTATCAGAAGAAATATGTTCCACTGCAAATTTATGCAAGACCACTTAATTCTTTGATGTAAAATTTCAACCTTGACGTAACAATGACAACAAACATAAATGTCCATGGTACACCTTTAACAAAGAAACTCCATATTGATATCAGAGTATTGGCTGAATAAAATTGTGTTATAGAAATGATTACTGGGACAGAAAAGCTCACAAACCAATCTTTTTTATAGGCATTCATTTCCAACACAAACTGAAATAGTTAAGCATGCAAATGTAAGATGTAACATGTGAAACGAATTTTATAGGTTGATTTCGTGTCAGTGTAACATCGTCTACTGCAATATCTATAATCGCTTATCGCTTCTTGGACTTTTTCATTTGTTTATGTTGTATTCAAATTTGAACTGACCTCAGTGTGTAAATTAGGTTAGTTAATTCATTATTTCTTTCATAGCAAAAATTTACACAAACAAGTCAAGGGTGTAACAACATGACACCATCCATTACAGAACTGAAATGTGTGCTGCAGATCTGCAGCAGACTTGCTGCAGGTTTGCTGCAAACAAAAAACTTGCAGGAACCCTCTGAATAATGTTTGCAGATGTTTGCAGCTAGCTGCAAACCTCCTGCAAACATTGCAGCTTTTTGTTGCAAGCTTGCGGCAAGTTTGCAGAAACAATTATGTTTGCAGTAAGATTGCAGGAAAAACTAGAATATAAGGGATGTTCGCAGCTAGATTGCAGAAATCTTTGACAATTCTATATGTTTGCAAGAGGATTGCAAGAATTACATAAAATGACTGAGCATACCTATTGGTAACTTCCTGGAAGATAAAGATTTGAAATTTGAAAATGTTGATGGTGTTCGAGTCATGTTATATTTTAGTGTTCAGGGAGGCATTTTAGGTTGGAAACTAAATGTTTAGTTTTCAAAGACATTATTTGTAAGTACAAATTCTTCATAGAAGTGTAAACTTATGAAATTTGTCCCCTCCACAAATACCTGCATGATGGTTTGAAAAACATTTTCAAACATGTAACCAATATACAGTACTCTCTAATATGTTTGGTGATTGTAACTTATTAAATATTATGTTGTTATAATTCAAGTTAAATTTTGTGACAATATTATTTTAACTAGCTGTATATATGCACAAAATAAATTTCAAATAAACCTTTTATTTTTGTATTTAGATATTCATGCATGCAATTCATTTGAGCACGTACTTGAACAACAAAAAAACTTTAAATTAATTTTTAAAAGGTATTAACTTATGCTATGATAATTTTGCAAATGAATTTGAATTATTGTATGTATGTATGTATGTATATATGTAACCTATTTTTCTCAGAATTTGCAGTGTAATATAGATAATGTGATGTGTACACAACATGACATTGGTTAATTGTATAATGTATGTAGTTCCTGCAAGTTTGCAGCAAACACGCAGGAGAAAGATTAATTTGCATATAAATGTTTGCTGCAGGAGGCTGATTTTTTCGGTAAGGGATATTTTACACTGGTCATAATGCTGAAAAATGGTGATACCATTCTTTTATCTATCATATATCTGTATACATAGAATTTGCCGTACAAAATTTGTTTTATTAACAATCATGATGTTCTAGTTCAGGAATATGAAAAACAATCACAGTAATTCTTTATTATATGTTTGATTTTTGTGGTAAATCTAATTGAAATATACTGACGGACTTTAAAAACCCAGAACTAGATTATTATTTTTTTATTCCCATTTTCAAATATGCAATTTTTGTAAAATAAATATATAATCATAAATTTCATTCATTTCTTTATTGTCTAAAAAAAGTTTGCAGTTCCAAAGTTGAATTGACGACGTCATTTTTAATGTTCAAATCATGTGGTATGCACTGAAACCCTGGTTTTCCCTTTGTCAATGGATGTGTCACCGTCGAAGGCAATGACTGCCTGTAACCAACGCCAAAATGATTGTCAGAAGGGTCAACCAATTCTGTTGGGCATGTTTTGAGTTCTGTTTTGTACCTTCTGATTTTGCCTCTGTCCCATGCATTACAGTGTGTTTTGGCAATTAAACGGTTTAAAATTTAGGGCTTTAAAAGTTTTTCTGCAGTCGATTCTTTGGCATTTCAGTATATGGGAAACATTTTGTCATGAATCTGTCTGCCATGGCATTCGGCGACTAGATTTGCAGTTGACGTTGCGGCCGTAAACATGTGTCACCAATGACGTTGCATAATCAAATTTTATTGACGTGGCGTTGTCACTACATATTGATCTGGTCATGGGTGGTCATCATCAAAATTATCCCGTCTGCCTATACCGTTGTTAAAAGAACAGTAAGAGGAGTTTCTGACCTGAAATTGTCTGGAAACAGCACGTTCACGTATTCCTGCCTGCAATATTCTTATGGCCTCATTCAGATTTTTTTATTGCTCAGTCTGTGCAATATGGAGATGCAACATGTTTTTAATGATTCAAGTGTGGGTGAAGATTGAAAGAATTGTTTCACGAAAAAAAAAAACCTTAAAAAAATCATTTATGGGTTTCAAATTTCGCTTTTAGAAATTCGTGCGACTTCAAAAATCCGGTATGTTCAATAACCTCAGGTTATTAAGGTATTGAATTTTTTAAACATAAAGAAGTATGGAAAGCATGAATAGCAGTTCTATGAGGTCAATCATGATTTGGTAAAAAAAAAATATAAAAATGTGTGTTGCGTTTCTAAAACCGTCAGTATATTTTATTTTGAAGATGTAACCTATCTGTGGTTTGCACTTTGTTTTTAGCACTAGCTCGTTCCCTGGCTCTTCTGTCGATCAGTGAGCCAGGATCCCAGGCTACCAGTTTACTCTCCAAAATGACACAAGACATACCCCCGCCCCCGGGCCAAACCCCAAATCATGTGCAAAGATTTTCATGGAGAATAAAATTAGGGTAAGCATATTGGAGATAATTGCTTCAGTCATGCACAGTGGCGAGATGGCGAGATCTTCTCTCTGATAAGTCAAAGGGGTAGGGTGTCACTTTGGTTAAAAGTGGGTGTAGGTGACGTGTGTTGTAAAAAAGAAACAGTTTCATAGTTTTACGATCATGGTCATTGACAAAATATCCAGAGGGGACACCTCTTAGCATATTTCGATCTAGTACCATGATAATTCTAGATCTGTATCTGCATGTATCTGTAGGAATACGTTGTGGATACCAATACTGGCTTTAATACAATGGTAGAGAAAGCGCCGTGACGGTCGATGCATTGACGGTGCACGAGAGCAGTTTCTGAACGGCTTTCAACACTCGGTGTACGCACTACAGTGTCTTCAAGGTGGTTCGACTCGATTACTGTTTCTACGCAAAATGAGTTAGAATATTGTGGTATTTTGCTCGTTGAGATCTCAAAACACTGTGTAGTTCTTGACCTGTTTTTTTCACAACATTTCTTGCCTGACAATTGTTAAATCCCTTGGCAGCAATTGTTCTTTTTGGACGAGCTTTTTTAAATTGTCTGGTTCTATAGCAGAAACCAGCCCCTCAACCACCTCGTACAGAAATATTAGCTTCTGGCTTGAGCGTCTTGTCTGTTTGTCTTGTAGTTTCAGTTTGGTGAGCGTGTTTGAGACGCAACCATCTTCTCTGGATTTGTAGTCTCCCGTTATAAATCTCGCAGGTTGTCGCTGTATTCTTTCAAGCTTGTTGATGTTCGTAGATGTGTAGGAGTCCCATACTATTGACCATACCCCATTATTGACCTGACCAGTGAAATATATGCTGTTTCCTTGCATTCTGATGGGCAATATCTCAAATTTCTAATCAGGAATCCTAGTGTTGAGTTTGCCTTCTTGGCTACGTTGGAAATATGGGTAGTCCATTTTAGGTCCTCGTTAAGTTTTCTGTTTCCTTTAGATTTTATTACAAAATATTGCATATTCAATACAGTTTTAATATATAGTATAATTTAAATCATACTTCATTCAATTTGTTTTGCAGAGTACAAATATGATATACTAGTAAAACATTGTTTTATCTTCATTACTCAAGAGCCAAATAAATAAAGATTGTTCGTCCATTTGCTTCTTGTATTAAAAGTCATTAGATAATTACATTATTTTCTAAAATTTTAATATTGAGATTATAATATTAAGGAATCATGTGTGTCAACCCATTTCTCCCATCAACTTAGCATAATACAACAATGATATTTAACACATCGACATTTCACACATCGACATTTCACGAAAGTTACAAAATATCAATATACAAATTGACAATTTACCAATAAAGAATTTTGAAATCACATAGTTACAAGTTACAAATTGACAATTCACAAATTAAGAATTTTGAAATTACAAAGATACAAGTTACAAATTGACAATTTACGAATTAAGAATTTTGAAATTACAAAGATACAAGTTACAAATTGACAATTTAAAAATTAAGAATTTTTACCCCGTTGGCTTTCCATATATAACGGCATGTTGTATTTTGTGTAAATTTTGTATGTTTAGTTTGAATATATTCCATTCAGATAACTAAAAACAAGCCCCAAAAAGTAAAGAAAATACAGTCATGATACTTGTGATTTTCCATGTGACAGAAAAAGAACAAAAACTGCCAATCGATTTTGAATGAAACATTTAGATTTTTATACGTTTCCCATCATCTAAAGATTGATCGATTGATTGGTGTTTAACGCCACTTTTAGCACTATCGGCTATTTCGTGGCGGTCAGTGTTTAGTGGTGGAATATCTACCTGTTATTGTAAACTCATATTTAGTAGTTTGAACGCATAAGCCCCTTTCAATAGTGAATGATATAACAAACGTTGGTAAAATGTCGCCATCTGATTTATTGTTTTTCTACAGTTATAGTTGCATCTATCCATGTAACATTGTATTGTTGTTGCACGACGTGATATAGTATCATTGTTATACTGGACCGATTCATATATTCATATACCACAATATTTACCACGGGTGAAAGAACAATAAATTACATAAGCATAATCTGAGAATAGAAACAAAACCCCACATGTAATTACAACATGTACAATTTTTTGGTTTACTTTCATTACCTGTTAATGTCGCTTTGTCGTTACATCCTTCAGACTGATAACTGCTCCATAATACAAATGTAACTAACTGTTAGATACTCTCCAATAAATTACAAGTTTTTATCACTTTAATATCCTTAAGGCTTTTGCGATCAAGCAGGTTTTGTTAAAATGGTAAACTAACTGTAGGACGTCGACATTGTCCCTGATTTTTAATATTCCCTATCATAAATATCCGTACACACGTTTAGATTCATTTAGTTTAAATTGATGTTGGTCTTTATTGAAATTTGAATAGAATTGTTATCAATTATCACCAGCAATTGGTGATTATTATTGATACACTTTTAACTTCATTATAAAATCGAACTACTTCTGCAATATAACTCAATAAAGTTTGCAATTTGATATTTATTTTACTTGCTTCCACTACTTCATGATAAAAACTGTCTCATTGATGTGCGCCATTTCGTACCTTATGGAAGATTTATATATGTATACCATTTTGTACCTCATGGAAGATTTGTATGTATGCCATTTCGTACCTCATGGAAGATTTGTATGTATACCATTTCGTACCTCATGGAAGATTTGTTTGTACGTATACCATTTCGTACCTCATGGAAGGTTTGTATGTATACCATTTCGTACCTCATGGAAGATTTGTATGTATACCATTTCGTACCTCATGGAAGATTTGTATGTATGCCACTTCGTACCTCGTGGAAGATTTATATGTGTTTCATTTCTTGGTTAAAACAGTCTCATTGACCTTTTACTGTAAGGCGGTAGAGGTCACGAGAAATTCAAAACTAAAGCACCCATGAGATAGTATAAAGGAATAAAGCCAATAAACGAAATTGGTCACATACGGTGCAAATTCTTATGCAAACATTTTTATTCATGGCGTCCTTCTTGGGTGAATATCAGCTTGTGTCCCTTTTCACTGCATTTCCTGACAAAAAAAAAAAAAAAAAGTTAATAACTATAAAAACAGTTGCAGATAATTATTCCTTTGTTGGTTAATTAACCTCTTATTTTTAGAGTTGAAAAATTAATTAAGGATAAATCCTGCAAACACACAACGTGTAATTAAAACTATTAAAGTTTCCAAGTGCTGCTTAATCAAACCAATCATCGGTCTTTCTACGACAGGATGCATTTTATCTATGTTATATTTAAAAAAAATAAAATTATCTCAAATTGTTTTTTATAATTATCTTTAAAAAATGTGAACTTTTACAAATAAATGATACGAAATAGTAAACATGTATTTTGTCCATAAGGTACGAAATGGTAGATGCATTTGGCCCATAGTGTACGAAATAGTTTTTATCGTGGGTACGAAATGGTAAATGTTGGGTACGAAATGGTCAAGGTACGAAATGACTTGCTACCCACTACTTGACTTGTCAATTGAGTGTACATGATTTAAACAAGACAACTATTTATCTGTAAGCTTGTTTTCTGTCCTATGTTTGGGTTCTTTTCCTTAAAACTTTTTTGGAGTTTACGTTCATGTATTTGAACAAAAAGGCCTGTTCTTTCCATTGTTGGTGACAACTTCTAGAATATAAACAAACACATCATTTTTCAACACTGGCTTTGTTGTTTCTTTCGTATATGTAAAGTGCTTAAACATTGCAGATATAACATTATTAAATTTGAAAAAAAAAACTGACCAAATGTTTTGATTCGAGCTCCAATGAGAGTTTAAAATAGACGAAATCCACGTTTGGCGTATTAAAATACAAGCTTTGTATCTTTGATATTTGAGTTTGTTAATGTAAGTGAAATATTGTTTCTGGTTTCCGTGGCCAATACATTAATTAAAATTCCTATGAAGGTATCAGATGTTTCGTCTTGCAGCCAATAAAAATTCAGTGTATCTAATAGTTTTTCAACTTCTGAAAATATTACAGTTGGAATGAACAAATTAAAACATTCACATCGAGCTGCAATGAATATCTATGACTAAATTCTGTATTTCCATATATTTAGTGACGTCTTGGATCTAACTGAATGTAATGCAAAGAGATGCATACATTATTCAGTCAATGAAATCAGTACGACAATTTACTCAAAAGTTAAACTTAATTAGTTCATAGATAAAAGAAATTTTTGCTGAACCTTTCAAAACCATATTAGAAACACGATACCAACTCCTTTTATTTATTACGTCACTTGACTAGTTTCTTGGTTAGACATAACATTATTTCAATTACATAATGCATTCAGTTACGAGTTGCAAGGAATTGGAGAGAATCGTCACTCTAACGGTGGACGGGTCTACTTTATCAAGTCTGTTACAATATTTAATGCATGCAAAGTCAAGAATGTGACACCTAAACCCCCACTGTTCCGATCTGTACCGTCTACAGAGAGATTATTTCCTATAATGCCAGTAAAAAAGCATATACATCTTTTCAGGAACTATGATATTGTCAGATGTTCTTCGACATATGACTTGAGATTGTCCCTATAGTCTTTTGTTGCCACTTTTTTCTAAAAATAAAGTAGAAGGTATAATTAAAAAAACGGAAGATACCAAAGGGACATTCAAACTTATAAGTCGAAAAAAAACTGACAACGCCATGTCAAAAAAACGAAAAAGAACAAAAGGCAACCAACAGTATACAAAACACAACATGGAAAACCAAAGACTCAGCAACACTAACCCCACGAAAAACCGGGGGTGATCCCAGGTGCTGCTGAATGATAAGCGGATCCTGTTCCACATGTGGAACCTGTCGTGTTGCTCATGCAAGTACAAACCCGGTGATAAATCTAATTCAGTTGGTCAAATTAGAGGAAAAGAGGACGGGGTTGTGGTTACAACAATTGGAACATATTCGTCGTCATCTGTGAAACAGATATCCCATAACGGTCAACCAACTAATGATGGCGTCCGTAAAATTTTCAGAGGGATGATTTCAACTTAAACCCTTGGAACTCTTGGTTCAATAGCTTTTTGTAAGCAGCAACCCTCTATCAAGGAAATCATGATAGAATATTCAACTTTTGGAATATAGTATCAACTGGGGAAAATATACTTTATATACATGTGCTGCACGAAAGTTGCTACATAGAATCGGAAAGTTCATAATTGGGAAGCTGAAATAATCTCTTTTGTCGTAAAGTTTCGTTCTCAACCGACCCTCATTGTCAATTTCTAGATGTAAGCATAAACGTGACGACATTTGCGTATTGGACCTAAACTGACCATTTCACACATAGGTTTTTGTCAAAATATATATGAGCAAGAGGTTAACACAAAAACATTTTGACACACATTTAAAACTTTATATAAAATGCATTTTGTTGCAAAACATCTTTTTTTTTGTAAAGGTCCTGATTATATCTAAATACTAGTGACAATATTTCAAAATGAAGATTTTTGCAGTTTTTGCTATTTAGCACAAAATGTAAGACGTTTGAAGACCAAATTCGCATAGGTAAAACAAAATTTTAAAATATAAATACTGATGTCGACATACTAATATCAGTTATTATTCTCATGAACATCTGAGGGATGTTATTTGGTAGATTTATAATATTTTTTTTATTTTCGAACTCAAGGGGCCAAAAGGTGGCTTAATCATACCTCCCCCTTTGTAACAACTTCGACAGGACTAAACGCGATACCATTCTACACATACGCTAGTTCTATACGTGTAAACATCTGGAAACCATTGTGTGTAAAATGTACAAAGGACTTAACGTGTATAAAGCAAATTAAGTCTAGGTACGCCGACAGTATAACTACCTGAACAAAAATTTAACCCCCATGAAAATGAAAAAAAAAAGAATTTAACATGGAACTATCAACTCAAGACTTGACATAATATCAGTTCAGTAGTGATTTTATGCATATTTTTAAACTAAGGTTTCAGCTCTTAATTTAATGGCAAAGTTGACAATACATGAATTTGGCTAATCTATTTCTATCATATTTGTTCATATTACTTCGTAAATTTCTAATTTTATATATATCCAGGACTTTCACAAGTTTGGATTAGAGCTTTTCTGATGACGGAAAATCCAGTAAAGCAACTCAGACGAGCGAAATTTATAAACGGATTTTGGCACCTACTTAAAGTGTGACAGAAATATACTATAACTAAGTAAGACCAGACCAGACGTGAAACTTTTCTGCAGGGGTCAAATCTTGTAACATGATGAAATGGTTGACAATATTATTTAATCATGTATAGGTGAAACATCCTATAATTATCTAGACTGACGTCTTTAAGTTGGTTTATAAATAAAACGAGACAAGTGTTACCCTTAAAAGATGACGAAGTCCGTTTAATACGGCAGTTCCGGGATACGGTTTTTAGTTGAATCTGTCATGTGACTTCCATCACCACGTGACAAAAATGTAGGCATCGTCACTTCCAACACATGTTGAGCAAACGGGTGAAAAATTTGATTTTATTCTGCACAAAATATTTGGGAAATTATAATCTAATAAGATGATCACCCTCCCTCAGTCGTATGGGAATCAAGATTACGTACTTACGGAACATAAATTATTTCCATACTACCTAGAGAATGACGATTATGAAAGTGCTGGAAACTTTTAATAGAGCAGGGATACAGGCGCGCCTTCTATCTGGTAAATGACGTCATAAAGGCGTGCAAAATTGACGATCTTTTCCGGTGAAAGACATGATTCCAGAAATGACGTATTGCAGGATACTTTTTGGTATTTAGATATACAAATTTTCGGAAAATCATATGCTCTTTTATGAGGGTGTGAATGGGGTATATAGGGAATATAGGATAATGGGCAAAAAAAAAAAAAAATAAAGAAGAGAGAATAAATGGGCCAGAAAAAAAAAGAATGTAGAATAATGGGTGCTAAAATATAAAGAATTACTGCAAAATTAAAGAATAATGTAAAATATACTGATTACAGAAAAAAATGTCCAGAATACAGTTATCAAGTAATAACAGAATAGCCATTATTCTTTAAAGATAAAGAATTAAATATAAATAAACCATCTAGGACATAAATGTAAAGTTACAGCCAATACAGGTAAATAATATTTGTAAATAATGTGTTTAATAATATATGTTTATTTGCTGTTTTAATTTAGTTTCTTTCGATATTTTTTAGATTAAAGAGATAAATATGTCAGAGGAATATAACGTTTGATATGAACTTCTCTGTTGTTTACATTCTTTTTATTGCATGGGTTTATGGGTGTGTAATTGTATCATTGGCGGTAAGCATATCACATTTACTGCAATAACAGTACACATCGTGAGATTCATCAGAACGTAAATGTATCTATTCCGTATAACTGAGTTGTTTACACGTATGTATCTTTTTCAGGTAATTTTTGTCTCGCCTTGACGGAGTCAAAAAACGAGATATAGGTATGATGTTTCTGGCGTCGGCGTCGGCAGCGGCGTCAACAATGTATTAGTTTAATTGTGAGTATGTCTAGTTTATGGTGAACCACTAGTGGTAGGTCAATGATATTTGGTATGCAGTTGTATTAGCATTAGTACATCTCATTTCCATGGAGAAAATGTGGCCCCGCCCCCTCAATCATGGTCTATTGACTTTGAAACGTTTGCTTAGTTTACATGTATTAGTTTGTAATTAGGTCAGTTTAAGGGGAGCCATTAGTAGGTCAATGATAATTGGTATGCAGTTATATAAGCATTAGCACATCTCATTTCCGTGGAGAATATTTGGTCCTTACCCCTCAGTCATGGTCTATTGACTTTGGAACTTTTGCTTAGTTTACATGTATTAGTTTGTGATCAGATCAGTTTAAGATGAACCACTAATGTTAAGTCAATGATATTTGGTATGCAAATGTACGGGCATTTGCAAATCTCATTTCCATGGAGATTATATAGCCCCACCCCTTCATCATGGTTCATTTACTTTGAAACTTTTACATAGTTTACAAGTTAATGTTTGTGTTTAGGTATGTTTAAAGGGAACGACTTATGATAATTCAATGGTATTTGGTGTGCAGTTGTATTAGCATTAGCACATCTCATTTCCGTGGAGATTGTTTAGCCCTGTACTTTCAGTCATGGTTCATTGACTTTGAATATTTGCATAACTTACATGTTAAAGTATCTCTATTTTAATTTCAACATTTGCATTATGAAAATAACAAAAAGTCGAGACAAATATCTCTGTGTTAACAGTTTATTATGTACTTTAATATTATCAAAGAATAGGAACAAAAAGTACACTTCAGATATTATATATCTTACATGAGGATATGGATAGGGATCCTTAATTCTTTATTCTTTAAATTTTCGTAAGACCATTCTTCTCTATTCTTTATTTAATTTTGCGATTATTCTCTATTCTTTATATTTCAGCATCCCATTATTCTGTATTATTTTCCCCCCTTTATTCTGCACTATTTGCCCATTATTCTCTACAATGTAAACCCAATCCAGACTCTCTTTCACATATGTGCATATACCGTATATGGCCAAGTTTAAGAATACTTGTATATAATCTTTATTTGTTATAAGACTATCGACTAAAGTTCACACACTTATTACTTTAAATGATATATATATAAGAGGATGTGGATGGGGTTTACAGAATAGAGAATAATTGGCAAAAAATATAAAGAAGAGAGAAAAAAATGAAAAAAAAAATTAATGAATAGAGAATAATGAGTTGCTAAAATATAAAGAATAGAGAATAATGGGCAAAAAGTATAAAGAATAGAGACAAGAGTGGACACACAAAAATGTCTCGCCTGTCGTGTATTTCAATTGAAAGTAAATGCTATCAGACATACATTATACATTTTAAGTTGTAAATAATGAGATAATGTTGCTGCTGCTGATGCCTGTATGAACGCTAAAGCTGCTGCTAGTCCTGCTGAAGACAGCTATCATAGTGTCTTCATACTACTAATTGTATAGGTTATTATTAGCTATATGGAGATATGCTGGATAACTGTGGTTAAGAGTGGAATAATTTAGCGATATACCATTATATTGATAATGGTAACTAAAGATGGAGGTGAACAATGATAGTGTAATTGTTAGATTTCAATATAAGAAAAATATCTAAACACAAGCTTTGGAAGTTAAGTGCTGAAAAGTAACATAGTTTGACATGTGATAAAGTTATAAGTTATGAAAACATTATAAATACTGAAAAAGAAAGTTATTATTATCAACTGTTACTGAATGAATGGAATTTTCTTGATACCAGATCCACCAGAAATGCTGTTACCTTCTTATGGTCTGTGAAGGATATCTAAAGGAAAAAATCATTTATTAAAAATGTTTATAGACAAAGATGTATTTTTCTACATGGATATTACAAACAATACAGTTTACAACACATATTATTACACAGAAGACAAATTACAACATTAAACAGTACATTATACAAAGTAATATAAATATAATCTGTTCATAGTGGCATTTCTGGCAGCTGACTCCGTAGAGTATCTTCTTCATCACTATCAGTGGTATCATCATCATCATCATCATCAACTTCATTATTGACCTAATAGGAATAATATAATAAGAAACAAACTGGTCATATGTAAAATCTGTAATGCAATAAATCTCCTTGAAATATTTTGTTGTAATGATTTATTTCATTATAGTTGAATTTCATTAAAATTGAAATACTAGTTATTTTACTTTTTTAAAGATTTTTTTTTTTTTGATATGAATGATTGATTTCAATTGAACATTGATATGAGAAATTAAGATAGAGAATATCATGCCTTTTCATCATTATCACTTTGGTCCACATTACTTGTGACAGTGTTGTTACTAGTAGATGGTTTATCTTCAGGCAACATTTCTTTCTGTTTAAAATTATAAATGTGAGTTTATTTGTGGATCTTATGTATGTCAAATTAATTCATTGAAAAAAAATTATTGTTAATGAAATGATTGTAAAAGACAGTTTAAGTCCAAACGGTAATAATTTGCACATCTTTTATCAAAAAGCTGGTTTAGGTTTATTATTACCTCATTGTAATATGCATCAGAAGAATAACTATTTTTGAATTTATTATAGCTTTTAAAATTGTAAAATGTGAACATGCCTTCTGAGGGGTTATCAAATTACCGGCTTCTAATGTTGTAGCATCCTGGGAATCCTGTTGTGAAAAAAATATTCATTAAAGCAATGAAAAATTGACATTAACTTTCTTTTATCATAAATGTTAAAAAGATGTGTGTTAGGGTAAACACATTTGATAGATTTTGAATGTCTTATCTATTTGGACTATAAAATAAAATCTTAAATCTTGTGAGCGTCTTTTCAAAAGAGCAAGGTAATAAATTGCTAAAAATTAAAACATTACTTCACAGATTGAAAATGTTATTTGTATTTAAATATTATTTTTTGGCTTTGTAATATTTTATGCATTCATATTGGTCTATTATATTGTTATTAATAAATCTAGTTACATAAGTAATTGTTTCATCAAGTAAAAATATTAAGTTATTATTTTTAATTTGTGCAGACTTGCCTTAAATTGTGGAAAATTTTCAAATGCTTTTAAAAAATCTTGAAAATGGTCAATCTCCTTTGGCAAAAGTTCTGAATTATTTTCTATTTCATTAAGTGATTCTTCCATAACGGGTAAGTTCATGTGTTTATGAGCTTCCTGCAAGTGTTGTGCTGATGTTTGAACATGTTGCAGGGCACTATCAATATCTCCGATAATAAAGTTGGCAAATAAAGAAGAAAATGACCTAATGGAAGCCTTCATGATCCTTGCAGATTTTGTGATATTCTTTACACTATCTGCTGTTTTGTTGGGGTTTTGTTTGCGATTCAATTTCAGTTCATCAATATTCCTGCAGAGATTTGTGGCATTTAATTTTACTTTTTCTAAGGCTTTATTAATTTTCCCCATTGTTTACTGAAAAAAAGATGATGTTAATAAAGGAAAAATAATCATCTCTTTTAATTTACATGATAAAAGTCAGGTTTTAAAGTTAACTTCTACTTTCCTTGATTTTTGATGAATTAATTTAGGTCAAAATATAATTTTGAAAAACATAGATAATATGGATGTAGATGATACTATTGCATATGCTTTATCTTTTACAATAATTTGGAAATATTAATTGGGAATTGAAAGTGTAATATGAATGTATAGTTTTCCTTAAAGGGAGTGATGCATGTAAATTAAAAGAGACAGTAAAATTAATCATAATAATAAATAAACATTGATAGCTGTAAAATACGATTAACATGAAAAATAAACAATATATTTTAGAAATATATAATATATAAAGAATATAATGTTTATACAAGTCATCATAGAGTGCCTGTGGATTGCATTGCTAGTACTATCACATTTCATGCAAATTCCAAATTGGACTATAAAATCATGATATGATATAAGGTAACAAAAATGTCAAATCAATAGCTGATCATACAAAGCTTGAATTATATCTGTTGAAATAAGCAAAAATCATTGGATTGTCTGTTATATTTGTATTTCATAAATTGTATTGCTATAAACTAGACCATTAGTTTTAGCATATGAATTGTTTTATCAGACATTTGATATAAACAAGGTAATTTGTAATTAACTTTGCATGGCCATGTGTGTTTATTATGAATATTAATTATCACCAAATAGGATGTAACTGTCTAGCAATAAAGGGCAATAAATATTTGAAGAAGTGATTGAATGACATTCTTTTGTTTTGCAGATCCCTAAACAAACAAGTGAAACTGTGAGCAACTGCTCACTTATGATACCCCCGCCAAAATATTTCTGTAAACAGGAAGTTTTTGAGTGATGAATCTGAAAACACCTCACACGGTGAACTCAAATTTCAGAAATCCTTGTATTGTAGTTCCTGAGAAAAATGTGACGAAACTTTTCAACTTGGCTAATATGTGTAAAATGATACAAGTGTTCGGTAAACAGGAAGTTGTTGAGTGATAAATCTGAAAATGCATCACAAGGTATAAATGACTAATATAAACCCTGAAACCAAATTTCAGAAATCCTTGTAATGTAGGTCAGGAGAAAGATGCGATGAAAATATTCATGTGACGGACGGACGGACTGACGGACGGACGGACTGATGGATGGATGGACTGACCGATGGACAGACAGAGATAAAACAGAATAGCCGCATTTTTTTTTAAAGTTGGGGTATAATTATTTATTGTAAAAGAACATTGCTACATAATATAATTAAGCTTAAAAATATTATTAATTGATATTTCTCACATCTATATACTTAGTATTATTATTATTATTTTATGTTTTAAATAAGAAAATAACTAATTTAATCAATAAGAATACTTGTATAATTATTGAAAATAATATATCTGCAAAAAGATAAATTTTAACAATATGTTAACTTAAGTCATGTAAGTCATATTTGCTACCATCAAATCAAAATTATATTTAAAAACAAAAGTATACTTATCTTATATCATATGTACAAAACAATTCTGTAAATGTTATTCTTTAACTTTGTAGAAACAAAATATTGTTCAATCTGTACACATTCAAACAATAAATCCTATTACATGTAATATGGTTGTGGGGAACTGTATTACAGGACTAATTATCATGCATGAGTGAGCTTGTTTTAACATTTCCACACCTTCCAATTTTCATTTAATCATTGTTCAGTAATTATCACTTATAACACAAATGTATGATTTAATTATATTGCCATTATTGTTATAAAAGATTCTTGTATTTAATATTCAAATTCATTTCTGATTAAAAATAAATAAATGAATTTAAAATGAATTACACCTTATAATTATTCAATACATGATATAATTGACTTATCCTTCTTGTAACTGATAAATTGGATAAACTTTAAATAATTAACATTGACCAATGAACTATGAAAATAAGGTCAAGGTTAGATGTCACCAGCCAGTACGATATATAAATCTTAATTCTTACAGTAATTACATAAACCAAATATATTTCACAAATTCCATATAGTATCTTAAAAACAAATCAAAAAAGAAAAAAAAAGCAACCTTGACCTATTAACCATGAAAATAAGGTCATGGTCATATGAACCCTGCCAGACAGACAGATATGCCTAACAATCATTCCATACACCAAATAAAGTTGAGCTATTGTTTATATTTTCTAAGAAACAAAGTTCAGCAGGAAAACTTAACATTGACCAATGAGCCATGTAAATCAGGTCAAGGTCATATGATATCTGGCAGACAGACATAAACACCTCATAAACATTCCATATATCAAATATAGTTCACTTATCAAAAACAGTATAAGAATAAAAATGGAACAAGACACAAAAAAATTTACACTGAGCAATAAACTGTGAAAATCAGGTCACGGTCAGATGACACCTGCCAGCTAGACATGTACACCTTACAATCATTCCATACACCAAATATAGTAGACCTATTGCAAACAGTATGAGAAAAACAGACTAAAACACAAAAACTTAAGTAAAACCACCAAACCATGAAATGAGGTCAAGGTCAGATGACACCTGCCAGCTAGACATGTACACCTTACAATCATTCCATACACCAAATATAGTAGACCTATTGCATACAGTATAAGAAAAACAGACCAAAACACAAGAACTTAACACTGATCAATGAACCGTGAAAATGAGGTCACGGTCAAATGAAACCTGCGCGACTGCATATAGATCATAAAATATTTCCATACACCAAAAATATTTGACCTATTGCATATAGTACTAGAAAAAAGAGACCAAAACTCAAAAACTTAACTTTGACCACTGAACCATGAAAATGAGGTCAAGGTCAGATGACACCTGCCAGCTAGACATGTACATCTTACAATCATTCCATACACCAAATATAGTAGACCTATTGCATACAGTATAAGAAAAACAGACCAAAACACAAAAATTTAACTATAACCACTGAACCATTAAAATGAGGTCAAGGTCAGATGACACCTGCCAGTTGGACATGTACACCTTACAGTCCTTCCATACACCGAATATACTAGACCTATTGCTTATAGTATCTGAGATATGGACTTGACCACCATAACTTAACCCTGTTCACTGATCCATGAAATGAGGTCGAGGTCAAGTGAAAACTGTCTGACAGGCATGAGGACCTTGCAAGGTACGCACATACCAAATATAGTTATCCTATTACTTATAATAAGAGAGAATTTAACATTACAAAAAATCTTAACTTTTTTTTCAAGTAGTCACTGAACCATGAAAATGAGGTCAAGGACATTGGACATGTGACTGACGGAAACTTCGTAACATGAGGCATCCATATACAAAGTATGAAGCATCCAGGTCTTCCACCTTCTAAAATATAAAGCTTTTAAGAAGTTAGCTAACGCCGCCGCCGCCGTAGCCGCCACTGCCGCCGCCGGATCACTATCCCCATGTCGAGCTTTCTGCGACAAAAGGCGCAGGCTCGACAAAAAATGACCTAAAAAATTAAAGAATACAGAAACGAAGGACCCCCAATCCAGACCCTCTTACAATATAACTGCATAGTTAAGTTAAAAAAACAAATAGATTGGAAAAGCAAATATCTAAAAATGTTTTCACTATGGTACGGGTTTAATTGCTTTTTGCTTATATGAAATTTAGAAGAGTTGTTTTATGTGAAATCAATAAGAGTTAATTCGCCGCTTAGAATTTTTAGTTTACAATCCAGAGTTCGGTTTTAAGACCCAAATAACAATAACCAAAAAAAATATACCATAGTCAACATCGGCCTTTGTTCGCTATAGAACACTAAAATATTCCCTGTGTTTCATTATTCGCGTTTTATAGCCTTGTATACTGTATTTAATTGAACAGACAAATATTCGCTTTGGGAAAATGTCGCGGTAAAATGTTTACTGTTAAAAAGTAAAAAAATAGACAAAAGCGAAAATTTCCGATTTTTGGTAATCTAAATTAAATAAAATGAAGGAATTTATTTTAACAGATTCATTTATCATGTCTCGAAAAAAACATAAACATATTATGTTAAACAAATTAAATATAGAAAAAATGCGACAATTAAAGTATGTTCAACCATACGTCATTAAATCCCCAAAAAGTCTATTTGGAAGTGACCTGACAATATGTGTGTGTCTAAGTAACGACATGGACATAAACCTATAAAGATGCATGTATATATAACTCGTTAGGATAAAAAAGGGGACAGAGGGTTCCAAAGGAATAATAAAAACTCATATGTCGAAGAGAGACAAACAAAATCATTGCACTAAACGAAAGGATAAACACCAATACACACAATACTATAATATATACATTGAAAACTAAGTCTGAGCAACACTGACACAACAACAAAAAATACGAACAGGAATGATCTAATGTGTTCCGGATGGGAAAGTAGATCCTACTCCATATTTGGCACTCGTCGTGTTTCTCATGTAAGTACAAAATAAAAGGATATAAGTCTCGTTCGGTGATGTCACAATTGAGTATACGAATACGAATACGACAGTTTTATTTTGATTCGGTTCACATATAACAATACAAACATAAGCTTGAGAGCTTTTTACCGAATATAAATAACATATACATATTAACATTAAAACACAGAACATGCAGATAAGATATATAAGCAGCAATTATTATTTCAAATGCATAAATACAGCACAGGCATATTGAAATACATGCAAAGCACTACTAAACTACACATCTAAACATGCCAAAGCTAAAGCATAACTAAAATTTTATCACAACTAAAAATTAAGCACGAATCAAAATTAAGCACACATGCAAAATTTAAGGCAAAATGCAAACATTTAGAGCTATATCTAAAAAAATATATATGAAAAGCTTATCTACGTGCAGAACAACGGCATTCCGATCTATTCCAGGACTGTATAAGGCTCTTAAATTGAGAAAAACTATTTTCAGTCCTGAAATGGTCATGTAGGCTGTTCCACAGAGCAGCAGCTGCAAATTTAAAACTTTTCTTACCAAACTGTGTTGTTTTTACATGTGGAATATTCAGTATATTACTATATCTGAAAGAATATTTACAATATTTTACATTTAATAGATCATGTAAACAGACAGTTGCTAATTTATTTATATATTAAAAGTTACAATTGCCATTGATCTTTGTCTTTTAATATGCATTGAATGCATTTTAGCCTTTTCAATCAACTGTTGATATGAGCTTGAATGATCTTCATACACAAACATTAGTGCTTTTTCTTGCACTTTTTTTTCAGTTCAAAAATGCCATGCCAAAGGGCAGAAATTGAATTTGCTCAAAATAAATGTATGGAATATAGTTAGCTTACTTAGCTTGTTCAAATAAGTTCCAAAACTTTCAAAATATTAAGTTGCTGAGATGCTTTCATGCATATTTTACCAATATGAGTATCAAAATTTATCTAATTATCTATGTCAATGCCAAGAAGTTTGACAGTTGACTCACACGAAAGATCAGTACTTTGAATACGTATACATGGATTTTTGTTATATGTCTTTTTCCCAACGGCTATTACCTAAAATTTGTCAGAGTTTGCCTGCATTTTATTAATTCTGAACCATTCAATAAGTTTAAGTGATTCATATTCTGAAGTAGAAATTAAAACATCATAATCTGGATTACAATAAGATAAAGTATTATCATCTGGATAATTATATAGAGTTCCATTTTTTATAAATAAGAATATATCATTGATAAAAACATTGAAAAGTAAGGGGCCCAGGATAGACCCCTGGGGAACCCCCTTATGAATGTTAGCCAAACTGCTAAGAATACTATTTATTTTAATTTGTTGTTTCCTGTTTGACAAATAAGATTGAAGAAGTGAAATCGAATGAGAAGAGACAGCATATGCTGATAATTTATCAAGCAGAATTTCATGTGGTAGGCAATCAAAAGCCTTTGAATGGTTCATTAGAACCGCAGCTATATACGGGATTATTATCTAATGCTGCACGCCAATCTTCTAGCAGTCTTAACAGTGTGGTCTGACACCCATGGCCACGTTTAAAAGCACACAGATAAGGATGAAATATATTTTCAAAAAAATCACCAAGTTGTATTTCAAACACCTTTTCATAAATTTTAGAAAAAATAGGTAAAACACTGACAGGACTATAGTTGGCTATGTCAAGTTGGTTGTTTGTTTTTTTTTGTGCAGTGGTGTTACTTGAGTCTGCTTAAGGATGTATTCTTTTAACGTTTCAGTCTCGTTGAAATCTCGTTCTGGAATTATTTCAAAAACATGTGATACAAGTGGAAAATATCAATGATTTAAAAAAAATATTATAATCAAATTTAACTCTGTGAAAAACAAATTGTGTATTTACAATAAGTAGTTTTTGAGTCAAGTCAGTCTCATTAGCCAAAATGTTGAGAAAATGGATGAGGGGTACAAGAAATTATTTAACCAGAAACATGTACATCCCATATCAATTTTTTTCTTTTCAAATTTCTTAAATATGTATTTTTTCAATCATTTATAACAAAGAAGTTGAAATAATATGCTTTTTGTTCTAAAAAAAGAGAAAAATCCCAAATTTTCAAAATTGACAGCATGGTAAATTTGACACGAAAAAGCAACAAAATTTTATAAAACTTTCTTATATTAACACCTACCTATAGTTTTTTTTAAAGTTACATTTAATCAGATTTGTCCACTTCATCTTTATGGAAAGTATGAAAAAAAGTTTAATTGTGAAACTGTGATATTTTTCATGATAATAGCTCAAAAATGGGTAAAAATTGATGAAAAATGTGAAAATCATCAGAATTGGGTACTTTCAAATGGCCGCAGCAAAAAAAAAAGTGCACCACCATATGATTTTTGCTCCACCAATTATTTCTCGACAGTCATATAAACCCAAAAATCAGGTTAAGAAAAAAAGTTTAATTCTAGAAATTTTTGGCTCCTCAGAGGTGTACATCCTTAAGTCTATCAGGAAATACACCTGTTTCTACAGATAAATTTATCAATGTTGTTAACTGTGGCACGATTACAGGTTACAATATTTCACTACCTTTGCTGGTACGCCATCTACTCCAGTAGCTTTTTTAATATTAATTTTGTTTATAATTTTTGCTACTTTTTCTGTTGTTGTTTTCTGAAAGTCAAATTGTGTGTTTGTGCAATTGTGATCTTTTATTGCAAAATACTAACATGAGTTGGTGGGTCGTATATCACATCACTACCAATCTTATCTGCAGCTGTCGAAAAAAATGTATTAAAGTGTTCTGAAACATCTTTGGTGTTGTTTATGGTTTTGTTGTTTTCACATAAATCATTTTTTGTTCCCCAGAGTGACATTTTTTTGAGAAAAACGGCTTTATGGTTATCCAAAAGTTACTGTTTTGTTGGCCCCACCTGAACAACGTTCTATAAATAATTTTTCATGGACACTTTTTTAAGTTTTGTAACAAGGTTTTGCTGTTTTCTATATTTTTTCCCATGTTTTTGAATCTTAATGCTTTGTAAATTGTGTGTACAGCATGTCTTAGTTCACTATTCATGCATTGTTATGGTTGTTTCCTTGGTTGTCTATTTTAATCGGTGCATGTTTGTTCAGGATATTTGTGAACGTATCTTCAAATTCATTGTATGCATTGTTTAACTGTTCAGAAGTAGTGACATTTTCTGTAAGTGGCATTTTTATTTTGTTTAGATCTGTGTTAAATTTATCTACATCAAAATTTCTATAACTTTTATATGAAATTTTTAGCTGTTTTGGGGCATGAACTTTACCCTTTATTGTAACTGATATAAGATTATGACAATCACTAATACCTGTAGATAAATTATGGGTGTTAAAACACATATTTTCCTTGTTTGTGAGTATAACATCAACATATACCATAATGTTCTAAAAGTCGTGATGGAGTCCGTAAAAATTAAAAGTTCAACATTTCTTCTAATACATTTATAATGGTTCAGATTCCGTTGTTGTTACTTAATATCTTATCTTTTTACTTAGAAGTCTCATAATGGAACCTGAGGAATATGCAGACAAATTTTCTTCAACTGTGACGAATGGTTTTATTGCTTTAGAAATAGCAATAGGTCTTAAACTAGGACTATTTAATTCGCTGAATACATTTACTTCCCAAGTTACATCAAAAGAGCTCGCTGTGTCATGCAAATTGAAAGAAAGGTATAAATATAGCTAGGATGTTAATGTACCAATAACACTTCCAAATTTATCAGAGGGGTTAAAGTGGAATGTGGAATGTCGCTGCTCAAACTTAAAAACAGACCCTTTACATCTCGGGCAAAGTTGACCTTAGGTGTATATGGCTATTTTTTTGTATGTACCTTTTTATCTATAGCTGCTTACTTTTCTATGTATTCACACATCCCTGGGTTTAAAATGTTTGGATTTGAGCGTTTCAAATGAAGATTAATATAGAAAAGCGTTTCGGATGCACGAAATTTTTTAAATGTTATTTTCATTCACACATATGTATACATTTTGAAGGATCATTATGATTACACATACACTACATATGTAATTGTTACAGATTTAGAGGAATTTATTCTTCAATATTTTGTATGAAACACACGATTACTTATATGATTCAAAATTTTAATGATATATTGAGTATACGTCTATGAGACTCCAACCCGACTACAAATATAGAAGTCAAAGTCAAGAATTTCTTTCACGCTTTTATTTTACAAGAAGCATTATCGAAAAAAAAACCCAACAATTTTTGTACTCCGAGTTATGTAGTTGAATATTTACTTCATTTAATAACCTAGTGGCTTTTTCAATTCTGGCACAAAGTGTATATTTACTTGATATTTCAAAATGTAAGTCTTTCCAGAATTGGTAGTTAAACACCAGTCAGTCCCGCTATATAAAATTTATAAACGGGAAAATAATGAAAACTGTACAAACGAATAATGCTTTATTTATTAGTGTTTGCTAAACTTTCAGTGGCAAATATTTCATGAATCTTAAGGGCAATATCAACAGTTGTTATATACGTTATGCATCTACACTACTTAATAAGAAAAAAAAATGTGTAACACGTTTGGTTTATTGATTGATTATTTGGTGCTTAATGCCACTTTCATCACTATTGGCTGTTTCGTGGCATCCAGTGTTAATAGTGGAGGAAGCCGGAGTGCCGGGAAAAAACTACCGACCTTTGAAATGGCAATCGTAGTCAATTAATATTTGATTCAAACGCACCTGCCACGTGCGGGGTTCAAACTCACAACCTCAGTAGATGAACTACGTATACCACTTGGCCAACGAGGCCCCTCTGTAACACGACAATGGCGTTATATTTTGCATTTATTTATTAAGATACATTTACACAGTGGGTGGCACTTGTGGAGTAGAGGCACTATAGAATAAATAGGTAGAAGTTCAAACGTTTCTTTTTCTTTTTTCCCATAGATATGTCAGAGAATGGTAGGGATGCATGTCAGCCGCTAGGGGCACTAGAAAAACTAGATAGTAGTCGAAACGGAATTGCTTTCTTTTTTACCATAGGCATGTCAGAGAATGGTTAGGATGCCTGTCAGCCGCTAGAGGCACTAGAAAAACTAGATTGTAGTCGAAACGGCATTGTTTTCCTTTTTCCTTTAGATATGTCATGGAATGGTTAGGAAGCCTGTCAGCCGCTAGAGGCACTAGAAAAACTAGATTGTAGTTGAAACGGAATTGTTTTCTTTTTTCCCTTAGATATGTCAGAGAATGGTTAGGATGTCTTTCAGCCGCTGGTTTCGTTTGTATAACACCCGACGATAAATACTTTATACCGGAGGCATGCAAACCTCATACTGAATCGAGTAGACTCGCCAGTGTTTTACCTAATATAGCTGCGAATACCTCCTCATTATTGATATAGGAAGATGTGGTGTGAGTGCCAATGAGACAACTCTCCATCCAAATAACAATTTATAAAAGTAAACCATTATAGGTCAATGTACGGCCATTAACACGGAGCCTTGGCTCACACCGAACAACAAGCTATAAAGGGCCCCAAAATTACTAGTGTAAAACCATTCAAACGGGAAAACCAACGGTCTAGTCTATATAAAAAACGAGGAACGAGAAACACGTATAAATTACATAAACAAACGACAACTACTGTACATCAGATTCCTGACTTAGGACAGGTGCAAACATTTGCAGCGGGATTAAACGTTTTAATGGTACCAAACCTTCTCCCTTTTTCTGAAACAATAGTATAACATCACAACATAGAAAAACACACGATAAAATATCAATTGGAAGGCTTTGAATGTTTCAAAGAGAACGGACCGAAAGGTAAACTATATCTCTCACTTTTCACTTAAAAAGTTGATCTTTAGACTCCTATCTCATTGACGTATACCAAACATGTTTTTTTTAATTTCAATTCTATGCACTTAATATACGTTCTTGATCTTAGCTTATATCTACTATTTTAAAATTCAAATGAACAATTTCATTAATGAAATAGTTTTTATTTGTATGTATACATGTAGCATCTTACACACCACAAGCATTGTTCACAGAGCGTTTAAAAATTGTGTATATTTATTGTTATAAAACGTACCGCCTAATCGATCACCTTTCCGCTTACTGGTCCTTATTGGTCACTAAATGAAACGTACTTGTAGCTAGCTTACTGATCCTTGAAGATCGTTAACTTTACGATCGTAATCCTACTGATCATAAACACTCGCTAGCTTTCTGTTCCTTTTATTGGTCGCTAACTTCGAGATTGTTAGCTTACTTAACCTTACTGGTCGCTTACAACAGAATGGTAGCTAGCTTACTGATCTTTAATGGTCACTATCTTACTGTTCGCTAGCTCACTGATCTCAAACAGTCGCTAGCTTACAGATCCTTTTTAGTCGCAAACTTCCTGATCGTTAGCATACTGATCCTAATTTGTCTTTAACAACTGATCATAAGGTTACGGAACCTTATTGGCCGCTTACAACTGATTTGGAGCTTACTGATCCTTTTTGGTCGCTATCTTACTGATCTGTAGCTTACTGATCCTAAACAGTCGCTAGCTTACAGATCATTTTTGGTCGTTCACTTCCTGATCGTTATCTTACTGATCCTTATTGGTCGCTTACTTTACGATCGATCGTAAGTCCACCGATCCTAATTGGTCGCTGGTTCACTGATAGTAGTATCCTTAGCTGTACGTAATGTGCCGTTTTGTTAAATATCGATTGAATTATTTCAGGATATGATTACAGTAACCAGTTGGATACGTTGATGTGGTTGGACCATGACAAGAAATTATGTGATAGCAAATGGATTATGAAAACTTATTTCCGGTTGGACACAAAGAAACAGGTATTAAACAATGAGGTCCAAGTCGTGGTTTCTTTGTTTCAAACCCACTTGCGGAAAATTTAGTGATACGAGGTTAAAAGTAAACACTCTACATATTTCAGAAAATCTTTTAAAACCAAGAAATTGGGATTTAAGAGAGCATTTTGTTTTAAATTATCAATGCATGTTCGAAATCTTTATTCCTTAAAATTAAAAACATTCTATAATAGTTTTATTCCTTATGTTCCTATCCTAAGTCTGGACCGACTAATTCCGTGGTTGTTATCAGTTGCTATCTGCCATATTTGTTTTTCGATGATTGAGTGTGTTGGAGGGTTCTGAACCCGAATTCCGAGAAAATAAACGTCAAATCCCGAATTCCCGACGATTTAACTGGCTGTTCCCGAATTCCCGCGAATTAAATGTCTCAAGGTAACGTTCCGAAAAAGGTCCTTCCGCCACTCTTTATTGTTTTAGTTTAAATTCTGCTGTTATTTTCTCTCTGAATCGTTTCACATTTTATTCTGCTGGGGATTATTTAAGCTTACGATATGGGTTTTGTTCATTGATAAAGGCTGTACGGTAACCCATATATGTTAATATCCTCATCCTTTGGACTTTGGTGGATAGTTATCTCATTGGTGTTCATACCATATCTCCTTATTGTTTTAATGTATAGAGTTTTCAAGATTAAGATATTAATCAAATATGAATTTATTTTTTTAAAAATGTCTTCAAACTATATGATATTTTAAGTTAATGTGTGTTTTGTTTCAAGTTTTGTATGTGGTATATCTCCCTGACTAGCTGGTTGGATTGAAAATTTTAATTAACACAAAACAAATAAAACAACAGACATGGCATACATGTACAACACAACTTCCCACACGAATTGAAAACCATAAATAAACTATGTTTAATTCCTTTCTATATTCCCATTTGGACGATGTTTTGTGTGTCGTTGGTTTGCTGTCTCACTGGCAAAAATCCCACAAATACTTTTATTCATAGCTTATGCTGTTAGTTAAACCAGATCCAATTCAAAATGAGATTTGGCAATTGAAACATTAATAGATCCTTGAAATAAGCATACATTCTTATGTGCCTGTCCCAAGTCAGGAGCCTATAATTTAGTGGTTGTCGTTTGTTGCTGTATATCATACTTGTTTTCTTTCATTATTTTGTACATAAGTCAGGCTGTTAGTTTTCTCGTTTGAATTGTTACGTTTGTCATTACGGGGCCTTTTATATCTGACTATGCGGTATGGGTTTTGCTCATTGTTGAAGGCCGTACGGTGACCTACAGTTGTTAACTTCTATGTCATTTGGTCTCTGGCGGAGAGTTGTCTCATTGGCAATCACATCTTTTTATTTTTATATATGCATGTAGTCAACAAGACCACATATGCAGACTAAACCAAAATTTTAAGCTTGGTCTTTGTACCAACTAATTGAGGCCAAGTCACCAAAGACCTATCGGAGAGATATACACTCTTTACACAAAATCCACATATCAAACTTATTGAAAAGTCATGTATAGATATCGTAAACTGGCAATAGATATATCCTGAATACCAAATAGTAATATTGATAATAACTTAACTACTACAACCAAAATGTAAGTATAAGGTGTAAAACAAATAAGGAGTAAATAATATACAATTATTGTCTTATGATGAGGCAAACATGCGGTTTTATTGACTTTTGAAAAACTGATATTCACTGAGGCCGTCGGCCGAAGTGAATATCAATTTTTCAAAAGTCAATTAAACCGCATATTTACCGAAACATAAGACAGTAATGGTTTTATTCCATATTCCGAGAGAAGACAATGTATTTAATGACAAATATTTACCAAAACCAATTGTACATCAAACATTTTACCAAAACGTTACATGTAAAAGCGCGTGACGTTTAGCGCGGTGAATATCACTTTCCTCCAGTTGAATATGCTTTTTTATTCAAAATCCAATTCATATAGAGAAACTTACTAAAATAATACCAATATGGAATAATTGGTATTATCTCTTATAATCCAAAGTTTGAATAGTTTTTAAAAGCAGTTTTATTAATTTGACTCCGATAAAATATAAAGGCTAAGGTGTGGATCAGAAATGCCAGATTAGAATACGTGGACCTTTAAATACCAGGCTGAAGCTAGCGAACAATAACTAGCGAACAATAAGCCAGCGAACAATAAGACGATATATCGAGAAACCTAAAAAAAAAAAAAAAAATCAGACAACAACGGCCGTTAAATCAAAAAATATTTAAAAAGGCAGAAAATCCGTCCAAATATTGCAATTTCAACTCAATTTTGAAATGGTTTTTATCCCATCCATTGATAAAACAAGTCACATCTCTTTTTAGGCTAATATTCAGTACCACAGTAACACTGCATCTATCAACGGATTATTTGTAGGTGTAGGACCACCAATGCACCCACTTCAATTTAGAACGTATGTAAAAGTAGTCCTACACTGTAAAATATAGCACCTTTGATGTCATTGTTTAATTAAACTAACATACACATTTGCAGAAATGAGGTCGGCCTATTCCAGGGCTTCTAGAGAAAAATAATGAGGGGTGTCACGGGGTATGACTATATACATCTTAAAGAGGAGAAACAGGCGCTTCTTTTGCGCAAGGTATCAAAGGGCGCTATGTTCAAAAATCTGAAACTAGAGCACAAAATTTGAAAAAAATGGTAAAAAACAGGGGGTTGGGCCTATTCCAGTGCTTCTAGAGAAAAATAATGAGGGGTGTCACGGGGTATGACTATATAGGTCTTGTAGAGGAGAAACAGGCGCTTCCTTTGCGCAAGGTATCGAAGGGCGCTATGTTCTAAAATCTGAAACTAGAGCTCAAAATTTGAAAAAAAATTGTAAAAAACAGGGGGGGTGGGCCTATTCCAGGGCTTCTAGAGAAAAGGGTCACGGGGTATGACTATATACGTCTTGAAGAGGAGAAACAGGCGGTTCTTTTGCGCAAGGTATCAAAGGGCGCTATGTTGAAAAATCTGAAACTAGAGCACAAAATTTGAAAAAAAATTGTAAAAAACAGGGGGGTGGGCCTATTCCAGTGCTTCTAGAGAAAAATAATGAGGGGTGTCACGGGGTATGACTATATAGGTCTTGTAGAGGAGAAACAGGCGCTTCTTTTGCGCAAGGTATCGAAGGGCGCTATGTTCAAAAATCTGAAACGAGAGCTCAAAATTTGAAAAAAAATGGTAAAAAACAGGGGGGTGGGCCTATTCCAGGGCTTCTAGAGAAAAATAATGAGGGGTGTCACGGTGAATGACTATATACGTTTTGAAGAGGAGAAACAGGCGGTTCTTTTGCGCAAGGTATCAAAGGGCGCTATGTTGAAAAATTTGAAACTAGAGCACAAAATTTGAAAAAATTTTGTAAAAAACAGGGGGGTGGGTTGTTTCCAGTGCTTCTAGAGAAAAAGAATGAGGGGTGCCACGGGTTATGACTATATAGGTCTTGTAGAGGAGAAACAGGCGCTTCTTTTGCGCAAGGTATTGAAGGGCGCTATGTTCAAAAATCTGAAACGAGAGCTCAAAATTTGAAAAAAAAAAATGGCAAAAAAACATGGGGGGTGGGTCTATTCCAGGGCTTCTAGAGAAAAACAATGAGGGGTGTCACGGGGTATGACTATATACGTCTTGAAGAGGAGAAACAGGCGCTTCTTTTGCGTAAGGTATCAAACGGCGCTATGTTCAAAAATCTGAAACTAGAGCACAAAATTTGAAAAAAAAAATGGTAAAAAACAGGGGGGTGGGCCTATTCCAGGGCTTCTAGAGAAAAATAATGAGAATTGTCACGGGGTATGACTATATAGGTCCTGTAGAGGAGAAACAGGCGCTTCTTTTGCGCAAGGTATCGAAGGGCGCTATGTTCAAAAATCTGAAACTAGAGCTCAAAATTTGACAAAAAATGATAAAAAATAGGGGGGTCGGCCTATTCCAGGGCTTCTAGAGAAAAATAATGAGGGGTGTCACGGGGTATGACTATATACATCTTAAAGAGGAGAAACAGGCGCTTCTTTTGCGCAAGGTATCAAAGGGTGCTATGTTCAAAAATCTGAAACTAGAGCACAAAATTTGAAAAAAAAAAAAAATGGTAAAAAACAGAGGGTTGGTCCTATTCCAGTGCTTCTAGAGAAAAATAATGAGGGGTGTCACGGGGTATGACTATATATGTCTTGTAGAGGAGAAACAGGCGCTTATTTTGCACAAGCTATCAAAGGGCGCTATGTTCTAAAATCTGAAACTAGAGCTCAAAATTTGAAAAAAAAATGGTAAAAAACAGGGGGGGTGGGCCTATTCCAAGGCTTCTAGAGAAAAATAATGAGGGGTGTCACGGGGTATGACTATATACGTCTTGAAGAGGAGAAACAGGCGCTTCTTTTGCGCAAGGTATCGAAGGGCGCTATGTTCAAAAATCTGAAACTAGAGCACAAAATTTGAAAATTTTTTGTAAAAAACAGGGGGTGGGCCTATTCCACGGCTTCTAGAGAAAAATAATGAGGAGTGTCACGGGGTAGGACTATATACATCTTGAAGAGGAGAAACAGGCGCTTCTTTGGGCAAGGTATCAAAGGCCGCTATGTTCAAAAATCTGACACTAGAGCACAAAATTTGAAAAAAAAATGGTAAAAAACAGGGGGGTGGGCCTATTCCAGGGCTTCTAGAGAAAAATAATGAGGAGTGTCACGGGGTATGACTATATAGGTCTTGCAGAAGAGAAACAGGCGCTTCTTTTGCGCAAGGTATCGAAGGGCGCTATGTTCTAAAATCTGAAACTAGAGCTCAAAATTTGAAAAAAAAATAGTAAAAAACGGGAGGTCGGCCTATTCCAGGGCTTCTAGGGAAAAATAATGAGGGGTGTTACGGGGTATGACTATATACGTCTTGGGGAGGAGAAACAGTCGCTTCTTTTGCGCAAGGTATCAAAGGGCGCTATGTTAAAAAATCTGAAACTAGAGCACAAAATTTGAAAAATTTTTGTAAAAAACAGGGGGGTGGGCCTATTCCAGGGCTTCTAGAGAAAAATAATGAGGGGTTTCACGGGGTGTGACTATATAGGTCTTGTAGAGAAGAAATAGGCGCTTCTTTTGCGCAAGGTATTGAAGGGCGCTATCTTCAAAAATCTGAAACGAGAGCTCAAAATTTGAAAAAATGGTAAAAACCGGGGTCGGCCTATTTGAGGGCTTCTAGAGAAAAATAATAAGGGTGTCACGGGGTATGACTATATACGTCTTGAAGAGGAGAAACAGGCGCTTCTTTTGCGCAAGGTATCGAAGGGCGCTATATTCAAAAATCTGAAACTAGAGCACAAACTTTGAAAAAATGGTAAAAACAGGGGTGGGCCTATTCCAGGGCTTCTAGAGAAAAATAATGAGGGGTGTCACGGGTGTGACTATATACGTCTTGAGGAGGAGAAACAGTCGCTTCTTTTGCGCAAGGTATCAAATGGCGCTATGTTCAAAAATCTGAAACTAGAGCCCAAAATTTGAAAAAAATTGTAAAAACAGGGGATGGGCCTATTCCAGGGCTTCTAGAGAAAAATAATGAGGGGTGTCATGGGGTGTGACTATATAGGTCTTGTAGAGGAGAAATAGGCGCTTCTTTTGCGCAAGGTATCGAAGGGCGCTATGTTCAAAAATCTGAAATGAGAGCTCAAAATTTGAAAAAGAAATGGTAAAAAACAGGGGGGTCGGCCAATTCCAGGGCTTCTAGAGAAAAATAATGAGGGGTGTCACGGGGTATGACTATATACGTCTTGAAGACGAGAAACAGGCGCTTCTTTTGCGCAAGGTATCAAAGGGCGCTATGTTCAAAAATCTGAAACTAGAGCACAAAATTTGAAAAAAAATGGTAAAAACAGGGAGGTCGGCCTATTCCAGTGCTTCTAGAGAAAAATAATGAGGGGTGTAACGGGGTTTGACTATATACGTCTTAAAAAGGAGAAACAGGCGCTTCTTTTGCACAAGGTATCAAAGGGCGCTATGTTCAAAAATCTGAAACTAGAGCACAAAATTTGAAAAAAAAATGGCAAAAAACAGGGGGGGTGGGCCTATTCCAGGGCTTCTAGAGAAAAATAATGAGGGGTGTCACGGGGTATGACTATATAGGTCTTGTAGAGGAGAAACAGGCGCTTCCTTTGCGCAAGGTTTCAAACGGCGCTATGTTCAAAAATCTGAAACTAGAGCTCAAAATTTGAAAAAAATGGTAAAAAACAGAGGGGTCGGCCTATTCCAGAGCTTCTAGAGAAAAATAATGAGGGGTGTCACGGGGTATGACTAGAGGAGAAACAGGCTCTTCTTTTGCGCAAGGTATCGAAGGGCGCTATGTTCTAAAATCTGAAACTAGAGCTCAAAATTTGAAAAAAAAATGGTAAAAAACAGGGGGGGTGGGCCTATTCCAGGGCTTCTAGAGAAAAATAATGAGGGGTGTTACGGGATATGACTATATACGTCTTGAGGAGGAGAAACAGTCGCTTCTTTTGCGCAAGGTATCAAAGGGCGCTATGTTCAAAAATCTGAAACTAGAGCTCAAAATTTGAAAAAAATTTGTAAAAAACAGGGGGGTGGGCCTATTCCAGTGCTTCTAGAGAAAAATAATGAGGGTTGTCACGGGGTATGACTATATAGGTCTTGTACGGGAGAAACAGGCGCTTCCTTTGCGCAAGGTATCGAAGGGCGCTATGTTCAAAAATCTGAAACGAGAGCTCAAAATTTGAAAAAAATGGTAAAAAACAGGGGGGTCGGCCTATTCCAGGGCTTCTAGAGAAAAATAATGATGGGTGTCACGGGGTATGACTATATAGGTCTTAAAGAGGAGAACCAGGCGCTTCTTTTGCGCAAGGTATCAAAGGGCGCTATATCAAAAAATCTGAAACTAGAGCTCAAAATTTGAAAAAAATTTGTAAAAAACAGGTGGGTGGGCCTATTCCAGTGCTTCTAGAGAAAAATAATGAGGGTTGTCACGGGGTATGACTATATAGGTCTTGTAGAGGAGAAACAGGCGCTTCTTTTGCGTAAGGTATCGAAGGGCGCTATGTTCAAAAAACTGAAACTAGAGCTCAAAATTTGAAAAAAAAATAGTAAAAAAGAGGGGGGTCGGCCTATTCCAGGGCTTCTAGAGAAAAATAATGAGGAGTGTCACGGGGTATGACTATATACGTCTTAAAGAGGAGAAACATGCGCTTCTTTTGCGCAAGGTATCAAAGGGCGCTATGTTCAAAAATCTGAAACTAGAGCACAAAATTTGAAAAAAAAATGGTAAAAAACAGGGGGTGGGCCTATTCCAGTGCTTCTAGAGAAAAATAATGAGGGGTGTCACGGGGTATGACTATATAGGTCTTGTAGAGGAGAAACAGGCGCTTGTTTTGCGCAAGGTATCGAAGGGCGCTATGTTAAAAAATCTGAAACTAGAGCTCAAAATTTGAAAAAAAATGGTGAAAAATAGGGGGGTCGGCCTATTCCAGGGCTTCAAGAGAAAAATAATGAGGGGTGTCACGGGGTATGACTATATATATCTTAAAGAAGAGAAATAGGCGCTTCTTTTGCGCAAGGTATCAAAGGGCGCTATGTTCAAAAATCTGAAACTAGAGCACAAAATTTGAAAAAAAATGGTAAAAAACAGAGGGTTGGGCCTATTCCAGTGCTTCTAGAGAAAAATAATGAGGGGTGTCACAGGGTATGACTATATAAGTCTTGAAGAGGAGAAACAGGCGCTTCTTTTGCGCAAGGTATGAAAGGGCGCTATGTTCAAAAATCTGAAACTAGAGCTCAAAATTTCAAAAAAAAAAAAAATGGTAAAAAACAGGGGGAGGGCCTATTCCAGGGCTTCTAGAGAAAAATAATGAGGGGTGTCACGGGGTATGACTATATACGTCTTGTAGAGGAGAAACAGGCGCTTATTTTGCAAGGTATCGAATGGCGCTATGTTCAAAAATCTGAAACTAGAGCTCAAAATTTGAAAAAATGGTAAAAACAGGGGCCTATTCCAGGGCTTCTAGAGAAAAATAATGAGGGGTGTCACGGGGTATGACTATATACGTCTTGAAAAGGAGAAACAGGCGCTTCTTTTGCGCAAGGTATCAAAGGGCGCTATGTTCAAAAATCTGAAACTAGAGCACAAAATTTGAAAAAAAATTGTATAAAACAGGTTGGTGGGCCTATTCCAGGGCTTCTAGAGAAAAATAATGAGGGATGTCACGGGGTATGACTATATAGGTCTTGTAGAGGAGAAACAGGCGCTTCTTTTGCGCAAGGTATCGAAGGGCGCTATGTTCAAAAATCTGAAACGAGAGCTCAAAATTTGAAAAAAATGGTAAAAAACAGGGGGGTCGGCCTATTCCAGGGCTTCTAGAGAAAAATAATGAGGAATGTCACGGGGTATGACTATATAGGTCTTGTAGAGGAGAAACAGGCGCTTCTTTTGCGCAAGGTATCGAAGGGCGCTATGTTCAAAAATCTGAAACTAGAGCTCAAAATTTGAAAAAAATGGTAAAAAACAGGGGGTCGGCCTATTCCAGGGCTTCTAGAGAAAAATAATGAGGAATGTCACGGGGTATGACTATATAGGTCTTGTAGAGGAGAAACAGGCGCTACTTTTCCGTAAGGTATCGAAGGGCGCTATGTTCTAAAATCTGAAACTAGAGCACAAAATTTGAAAAAAAATGGTAAAAAACAGGGGGGTCGGCCTATTCCAGGGGTTGTAAAGAAAAATATTGAGGGGTGTCACTGGGTATGACTATATACGTCTTGAAGAGGAGAAACAGGCGCTTCTTTTGCGCAAGGTATCAAAGGGTGCTATGTTAAAAAATCTGAAACTAGAGCAAAAAATTTGAAAAAAAATAGTAAAAAACAGGGGGTGGGCCTATTCCAGGGCTTCTAGAGAAAAATAATGAGGAGTGTCACGGGGTATGACAATATAAGTCTTGTAGAGGAAAAACAGGCGCTTCTTTTGTGCAAGGTATCGAAGGGCGCTATGTTCAACAATTTGAAACTAGAGCTCAAAATTTGAAAAAAATGGTAAAAAATAGGGGGGTGGGCCTATTCCAGGGCTTCTAGAGAAAAATAATGAGGGGTGTCACGGAGTATGACTATATAGGTCTTGTAGAGGAGAAACAGGCGCTTCTTTTGCGCAAGGTATCGAAGGGCGCCATGTTCTAAAATCTGAAACTAGAGCTCAAAATTTGAAAAAAAAATGGTAAAAAACAGGGGGGTGGGCCTATTCCAGGGCTTTTAGAGAAAAATAATGAGGGGTGTCACGGGGTATGACTATATACGTCTTGAAGAGGAGAAAAAGGCCCTTCTTTTGCGCAAGGTATCGAAGGGTGCTATGTTCAAAAATCTGAAACTAGAGCTCAAAATTTGAAAAAAAATGGTAAAAAATAGGGGGTGGGCCTATTCCAGGGCTTCTAGAGAAAAATAATGAGGAGTGTTACGGGGTATGACTATATAGGTCTTGTAGAGGAGAAACAGGCGCTTCTGTTGCGCAAGTTATCGAAGGGCGCTATGTTCAAAAATCTGAAACTAGAGCTCAAAACTTGAAAAAAAAAAAGGAAAAAAATAAGGGGGGTCGGCCTATTCCAGGGCTTCTAGAGAAAAATAATGAGGGGTGTCACGGAGTATGACTATAAACATCTTAAAGAGGAGAAACAGGCGCTTCTTTTGCGCAAGGTATCAATGGGCGCTATGTTCAAAATTTGAAACGAGCACAAAATTTGAAAAAAAATGGTAAAAAACAGGGGGTTGGGCCTATTCCAGTGCTTCTAGAGAAAAATAATGAGGAGAATCACGGGGTATGACTATATAAGTCTTGCAGAGGAGAAACAGGCGCTTCTTTTGCGCAAGGTATCGAAGGGCGCTATGTTCAAAAATCTGAAACTAGAGCTCAAAATTTGAAAAAAAATGGTAAAAAATAGGGGTGGGCCTATTCCAGGGCTTCTAGAGAAAAATAATGAGAAGTGTTACGGGGTATGACTATATAGGTCTTGTAGAGGAGGAACAGGCGCTTGTTTTGCGCAAGTTATCGAAGGGCGCTATGTTCAAAAATCGGAAACTAGAGCTCAAAACTTGAAAAAAAATGGTAAAAAATAGGGGGGTCGGCCTATTCCAGGGCTTCTAGAGAAAAATAATGAGGGGTGTCACGGAGTATGACTATATACGTCTTAAAGAGGAGAAACAGGCGTTTCTTTTGCGCAAGGTATGAAAGGGCGCTATGTTCAAAATTTGAAACGAGCACAAAATTTGAAAAAAAAATGGTAAAAAACAGGGGGTTGGGCCTATTCCAGTGCTTCTAGAGAAAAATAATGAGGGGTGTCACGGGGTATGACTATATAGGTCTTGTAAAGGAGAAACAGGCGCTTCTTTTGCGCAAGGTATCGAAGGGCGCTATGTTCAAAAATCTGAAACTAGAGCACAAAATTTGAAAAAAAAAAAAAAAATGGTAAAAAACAGGGCGTGGGCCTATTCCAGGGCTTCTAGAGAAAAATAATGAGGGGTATCACGGGGTATGAGTATATAGGTCTTGTAGAGGAGAAACAGGCGCTTCTTTTGCGCAAGGTATCGAAGGGCGCTATGTTCAAAAATCTGAAACTAGAGCTCAAAATTTGAAAAAAATAGTAAAAACAGGGGGGTGGGGCTATTCCAGGGCTTCTAGAGAAAAGTAATGAGGGGTGTCACGGGTATGACTATATAGGTCTTGTAGAGGAGAAACAGGCGCTTCTTTTGCGCAAGGTATCGAAGGGCGCTATGTTCAAAATCTGAAACTAGAGCTCAAAATTTGAAAAAATGGTAAAAACAGGGGTGGGCCTATTCCAGGGCTTCTAGAGAAAAATAATGAGGGGTGTCACGGGTATGACTATATAGGTCTTGTAGAGGAGAAACAGGCGCTTCTTTTGCGCAAGGTATCAAAGGGCGCTATGTTCAAAAATCTGAAACTAGAGCACAAAATTTGAAAAAAATGGTAAAAAACAGGGGGTGGGCCTATTCCAGGGCTTCTAGAGAAAAATAATGAGGGGTGTCACGGGGTATGACTATATAGGTCTTGTAGAGGAGAAACAGGCGCTTCTTTTGCGCAAGGTATCGAAGGGCGCTATGTTCAAAAATCTGAAACTAGAGCACAAAATTTGAAAAAAAATGGTAAAAACAGGGGTGGGCCTATTCCAGGGCTTCTAGAGAAAAATAATGAGGGTGTCACGGGGTATGACTATATAGGTCTTGTAGAGGAGAAACAGGCGCTTCTTTTGCGCAAGGTATCAAAGGGCGCTATGTTCAAAATCTGAAACTAGAGCACAAAATTTGAAAAAAAAAAACAGGGGTGGGCCTATTCCAGGGCTTCTAGAGAAAAATAATGAGGGTGTCACGGGTATGACTATATAGGTCTTGTAGAGGAGAAACAGGCGCTTCTTTTGCGCAAGGTATCAAAGGGCGCTATGTTCAAAAATCTGAAACTAGAGCACAAAATTTGAAAAAAATGGTAAAAACAGGGGTGGGCCTATTCCAGGGCTTCTAGAGAAAAATAATGAGGGTGTCACGGGTATGACTATATAGGTCTTGTAGAGGATTTTGCGCAAGGTATCAAAGGGCGCTATGTTCAAAAATCTGAAACTAGAGCACAAAATTTGAAAAAAATGGTAAAAACAGGGGTGGGCCTATTCCAGGGCTTCTAGAGAAAAATAATGAGGAGTGTCACGGGTATGACTATATAGGTCTTGTAGAGGAGAAACAGGCGCTTCTTTTGCGCAAGGTATCGAAGGGCGCTATGTTCAAAAATCTGAAACTAGAGCTCAAAATTTGAAAAAATGGTAAAAAATAGGGGTGGGCCTATTCCAGGGCTTCTAGAGAAAAATAATGAGGGTGTCACGGGTATGACTATATAGGTCTTGTAGAGGAGAAACAGGCGCTTCTTTTGCGCAAGGTATCGAAGGGCGCTATGTTCAAAATCTGAAACTAGAGCTCAAAATTTGAAAAAAATGGTAAAAACAGGGGTGGGCCTATTCCAGGGCTTCTAGAGAAAAATAATGAGGGGTGTCACGGAGTATGACTATATACGTCTTGTAGAGGAGAAACAGGCGCTTCTTTTGCGCAAGGTATCAAAGGGCGCTGTGTTCAAAAATCTGAAACTAGAGCACAAAATTTGAAAACAAAATGGTAAAAAAACAGGGGGCTGGGCCTAATCCAGGGTTTCTAGAGAAAAATAATGAGGGGTGTCACGGGGTATGACTATATAGGTCTTGAAGAGGAGAAACAGGCGCTTCTTTTGCGCAAGGTATCGAAGGGCGCTATGTTCAAAAATCTGAAACTAGAGCACAAAATTTGAAAAAAAAAATGGTAAAAAACAGGGGTGGGCCTATTCCAGGGCTTCTAGAGAAAAATAATGAGGGTGTCACGGGGTATGACTATATAGGTCTTGTAGAGGAGAAACAGGCGCTTCTTTTGCGCAAGGTATCGAAGGGCGCTATGTTCAAAAATCTGAAACTAGAGCTCAAAATTTGAAAAAATAGTAAAAACAGGGGTGGGCCTATTCCAGGGCTTCTAGAGAAAAATAATGAGGGTGTCACGGGGTGAGGGTGTCACGGCGTATGACTATATAGGTCTTGTAGAGGAGAAACAGGCGCTTGTAGAGGAGAAACAGGCGCTTTTGCGCAAGGTATCGAAGGGCGCTATGTTCAAAAATCTGAAACGAGAGCTCAAAATTTGAAAAAAAAAGGTAAAAAACAGGGGTGTCGGCCTATTCCAGGGCTTCTAGACAAAAATAATGAGTGGTGTCACGGGGTATGACTATATACGTCTTGAAGAGGAGAAACAGGCGCTTCTTTTTCGCAAGGTATCAAAGGGCGCTATGTTCAAAAATCTGAAACTAGAGCACAAAATTTGAAAAAAATGGTAAAAAACAGGGGAGTGGGCCTATTCCAGGGCTTCTAGAGAAAAATAATGAGGGGTATCACGGGGTATTCTATATAGGTCTTGTAGAGGAGAAACAGGCGCTTCTTTTGCGCAAGGTATCGAAGGGCGCTATGTTCAAAAATCTGAAACTAGAGCTCAAAATTTGAAAAAAATAGTAAAAACAGGGGTGGGCCTTTTCCAGGGCTTCTAGAGAAAAATAATGAGGGGTGTCACGGGGTATGACTATATACGTCTTGAAGAGGAGAAACAGGCGCTTCTTTTGCGCAAGGTATCAAAGGGCGCTATGTTCAAAAATCTGAAACTAGAGCACAGAATTTGAAAAAAAAATGTTAAGAAACAGGGAGTGGGCCTATTCCAGGGCTTCTAGAGAAAAATAATGAGGGGTGTCACGGGGTATGACTATATAGGTCTTGTAGAGGAGAAACAGGCGCTTCTTTTGCGCAAGGTATCGAAGGGCGCTATGTTAAAAAATCTGAAACTAGAGCTCAAAATTTGAAAAAAATGGTAAAAAACAGGGGGGTGGGCCTATTCCAGGTCTTCTAGAGAAAAATAATGAGGGGTGTCACGGGGTATGATTCTATACGTCTTGAAGAGGAGAAACAGGCGCTTCTTTTGCGCAAGGTATTAAAGGGCGCTATGTTCAAAAATCTGAAACTAGAGCACAAAATTTGAAAAAAAATGGTAAAAAACAGGGGGTGGGCCTATTCCAGGGCTTCTAGAGAAAAATAATGAGGGGTGTCACGGGGTATGACTATATAGGTCTTGTAGAGGATAAACAGGAGCTTCTTTTGCGCAAGGCATCGAAGGGCGCTATGTTCAATAATCTGAAACTAGACCTCAACATTTGAAAAAAAATGGTAAAAAACAGGGGGGTGGGTCTATTCCAGGGCTTCTAGAGAAAAATAATGAGGGGTGTCACAGGGTATGACTATATACGTCTTGAAGAAGAGAAACAGGCGCTTCTTTTGCGCAAGGTATCAAAGGGCGCTATGTTCAGAAATCTGAAACTAGAGCTCAAAATTTGAAAAAAAATGGTAAAAAACAGAGGGGGTGGGCCTATTCCAGGTCTTCTAGAGAAAAATAATGAGGGGTGTCACGGGGTAAGACTATATAGGTCTTGTAGAGGAGAAACAGGCGCTTCTTTTGCGCAAGGTATCGAAGGGCGCTATGTTCAAAAATCTGAAACTAGAGCTCAAAGTTTGAAAAAAATGGTAAAAAACAGGGGGGTGGGCCTATTCCAGGGCTTCTAGAGAAAAATAATGAGGGGTGTCACGGGGTATGACTATATACGTCTTGAAGAGGAGAAACAGGCGCTTCTTTTGCGCAAGGTATTCAAGGGCGCTATGTTCAAAAATCTGAAACTAGATATATAGGTCTTGTAGAGGAGAAACAGGCGCATCGTTTGCGCAAGGTTTCAAGTGGCGCTATGTTCCAAAATTTAAAACTAGGGCAAACAATTTGAAACTTTTACTTTTTATTGTTCCAATGAACGAAAGGCGTTTTTTCCCCGCATGAGTGTTTTGGAATCTACAACAGTACCATTTCGTAACTCCTTCCGCTTTTAATGGGTTGAATGAACTGAGTGTCGATTTTTTCATTTCCGACACGATGAAAAAGTAAAAGCAGCACTGAAGTAAATGACTGGGTAGCGTTGAACGTTGACTGTTACGTGGATGTTTTGCAAACTCCAATGCTCCTGTGCATGATTGTCAGAGGGTAGAACGTTTATCTGGTTCGATAGGTAATTTATCTGCAAATTAGGAGATGGAGTAGGCAGTGCAGATAGTGGTAAGACTACAAGGAGGTATACATTTGACTTGGTTGACTGAGAGGAAGTTTTTTTTTCTCTTGCCCTTTTAAGACTGGTTTAAAGACTTGTTTAGATCACGACTCAACCTTATTTGTCAAGTAGTTATTGTAAATTACTGGATTTGATGGTATGATTTTATCCTGGGAATTCATGTGAAGAGCTTCATGCTGCCTGGGATAGGCAATAACTACTATAACAAACGTCATTTTATGTAAAGCGTTTGCAAAAAAAAACCTCCCTTAATCCTTTGAAAACATTATTTTTCTTAAAATGTCCTGTACAAAGTCGGGAAAATGGCCATTGTTATATTATAGTTCGTTTCTGTGTGTGTTACATTTTAATGTTGTGTCGTAGTTATCCTCTTATATTTGATGCGTTTCCCTCAGTTTTAGTTTGTAACCCGAATTTGTCTTTTTCTCAATCGACTTTATTAATATGAATTTCGAACAGCGGTATACTACTGTTGCCTTTATTTAGAAAACATCCTCTAGTGTTTGATAGCGTTTGGGAAAAAATGCGATTGATGGTGACAAATCCGTAAGGCTCAGACCAGCATAAAGTTCTGACCACCTTGAAGGCTAGGTCCAAATATCTCACGGCGAATGTGTCTGGAAATTCTTGTTGTATTATTGAAAGAGATCTTGACACAAACAAAGTTGGATCGTCTTGCGCGAGAGTTTCAGGCAGTTTTGACAGAGATAGAATCAATCTGCGTTGTTGAGCCCTACTCGGACGTAGAAGTGTTCACGCTATTTTGCTTCCTTAGCACCAAGTCATCAAAAACCACCAAGATCTTACTGTTTGTGTCAATCCCCGATGGTCTGTTCGAAGACAAGCAATGACATCGATGAGTGATGTGGGACATTTACCCATAACGGATATCAGGTCGCTTATGTCATTTTGTGAGAACCTCTTCATCAGTGCTTTTTGCAGGAGTAGATAGATAGGTTGATGAAGAGATGTTTTGAACTATCGTACTATAAACACCACGACCGGAGGAGTAGATTATTTAGCAGCGTCGGCTTACAGCAGTCTGAAGTGTAAATAGAATACAAAGACAAACAGCCACTTCGAATTTACGACTAGCAAGGGGCGACGATGGAGGGGTGGATCGAGGATATTCAACTTCGTGAGTACTACCAGTGAATGTTTCGTGAACAAACTAAATAACAACGCCCCGATCGTTTGTGGCACAACTTCACTGGACCTGGTACTAAGCCGAAAAAACGATTACATACGGTAAGAACCCAAAAAAACCTTGGCCCATGAGTCGCTCAAGCTGTGTATCTTCATGATCTCTGCTGTTTGTACACTTCTTTGGTCCAATGGAAGGTGTGTATTCCTTATCAAATGTACCTAACTTCTTAATTAGTGATTCGAACCTTGTCACCCACGTGGAACCGAGCCGTGTAAATGAGCTGTCGATGCTCAACATAAGAATATAACAACTCGCAACTATGTGAGTGACAGGAACATGCATTGTTAAATGTGCACTATTAATAATCCAAGAATGAGAAAGAAGATGGAACGCGGCATCGTTTGACACCTCATCTTCACCAAAGTACAAATCGGTCTCAGCGTCTCAATAGAAAAGTTCGTTGGACGGATAAATTAGCTTAAGAATTACTCAAAACATTTCGACGTAAATTGAGAAACGATGCGTGATCGCTGTTCGTTTAGGTGAAGCTTGGACTACTGTTCTTTCTCAACAGAACAAAGAATTCACGTTTATTCTTAACATCATCAATGTTTTCTCCAAATACGACTGCATATTGCTGCCCAAGACCAAAAAAAAATGTGACGATCAAAGTTACTTTTTAAACGGTTTTTAAGTCAAGCATTTTCATAATACTTTGAACGGAAAGGTTACCGAATTCCACAACAGAGAGGTCAAAGTGCTATGCCGAAAACACAACGTTGATGTCTACTCCACCGATTCTGCCAGAATGGAGGATAGTTGAGTTTTGTTGACCACTGGGACCGCCCCATGAAGGAGAAGATGATCAAATACTTTAAAGCCAAATCTACGAGCACATGCGTGATTGGTACTTAAGATAATCTCGTTCAGCAACAAAAACACCCCCAAACTGAGATAGATGAAAATGACTCCAGACATGTGTCTGCAAGTCATAAGAAATATAAAAGAAAATAAGGTGTACTGTAACTTGTATGCAGTGATGCATCCAATACAGTAGGGTCGGTTCCCCGTAATTACTAATTCCCACGATTTCAACGATGAGAAAATACAGGGTTGCCGAACTTCTGAATACCTCGTACCGCATCGATAAGGTATTGCGAAGTCGAAATCGAGGTGATGTATCAGTATAATCAAATAAGGGTACCACGTTTTATTTTTTTATAGCAGCAACGAGAACACCATCAAACAATTGACCTTTCGACTAATTTCAACAAAGGTGCCAACAGATCATCTGTCCTCTTATCTGTTTTTCATCTCTGTTGTATCGCATCGAAGGTATTCAATCATCTCCTTAAGAAGGTTTTAATATAAAGATAAGAAGATGAGGTATAAGTACTAATGAGACAACTCTCCACAAATGACAAAATGACACAGGCATTAACAACTGTATGTCACCGTTCGGTCTTACGTCCATAAGAATCAAAGTAAATCTTTAACTGGTTGCCTTAAACCAACACGTCCAATTTGTCTCTAGATCCGTTCGTGGTTAGTTGGGTAAGTCTAATACTTCAAATCGTTCACCTCTTGCTCGAGTTCCAACTTTGACGAGGGTGTTTTGGTGGAAATTATTATGCACCTATGTATAGTTGTATAGTTATACATTTATTTATATCAGATAATGCCCGCTCGTGGACGAGGGTACTTATACCGTGTTTAAGGATGTGGCGCTTGGATTGTCATCAACGACTGAAATGGCCTTTTTGTGACATTTGAATGAATAATCGCTCAATAGGCCGTATCTTGTCATGGTCTACAACTTTCAGTCTTAAAAATCTTCCCATGATCTATCATTGGTAAAGTTAACTGGTCTGTATGAAGTTTTACTATCATAGCTTTTTAACAACGCAGAAATCTTGGCCAATTTTGTTTTATTCTGGTACAAAAGCGCTGATATAAATAAACTGTTGAAAATAGTACAAAGTAGACTGTCAATTAAGTCTGTAAGTGTATATAGAACTTTAGGTTGTATACCGGCTGTCCTTCGCACTAAAGTTCTTTCATCTTCATCGTTTTCTTTTCGAAATACCCTTGAACAAAATTCAGCCAGTAATCAGCCTTCTCTTTATCAGTACTTACATTACACTTTTTACAATCTCTTTTATCATGTAATTCGGGTGGGGGAGTTTGTATTTTCATTTCGACTTTTCATATGACAAGAAATTATTATAATTAGTCTTTGCTGACTCTGATATGCCTTTTCATGGGTTTTACGTTCTTGTCTGACATTTGAGTTGGCTTAATTCATCATTAAAATTTTAGTTCCTTCCGACATAATTTATCATAGCACCTCTAGAAGCCTTGCGCAAACGATGCGCCTGTTTGCCCTATACAAAACCTATTGTTGAAAATACCGCGGGAGTTAAGACGTCGCGTTTTACCGATTTGAATCTAGGGTTGACGTCAGTGCGCGATGTAGCCTTAGCACCTCTGATATATATGAAGTCAACGTTAAACTGTATGGTTGTGTTGTTTCTGTATAACGATAGTAGAAATAGCCCCGACATTTATGGTGCCGTGGCCAAAAGGGAAAATGGATAGAAAACTGAAAGCCATTAGTTCCGGACATAAAGGAGCAATTACAAGACCTTGGAAGAATTTTGGAGACATAAAAGATAGTTCCGATATAGAAATTAAGGAGTCACAGCTATTTTAGATTCCGTGCAACAGATCTAGAAAAAGGGAAATTCTTATAGATCTTAACGATAAAATTGTTGACGCTAGCTCGGATGAAGAAGTGGTGGATGAAATTCAGAAAACAGATGAGTAGAAAACTCTTTCAATCCTCACAATCAACTATTTATAATTTACCCGTCAATACTACCGTTGTTCAAGCTAATAATGTGACTCCCTCTTATACACACATGAATGCCTTGATTTCACCTACAGCCAATAGTGTACCCGCAAGCGACTCATCTCAAATGAACCCATACTCCAATTGATGCACGTCGAAATCTGTTGTACAATCAAATTCACCATCGTTTTATACTAGTAACCCCGCTAGTATATCAGAGATTATTCCTATCACGAACCAGTCTGAGCGTTTTTCAAGTTTACATTCGTCTTCTAGCGCAAAAAATCATTACCACAAATAACCAAAGTTGAACTTACCTACCTTTAAAGGGAATATTCTAAATTGGCAATCCTTTTGGGATTCATATGAGACATCTATTCACACAAATCCCACACTAAGTGAGGTACAAAAGTTTAACTTCTTAAAGTCACTCCTACAAGGAGAAGCGTTTCAGACCATATCAGGTTTTGCTATGACAAAGATTAACTACGGAAAATCTATTTTGTTGTACAAGAGAGGTATGGATAGATAATACTATAATACAAAAATATATGCAAGCTCTACTTGATATTTCGCCGCCGATTTATACTTTAGTAAGCCTACGCAATTATTTTGACAAAACTGGTACTTACGTACGAGGTCTAGAGTCACTCGGACAGACTGATGACGCTTATGTTTCACTACTTGTACCGGTTATTCTAAACTTGCAGCCCGCAGAAATACGCCAGAACTTAGCTGGAGAACACGGACTATCAAGTTGGAATTTGAAAGATTTGAGGAAGAGTATACTTAACGAAATTAAAATCATGGAGGCAGGACAAAATACAGGTACTTATCTTGATTCTATAGACCACCAGTTTTCAAACACATCTATAAGTCCATACCACACAGGAAATAATTCACCACAAGGATAAACACAACAAACAACGAGAAGAAAAGCCAGCCCGGAATATTAAGAAGAGACCATGTGTTTTTGTAAAGACATGCGCCAACATACTGTACAAAGGTTAGTGATCCTAAAGCCCACATATCTATAGTCAAACGAGACAATTTGTGCTTTAATTGTTTAGGGAATCGTTATGCTAATGAGTGTAAATCATAACGAACGTGTAGGCAATGTAACCAGAGACATCATTCCAGCTTATGTAATGTAAGTAACCATGGTAACATGGAAACTGCAAGCAATCCAGATAAGCAGAATAATCTAAGTCTGAACCAATTTACATCTCTAAATCTCATTAATGATACTTAAAACAAGGAAGATACGACAATTTTACGTTCTTTGACACAGATGCGCACAAATGTGCTATTGAAGACGGTTGAAGTATGGATACTAATTGATGAAGGTGCACAAAGATCTTTTTTGAAAGATTATCTAGCGAACAAATTGAATTTGAAAACTGAAGGAGTTGAAGATGTACACCTATCGGCATTTGGAAAGGACAACACCAGCACGAGAGAACTACGTAAATCCACCATATACATTGAAACAGAAAATAAGCGTAAATTTTCAATTGAAGATATAATTGTACCTACAATAGCAGTCTCACTTCAGAATCACATGCGCCACGTTAACCGAGATATGAACTATCTAAAAGGATTAAGACTCGCTCATCCAGTTACTAAAGAATAATCTTTTGAAATGTCTTTACTTATTGGTGCCGACAATGATTGGGATTTTATTGAAGACGAGGTTATACGAGGAGATAGACCGATCGTGGTAAGATCAAAGCTTGGGTATTTGCTATCAGGACCCTTATCGTCAGGTATAGCACATTCGTTTACGACAGCTTGCATCTTTAACGTACTAGTTTCGCACAAATCAGAAGAATTTAACTTGGAAGCGTTCTGGAAACTTGAATCGATAGGGATAATTTCATCCGAAAATCAAGAGAAAGAGACAAATTATTTGAAAGACTATCAGGATTCATTAATTGAATTTCTAGGAGATAGGTATTCGGCGAAATTACCATGGAAACAAGATTACGAAGAATTCCCGTCAAATTATGATGTCGCAAAAGGAGATCGGAGAACGTTATCAGAAGAATAGACAAAGATGCGACCATACGAAATACAGAGATATAATAGAAGAATAGGAACGTCGCGGATTTATTGAGAGGGTTGATGAATCAGAACCGACAGTAAACAAAGTACATTATGTACCACACCATGCCGTTGTCAAGAAAGATTTCAGTACAATACCAATACGTATAGTGTATGACTGCAGTTGTTATATGTATCAAAATCAACCTAGTCTGAATGATTGCCTAATGAGCACTCCCCCAGTGTTAAATGACTTATCAAAGATCTTGGTAAGATTTCGACTTCATCGTTATACTATCACTACCGATATTGAGAAGGCTTTTTTACATGTGGGACTCAACAAAGACGATTGAGATGTAACCCGATTTCTATGGTTAAGTAACCCTTCAGGTGTAACCAGTCCGTTAATGACGTATAGATTTAAAGTAGTATTATTTGGAGCAACTTGCTCACCATTTATCTTGAGCGCTACCCTAGCCCTGTTGAAACATTTACAGCAAACCAACAGCAATACCGCAAGAATGCTTGAACGGGATGTATATGTAGATAGCATTTTGATTAGCATTAACAGAGAGAATGACGCTTTCAACTTCTTTGAGCAAGCACGGAAAATGATGAGTAAGGCAGGTTTTAATCTGAGGTTTTGGAATTCGAACAGCGTAACGGTACGACAACAAGCAGTATCTCAGAATGTTTTAGACACGGACAGAGACACGAACGTATTGGGAATGAGAAAGAATAGCCACACCGATTATCTTTTCTATCCACACAAGGAAGAAATTACGACAAAACTTGTAACTAAAGGAGAAATATTGAGATATTCATCCGGAATTTACAATCCTCTAGGATTACTGAGTCCAGTGACAATTACGGCTAAAATTTTAATGCAAGAAATATGAAAACTTGGATTATAATGGGACAGTTTAATAGAAGGGGACATATGTAACCAATGGATCAGTATACGCGATAATATTGAGACCGCAACACAAACAGTATTTCCTCGATATTACTTCACTGAGATAGTATCAGCAAATCACAGTCTTCACATATTTGTTGACGCAAGTACAAAGGCATATGGTGCGGTAGGATATATATGTAACGTACACGAGACAGCACTTGTAATGGCAAAGTCACAAGTATCACCATTAAAGAAAATTACACTCCCACAACATGAGTTAATATTAGCCGTAATCGGAGCACGCTTAACTAAACACCTTCAATCAACGTTGGAGTGCAAAAACATCACTTTTTGGTCGGATGGCCAGATCGTTTTAAACTAGCTTAAGTCAACAAAGACATTAAAAAGTTTCATACAAAATCGCGTGAATGAAATAAACCAATTGACAAAATCATGGGAATGGAGGTATTGTCCCTACAAGCGATAACCCAGCTGATCTAGTAACACGAAGGATAACGACCGAGCAATACACAAACAACACATTATGGATACAAGGTCCGCATTGGTTAACAGACAGTTCAACTTACCCAAAATCAACATCAATCGACACGTCTTTATACGTTTTGTTAACAGAAAATGACAATACATATATTAGCTAACCAAAGGACGATTCGATTTGTCAACTTGGAATTAACTTTATCATTTATATTGAACGTTATTCGTCGTACCAAAAACTGTTACGTATCACGTCATATGTACTACGGTTTATAGAAAACTGTAAAATTGAAAAGAGTTTAAGGACATTAGAACATTTAAAACCAAGTGAACTATCCAAATCTGTGGAGGTATGGATTCGAAATTGCCAGGAGACGGCTTTTGCTACGGAATATAACGCATTGAAGTATAACAGTAAAACACGGAACAGTTTACTAAGAATCAGACAATTAAGATTATTTCTTGACGACAGGAACATCATCAGATGTTGAGGAAGAACCAAGAATCGCCCTTATCGGAGTCCACAATTTTCCGTATATCTTACCTATCGATCATACAATTTCTAAACTTATTGTATTAGATGCCCATGAAAGAATTTGTCATTCCGGAGTAAATGCCACAATAGTGCATTTGAGACAAAGTTTTTGGAAAACCTGCAATCTGACAGTTTGTTCGAAAAACACTCGGGAAATGTGTTACTTGTAGAAAGGTGGTTGGACAACCATATGCAGCACCGTATCTACTACCATTGCTTTAGATTTGTCTACAAGAAGCTGACCCTTTTACAGCTACAGGGATAGATTTCACAGGCGCATTACAAGTAAAAGATAACGATAATGTCATAAAGAAAGTCTATATATGTTTATTCACTTGCGCCTCTACGAGAGCGATACATCTTGAAGTCGTTACAAATTTGTCAGTAGAAACTTTTTTACAAGCTTTTCATCGCTTTTTAAGCAGAAAATCTTTACCGAAAGTAGTTATGATCGACAATGGTTCTACTTTTGTATCCGCTTCAGAAGACATAAAACAACTTCGTAATTCCAAAAAATTTAAAAGAGACATTATCAGCACAAGGAATCGACTGGTTTTTCATCCCTAAACGTGCTCCACGGTTTTGTGGATGGTGTGAATAGTTATCAAAGGTACCAGGATTATAATGTAGTACGCCAGACGCGCGTTTCGTCTACATAAGTGTGAGCATCTTATTGGAATGACGAAAACGAATTTGAAAAAAGTTCTACGAAAATCACTTGTAAATTTAGAGACTCTTCAGGCAATCGTTGCAGAGATAGAGTCCGTCTTAAATGATCGACCCTTAATAGTCCAGTCAAACTAGCATAAATTTGACCCAAACCTTAAAGTAATTGCAACAGAAGATATTTAAGTTTTAATCCTTAGCATTATACCCCAAATATACACAGAAAAAAGTCCCATAAAATCTTACTTGAGGAAGACTTAAGATCACGATTTAAAATTCCTATGGAAATATGCATTATTAGAGAGATAACTCTGTAAAAAAGGCAGTAATATCAATAAAAATTGATAATAAATTATAACTTTACCGCTTCTATTCAACAGAATGTATTGATTCTTGATATTTTAGCCGTCTTTAGAATGTAACAAACAACTCTTAAGGGGTTTTCATATCTTTTATCAAGCTTCAATCTAGATTTCTTAATTCATCAGTTGACCATTTATTGAATTTTTCAACATGTCAAGGTAAAGAATCTCAAATTTGATAAAAATAATTAAGTATATATTCTTCTTTTTGTGGTTTAAAGTTTCTTTAAACAAGGTAGATGCTGAACAAATATAATATACAAATATAAACAATACCAGATTTTCACATTATTTTTTCAAAATGGTCACGAAGCCACAAATTTGCAATTTCTTTAATGAAAAATGCACAAAAAAAAAAAAAAAAAAAAAAAAAATACCCATAACACTTCGGTTTTGTACATTTCATGAGCAGAAGATTATATAATATAGTCAAATACAAACTTATAACCACATCAAAGTATCATACTTTACATAAATTTTAAGAAAATCAACCAAAAACTGACAAAAAAGACTCATTTTTGCAGAGTTATCTCCTCTTCCAATGTTAATTTCCATAGGAAATTAAAAATGCTGATTTTGAGTTTTCCTCAAGTTAGATTTCTTGGGACTTTTTCTGTGTATAGTTAGGCATTATGCTATAGATTAGAACTAAAACATTTTCTGTTGCAATTAGTTTGAGGTTAAAACTTAGTTTGACTGGATTATAACATATGTGTCTTCAGACCCGGAGGATCTTCAACCATTTACTCCAGCTCATCTTCTTTCTGGGCGTAGGATAGATACATTACCGTATATGGATACTCGTGAAATTGACATGTTTAATGAGACATTTATGAACAAAACAAAATTTATACAACGTGTTGAAAGACAATCCTTACTCTTACAACAATTCTGAAACCGATGGAAAACAGAATGTTGGATGACATTGTGTGAATTTCACAAGAAAACGGGAAACAATTCTACGATAATCAGAATAGGCGTATTGTTCAGATTCATAATGAAACCCGAAGAATAATGTGGAAAACTGGGATTGTTGAAAACCTAACTAAAGGAAATGATGCACTCGTTCGTTCCGCTATTATTCGAACCAAAACTGGAACCACATCACTTACCATCGTCAAGTTATATACTCTTGAACTTTGTACGGACATCGAAACATCAAAGCACGAAGAAACTCGACTGAAGGAGGGACCAAGTGCGACAACAAGCCGGATATTGCCAAACCGAGAAGCAGCCAGATGAGCCAGGGAAAATATTAAAACATGAACTAAATAATGCGTAACCAATGAAGTGTTCTGAATTATTATGGACTTTTACGAATATGTTTGATATTAATTGACTAAGTGCAAAAACCGAATATATGATTAGTTTTGAATTTGAGAGACTGATTTTATTCCATTTTTACTTTTATTGTATTTTAATTTTAATATTTACTTTTCGTGGCCAGGAGAATGTTGAGAATACCGCGGGAGTTAAGACGTTCCGTTTTACCGATTTGTATCTAGGGTTGACGTCAGTGTGCGACGTAGCCTTAGCACTTCCGATATATATGAAGTAAACGTTAAACTCTATGGTTGTGTTGTTTCTGTATAACATTAGTAGAAGAAGCACCGACACCTATATATTCATACCCCGTGACACCCTCATTATTTTTCTCTAGAATCCATTGAATAGGCCGATCCCCCTGTTTTTCCCCATTTTTTTCAAGTTTCGAACCCTAGATTTTTGAACAAAGCGCCACTTGAAACCTTGCGCAAACGATGCGCCTGTTTCTCCTCTACAAGACCTATATAGCCATACTCCGTGACATCCCTCATTATTTTTCTCTAGAATCCATTGAATAGGCCGAACCCCCTGTTTTTCCCCATTTTTTCCAAGTTTCGAACCCTACTTTCAGATTTTTGAACATAGCGCCCTTTGATACCTTGCGCAAAAGAAGCGCCTGTTTCTCCTCTTCAAGACGTATATAGTCATACCCCGTGACACCCCTCATTATTTTTCTCTAGAAGCCCTGGAATAGGCCCACCCCTGTTTTTACCATTTTTTTCAAATTTTGTGCTCTAGTTTCAGATTTTTGAACATAGCGCCCTTTGATACCTTGCGCAAAAAAGCGCCTGTTTCTCCTCTTCAAGACGCATATAGTCATACCCCGTGACACCCCTCATTATTTTTCTCTAGAAGCCCTGGAATAGGCCCACCCCCCTGTTTTTTACCATTTTTTTTCAAATTTTGAGCTCTCGTTTCAGATTTTTGAACATAGCACCCTTCAATACCTTGCGCAAAAGAAGCGCCTGTTTCTCCTCTACAAGACCTATATAGTTATACCCCGTGACACCCCTCATTATTTTTCTCTAGAAGCCCTGGAATAGGCCCACCCTCCTGTTTTTTACCATTTTTTTTTCAAATTTTGTGCTCTAGTTTCAGATGTTTAAACATAGCGCCCTTTGATACCTTGCGCAAAAGAAGTGCCTGTTCTCCTCTTTAAGACGTATATAGTCATACCCCATGACACCCCTCATTATTTTTCTCTAGAAGCCCTGGAATAGGCCGACCCCCCTGTTTTTTACCATTTTTTTTTTCAAATTTTGAGCTCTAGTTTCAGATTTTTGAACATAGCGCCCTTCGATACCTTGCACAAACGATGCGCCTGTTTCTCCTCTACAAGACCTATATAGTCATACCCCGTGACACCCCTCATTATTTTTCTGTAGAAGCCCTGGAATAGGCCCACCCCCTATTTTTTACCATTTTTTTTTCAAATTTTGAGCTCTAGTTTCAAATTTTTGAACATAGCGCCCTTTGATACCTTGCGTAAAAGAAGCGCCTGTTTCTCCTCTTCAAGACGTATATAGTCATACCCCGTGACACCCCTCATTATTTTTCTCTAGAAGCCCTGGAATAGGCCGACCCCCCTGTTTTTTGCCATTTTTTTTCAAATTTTGAGCTCTATTTTCAGATTTTGAACATAGCGCCCTTCGATGCCTTGCGCAAAAGAAGCTCCTGTTTCTCCTCTACAAGACCTATATAGTCATACCCCGTGACACCCCTTATTATTTTTCTCTAGAAGCCCTGGAATAGGCCCACCACCTGTTTTTTACCATTTGTTTTTCAAATTTTGTGCTCTAGTTTCAGATTTTTGAATATAGCGCCCTTTGATACCTTGCGCAAAAGAAGCGCCTGTTTCTCTTCTTCAAGACGTATATAGTCATACCCGTGACACTCCTCATTATTTTTCTCTAGAAGCCCTGGAATAGGCCCACCCTCTTTTTTTTACCATTTTTTTTTTCAAATTTTGTGCTCTAGTTTCACATTTTTGAACATAGCGCCCTTTGATACCTTGCGCAAAAGAAGCGCCTGTTTCTCCCCTTCAATACGTATATAGTCATACCCCGTGACACCCTCATTATTTTTCTCTAGAAGCCCTGGAATAGGCCCACCCTCTGTTTTTACCATTTTTTTTCAAATTTTGTGCTCTAGTTTCACATTTTGAACATAGCGCCCTTTGATACCTTGCGCAAAAGAAGCGCCTATTTCTCCCCTTCAAGACGTATATAGTCATACCCGTGACACCCTCATTATTTTTCTCTAGAAGCCCTGGAATAGGCCGACCCCTGTGTTTTACCATTTTGTTTTCAAATTTTGAGATCTAGTTTCAGATTTTGAACATAGCGCCCTTCGATACCTTGCGCAAAAGAAGCGCCTGTTTCTCCTCTACAAGACCTATATAGTCATACCCCGTGACACCCTCATTATTTTTCTGTAGAAGCCCTGGAATAGGCCCATCCCTATTTTTACCATTTTTTTCAAATTTTGAGCTCTAGTTTCAAATTTTGAACATAGCGCCCTTGATACCTTGCGTAAAAGAAGCGCCTGTTTCTCCTCTTCAAGACGTATATAGTCATACCCCGTGACACCCCTCATTATTTTTCTCTAGAAGCCCTGGAATAGGCCGACCCCCCTGTTTTTTGCCATTTTTTTTCAAATTTTGAGCTCTATTTTCAGATTTTGAACATAGCGCCCTTCGATGCCTTGCGCAAAAGAAGCTCCTGTTTCTCCTCTACAAGACCTATATAGTCATACCCCGTGACACCCCTTATTATTTTTCTCTAGAAGCCCTGGAATAGGCCCACCACCTGTTTTTTACCATTTGTTTTTCAAATTTTGTGCTCTAGTTTCAGATTTTTGAATATAGCGCCCTTTGATACCTTGCGCAAAAGAAGCGCCTGTTTCTCTTCTTCAAGACGTATATAGTCATACCCCGTGACACTCCTCATTATTTTTCTCTAGAAGCCCTGGAATAGGCCCACCCTCTTTTTTTTACCATTTTTTTTTTCAAATTTTGTGCTCTAGTTTCACATTTTTGAACATAGCGCCCTTTGATACCTTGCGCAAAAGAAGCGCCTGTTTCTCCCCTTCAATACGTATATAGTCATACCCCGTGACACCCCTCATTATTTTCTCTAGAAGCCCTGGAATAGGCCCACCCTCTGTTTTTACCATTTTTTTTCAAATTTTGTGCTCTAGTTTCACATTTTTGAACATAGCGCCCTTTGATACCTTGCGCAAAAGAAGCGCCTATTTCTCCCTTCAAGACGTATATAGTCATACCCGTGACACCCCTCATTATTTTTCTCTAGAAGCCCTGGAATAGGCCGACCCCCCTGTGTTTTACCATTTTGTTTTCAAATTTTGAGATCTAGTTTCAGATTTTGAACATAGCGCCCTTCGATACCTTGCGCAAAAGAAGCGCCTGTTTCTCCTCTACAAGACCTATATAGTCATACCCCGGGACACCCCTCATTACTTTTCTCTAGAAGCCCTGGAATAGGCCCACCCCTCTGTTTTTTACCATTTTTTTTTTCAAATTTTGAACTCTAGTTTCAGATTTTTGAACATAGCGCCCTTCGATACCCTGCGCAAAAGAAGCGCCTGTTTCTCCTCTACAAGACCTATATAGTCATACCCCGTGACACCCCTCATTATTTTTCTCTAGAAGCCCTGGAATAGGCCCACCCCCCTGTTTTTTACCATTTTTTTTCAAATTTTGAGCTCTAATTTCAGATGTTTGAACATAGCGCTCTTTGATACCTTGCGCAAAAGAAGCGCCTGTTTCTCCTCTACAAGACCTATATAGTCATACCCCGTGACACCCCTCATTATTTTTCTCTAGAAGCCCTGGAATAGGCCGACCCCCCTGTTTTTTACCATTAGTTTCAAATTTTGAGCTCTAGTTTCAGATTTTTGAACATAGCGCCCTTCAATACCTTGCGCAAAAGAAGCGCCTGTTTCTCCTCTACAAGACCTATATAGTCATACCCCGTGACACCCCTTATTATTTTTCTCTAGAAGCCCTGGATTAGGCCGACCCCATTTCTGCAAATGTGTATGTTAGTTTAATTAAACAATGACATCAAAGGTGCTATATTTTACAGTGTAGGACTACTTTTACATACGTTCTAAATTGAAGTGGGTGCATTGGTGGTCCTACACCTACAAATAATCCGTTGATAGATGCAGAGTTACTGTGGTACTGAATATTAGCCTAAAAAGAGATTGGGACTTGTTTTATCAATGGATGGGATAAAAACCATTTCAAAATTGAGTTGAAATTGCAATATTTGGACGGATTTTCTGCCTTTTTAAATATTTTTTGATTTTACGGCCGTTGTTGTCTTATTCTTTTTTTTTTTTGGTTTTTCGATATATCGCCTTATTGTTCGCTGGCTTATTGTTCGCTAGTTATTGTTCGCTAGCTTCAGCCTGGTCCTTTAAATTTACAGTTACCGTTATTGCCGTCTAATTTGGCTCTTTAACGGTCTACTTTATTTAGTAAATGTCATAACTAAGGGTCACAATCATATGCAATACATGTGGGTATGGTAATATTCATAAAAATATTTTCTAAGATAAATGTAACTGTTTGAAAACAAAAATAGGTTGCAGTAACATGTAACAGTGCGCATGACTCATTTTCATATAACGTTCAACAGATATATACGTTCGAGACAAAAAGTTTAAAAGGAGTCATATACTTCAAACACAAAGAACTCGAAAACACAACAAACAAACCACAGTTTGAGGTCTAACTTTGTTTAGGAGTTGCAACCTTAGTTATAGTACAATTTCATAAGTTGTAAACTGAAAAGTACTCATTTTAGTACCGAAGTATTGGTTAATTAATGTTGTGTTTTCCTTTTTGCACACAGATACAATAAGCAATGTTTTGGATTTTGGATGTGGACCAGGCTGTTTAACTATAAAATTAGCTGAACATTTACCAAAAGCCAAAGTATACGGTATAGATATCGATCGAAATTCCATTGAAAAAGCTAAGGAGAAAAAGGCAAAGGAAAATATACCCAATGTCGAATTCGTTTTACTTGAAAACGACCACTTAGACGAATCTTGGACGAAGAAATTCGATTGGATAACTATGGTTGATGTACTGCATGACCTTCCAAATCCAAATTTAAGCATTTCAGACATCAAACGGATTCTGAAGGATGACGGAATTGTATCTTTAATAGATCCATGCGTACATTCGGATCATAAAATGAATCTAGGCAACCAAAGTGCTGCGATGCTGTATGTGTTTAGTACATTTCTGCGTCTCCCATGTAGCATGTCACGTGAACCTGCAGCTGCTAATGGGAGTGCAGAATAGAGCGGAATTCATTAAATCACACGGTTTTAAAATATTAGGTGACGAACATAATGCATTGGTACAATTTCGAAAGGCATATGATAATCCATAAAACTTAAAAACAACAGATTTACATTTGCATTATCCGGAAGTGCATTCGCAGCTTGCAAAATTTTACTCATTTTGATCTCTTTTTTAAAAGTTATATGAAATAGATTTTTCATCCAAAAAAAAGTAATGAGTTTCTCTTGTTGTTGAGTATATATTTGCCTCATGCTTGTATGCTCTTAAAATGTTGTTATTGATTTCGTTTGATTAAATCTTTACATTATTTTTTTTTTCTTCTGAAAGTTTATACTGGAAATCCAAAGACAACCAGGATTATCTAAGAGAACAACATGTTACTCTACAGAATTTTTTGACTTTCCTTAGTTCCAACTTGATTGATTATAAATATGTGAAATAATAGAAATCGAAATTGCTGTTGGTGAAAGACAACTTGTTAATTGTCGACAAAAATTTATGTGGTCCATCATTTGAATATATACTCAGATAAGTAGAATGTTTTATGTCATGGGATTGTAGTAAAATATAAAAATAAGAAGATGTGGTCTGATTTCCAATGAGACAACTCTCCACAAGAGACCAAACGACGTAGAAATTAACAGCTATAGGTCACCGTACGGCCTTCGACAATGAGCAAATCCCATATAGCATTGTATACCATAAAAGGCCCCGAAATGACAAATGTAAAACAATTCAAACGAGATATGTTTGCTTTCCAATCATTCGATACTACGTGTGCATGATGAATCTTGGTCCGAAAACATGGTGTGTTGGCGTTTCAATTGGTATGATTCTTTTCTTTGAAAAAACACAACAATTATTTTTAACTACATTCTGCTTTGACTTTAAAAATGGTCATGTGGATTGGAAGTCATATCGTTCATACATGTACGTTTGGAAATAAAAACTCAATGATTAATGAAAGTCATCAATGGGTTTTTTTTGTTTCAGAATTTACAGGGTTATTGGTAAATTTAATCGTACATTAAAATAAAAACAGACTTACGCGATTCGTCGATTATTGATTGCTCTAGACGATGTTAACCAGTCAAGCGTCTAGATGTTCGAACTTGGTCGATTATCTATAATTGTATTCAACGTCGTTTACCAATCAAAACGTCTTGTTGTACAATTTTTTTTTAAAGATAGACTGACACTGTCGTTTCCAAATAAAAAAAATTATTATTGGATAGTTTGGTAAACCAATCCGTATCTTCAAACGATTAGTTTCAGTAGTATTCTTTCTCGCCTGCTGTGAAAATCAGAGAAAGCTAGACATTAATACGCGTATCCAGCGGTGGTGGCGTAGACTATGTGTATAAAACTTTATATTTCAGGCGGTAGAATACCTGGATGCTTCATATCTTGTTTATAGATGATTTGTGTTACCAAGTTTCCGTATGATATATGTCCATTGTCCTTGACCTCATTTTCATAGTTCAGCGACCCCTTTTTTTGTCATGGGATTTTCTCCTTTATGATGATTGAAAATAATTTGGTAAATGGGCTCCTTGCAAGGTCTAAGTGTCAATCAAATTGGGTTCACAAAACATCAACATCATTTCATGGATCAGTGATTAAGGTTATTGTTACATGAGCAGGTCCATTTCTTAGATACTATAAGATACTATAAACAATAGGCCAACTTTGTTTTGTTTAGAAAGATTATAAGATGTACTTGTCTGCCTAGATCTGGTAGATGTCATCTGACATTTTCTACATTTTCATAGTTCACGGTCAATGTAAAGTTTCCGTAGTATGGTCCTTCACTCAGATACAATAATCATAAATATTTTTGTTGCATTAAATGATTACATGGTATACAAGTCTGTCTGATTTGTATCATATGACCTCGACCTCATTACAATGGTTCATTGGTCTGTTTGGCAGGTATATATATCTGTATTACTAGCCTGTCTACACTGATGTTTTGAGTTTGAACCCCGCAGATATCAGGTGCGTTCGACTTCAATCTTAATTGACTAAAATCGTTGGTTTTCCTGCCGAAAATTGGTCGTTATCTGCTGCTTCGATTTTAAACATATTTTATTCATTAAGATATGAAAAGGGTCGAGCAACAGGCACAGCATATAAAAGCTCTCTCCATACTTCATGTACAAAATGTACAACGTATAAATCAAATTTTAACAACTATTTTAAATAATAATAATATAGTGGAAATGCATGCTATTCATGAGCACACACAGACAAGTACATATTTACAGTGTTAATTACTAAATGTATAGTAAATTTAAGTATGTAGACAAATAATCATCATTTATTAAAGTACCCTGGGACATGTACATATCCGTTATAAGTCATTAGGCATATATATATATATATATATATATATATATATATATATATAAGGTTTGAAAGAGGCACTAAGCTTACTTAGGGAATAAATGAAATAATGTTGAAAAAAAGGAAAGAAATGAAAAAATAAACACTAAATAAAACAAAATTAAAATATTTCAAATAAAACGGCGAGTGTCACTGATATATTTCTGAAAAGATTTAAAATAGCAATATATATATATCATAAGAAAATAATCTGTTTCGAAAAAGTATATAGTCAATATTTATGTCATCATTATCATCAACAATTGAGTAAATGGAATCAAGTAAGATCTGTCTTACATCATTGTACCTAGGGCAAATAAAAAAAAAATGCTGGTTATCCTCAACAGGGTGATAACAGTTTGAACAAATAGTGTTCTCTGATAAAAATTGATTAAACAAAGGAGATTTTAGGATGCTAGCATTATTTCTAAGTTGACAATGACTAATATTGTGTTTCCTTATCACATAATTAAAGGTTTAAATATTTCGTCAGTCTTATAAAATGTGTCTAGTCTACCTCTAAATATACACAAACTTGGGGATTTTTGTATACTTAGAGGAAGACTATTTCAAACTCTTATATTGGAAGGAATGAAACTCTTAAAATAGGAGCTAGTTCTAGCAAGCGGGGGTGGAAAGTATTATTTTCATTCCTCAAAGTATAAGCGGTTTGAGTAGTCAACCTCATACGTATAGACCACTTTTTCCCGCGTTTTTTTTTTTCGATTACGTAATAATGCATATACTAATTGCTTATTGTGTAATAATGCATATTGCTAATTACTTATTGTGTAATAATGCATATTGCTAATTGAAGAATTGCGTAATATTGATAATTGATTTAATTGCGTAATATTGCTAATTGACTTATTGCGTAATATTGATAATTGACTTAGTGCGTAATTATGCATATTATAAGTGTTATGTAATACTGTATTTTTTTTTTATATGATTAATTTGTAATATATGCATTCTGTAGTAAATAAAGACGTGATAATGTGATGTACGCAATAGTGCTATGTAATGAAGTATGATATGCAACTGTAGCGCCAAAAAAGCAAAGCAGTGTTGCAAACGCTAACTAGCAGCACGTACTTATTTTTTATATAAGTAATAAGCCTAATTAGTGCATTATGTATGCCCCTTTTTTCACTCAAATATTTTGACTTGTTTGCCTTAAGATAATTATCATGGATTTTGATATTTATGGATATGAATTAAGATAGTCATTACGTAATCAGGCAACAATAAGTTGGATGCTTTGTGTTATTTTATTGTATTGTTTTTCTTCTTTTTTTTGACGTTTCTGTATATTTTTATTTTTGGCTTATTTGATAAAACACAAGCAAATATATATTTTGTATTATATTAAAACGAACATTCTACTGCCATAACATTCCATAAGGAACTGTTGTATAGTTGTCCTTGAGCACTCTTTTATCAAAAACTATTCTATAGTTCTTTTCTTCCACACATGTGATGATATCATTGGATTTGACGTTTCTTCGAATTTTGTACTCGTCGGTAACTGTTACCGATTTCATTCTACCTTTTACCATCTCTTTTACTATTTCAAAGTTCAGTTCTAGTGAATTCTTATAGTTCAATGTGATGCCACGTATTTTACAGCATGTTTGGTTTCCAGCTTTGTCAGGTTTTGTTAATTTGAACGCATAGTTCTTAGGCCCACCACTTACAAACACTTCAATGTTATTGTTTGGTAGCTCATCGGTCAAATCACCCAAATAATCTCCAGTCATTGGTCGCCAATCGCCTGGTTTTGAAGCAAATATTATTGAATCAGTGTCGCAATAGAGTGATCGGTCACCAAGGTTTTCAAGGTATTTGTACAACTGTAGTCGAGCTTGAGCCGTAGTGTATGCAGCAATTACTACATTCGTTTTTCCAGATTCTTCAACAAATTTTTCGTTATTTATCCATTGAAGACGAACCATCTCTTCTGATACAAAGCTAACATCTTTTACTTCCTGTCCGTCGCTCGTCAGTATGTCAAAATAAGTTGCTGCATCTTTAACATATGTCGTCTTCGGCAGGTTCAAACGCTGTCCAAATTTACCCCAGAAGCTTGAAAAGAAAAGAATTAAGATATACATTTAATATTTAAAAAAATATATGTTATCAAATATTCATTAAAATGTTTTTACATCTGAAGCATGGTTATCTGTGTTTAAATTTGGTTTTGATGTTAATCTGACTTCCAATTTACAAATTCGTAAGAAGAAGATAAAAAAATAATTTACCTATTTAATATCAATTTGGCAAGTTGTCGTAGACCTAGATTCTCTTTAATGTCTTTCTCTTCCAGCCAGATTCCCTCCTTTTCGAAATAGTTCTTAAAATATGTGTGTTTATCTTGGTCTGTCAAAAACCACTCGGGCCAACCACTTGCCTCTTGTTTAATCTTCAAAAACGTATTTACGTATTCTGTGAAGATTCCACCTTCTTTGGTATCAGGATTGTATTGTGATACTTCGTCAAAATGCCACACTTCATAAAGTTCTGTTATTAAATACCCTTTTGATACAGCTTTTTTTTATTTCATCGGTTACCTAAGTTCCGACTATTGCTCTTTCCTCGTCAGTATGCTTACATTCGTCAGTAAAGTTGTTTTTCATACTTGTATAACACAATCCAAACAAAAGTTTTCCATTGCATTTTAATGGCAAAACTGGTAGGAACAATCCTCTGGGTGGAACAATTTTACATTTGATTAGCCCCTCATATCTATCCGTGTCCTCAAAATTTTCGGTGATTATTTTGGGGTGACCCAAAGGAATTTTCCCCGTTTTGTTAATAAACGGGTATAATGATGTTACATCATAATAATCAATTGTATCTCCTTTAGCCTCTTTGTAGATTGTAAATGCCTCAGTTCGACCTCCATAAAAGGCGTCCCGAGGTTCCAACGGATCTTAAAGGCACAGATTTTCAACAAAATTCCTCATCTGGTCAATACTCTTTAATTCATTGTCAAACTGGCATTCCCAAATCGATATATACTTGTAACCATCCTTTTCAAGAAATGCCCTCTTGTCCATTGTTCGCTGGAAAAGATCCGCCATGGTGTTACCAGTTACCGGATTTATGGTAGATCTTCCAAAGCATTTTTCACAACCATGCCAGAAACAACCATGAAATTCATATACTTCTCGTTCACCCGCTTCTGTTTCCCTATACCCATCTACTAGAAACGAACCAATATGTTTCTCGCTTCCATTTCCTGCATGCATAATGTCGATAGTGACAGATATTTTAACCATTTCAAAGCTTTGATGGACTGCTTATGTTCACATCTGTATCCATTAGCTGGTATGATACCGATATTTTGATGCTCCAAGAAATTTCTTCTAAAACCAGGTTACACGCTGATGATATCGTGATGCAGCTTTCGAAAGGGTCGATTCCATCTAAATCGCCTTTCGTTGTTATATCCATAAACATTTTTCTGAACTCTAAACAACCTTTTCGTAAAATATCGACATCAGATCTACAATATTTCAACAGTTCTTCTTGGAGGTTGAAAGGATCGTTCTTGTGCTCTTTATACCACTGCATAAATGTGGATCTTTTGTCCCTTGTCATTCCATCTGGATTGTAGAACTTCAAATGAGGAAGACTTGGTAGATCTGTGTGCTGATTTTCTTGAGTATTGAACAAGTGTGGGAAGTAACGTTTAACCATTTCCTTTAGACCAAATGTTTTAGGAAATTTATCTAATCCCATTGGTAGAAAATTAATCGAACCAATAAATCTAATATTGCACTGGGGAACGTCGATTGACATAAACTTGGACCCTGTAACAATTACCTCTGGCAATATAGCATTTTGTAAAGATATTGCAAGATAGGATAGCTATCGTAACCTTTAAAGTTGTGACACAGTACTTTTGATCCGGCATTTTGCTCCGTAAACAACCAGCGACAAAAGTCGTCTCTTGAAGATTCTCCACTAAATATATGTGCATGTTTTCCACATGAATCGCAATAACTGGTCTTGTCAACATTTGTGTCTTTGCACAATTCGCATTTCTTGTGAGCAATACATATATTTGGTATGTGCTGTCTAGTTCCACACCAATACTGCTTGCAATTTTTACGCCCCTCGATGTTTTTTCGAACCCCATGTCGCACTGTAAGACTTTGTTTTGTGTACATTCAAAGTCAAAAAATATAAAAGATTTTGTGTATTTCTTCTTTAGTTGTTTAGCATTTTCCCCAGCTTTGACGTCATGCTGCAAAGTATCTTTATTGTCAGAACATGCTGGTAACATGTAACATTTGTGCTCCTCCTGGACATAATCTTTCCATGTCTTGCAATAATGTTCACCACATTTATGAGCTGTTTTATGTAGCTTTGTATATACAGACTGAGTACACTTTCTGCATCTAAAGTTAGTGTAACAGGTTGATTTTCCTGTTGAAGTTTCCTGCTTGTGCATTTCATAACATTTAGCACTTTTAAAGTATCTGTTACAATCATTACAGTATATCCAATCTTCATCACCAGAGTCATGGGTTTTGTAACACTGGCGACAGACATTGTTACAGGAGTGATCTACTTTATGATCGTACCCCTTGTTACATTTTGTGCAAAAATAATTCCGACTGAGAAAAGCAGGCATTGCTGTTATAACGTCATAATGGTGATCGTGGAAGTACAGGTAAATTTTCTTTTCTGCAGCTGGTCCTTTATATAATGGCATTGAAATGCTCTTTAGAGACTATATGTATTTGGTAGCCGTCTAATACTCTTTGGAAAGACTTAATCTCCTCTATCCCACATCTGCGAAATGGAACACCAGCTTTATTGTGCAACTCTCTGGCTAGTTCCCCTTGTATATTTCTGCCCTGTCGGATTGAATTCCATTTTTCATGGCCATCTAATCTGGCTTTGGCTGTCATTATTGCTCTGGCGCAGCATAAATCATCTTTGTTTTGAATTTGGAGGAAACATCTTTTTTCATTCAATGTCTTTTCCAAGTCTACATATTTACAACGCTTTCCAATACCACCAGATGGGAGACTAACATGAATCAGTTTAATTTCAAGTGTTTCATCAAGAACAAATTGTTCGTATGATTGAAGAACTTCAATTTTCTATTTCCTATTTCTGAGAGTAGGCGTTCGGTATGCAGTTGTGATAATTTCATAAACGAGAGATTGGAAAGTCCAGTTCTGGACATTGAACAGACAGTCGAACGAGATCAGGTTGATCCATAAACTCTGTTATGTTCCTTATGATGGAGTTGAAAAACACTTTTAAGGTCTTTAAAATATTAAGAATCCCTCTGATATCTAAATCTTTAAAGGTAACGTTGTACCGTGTTGACGTTGTGTTAATTTTGGCATTCTATGCTCCCCTATGACCATAATGGTATACATATCTTCAGGATTATCGAAGGTTGTTAATTTTCTTTTCACGGGGGTCCATATTTTTATTGTCCTTTTCGCTTTTGACCTCTTCCAGTCTGACCATGGGTATGTACATGATGTAACTCTAGAGATTCCGGTTCAGAAAAGTGTTGATAGCATATGTTGTTGATTTGGTCGTGTTTCTTTCTAAGAGTGTCCAAGTTATCTTTTCTGTAAAAATTCTTATGACAAACCTCACAGGAAAATAAGTCTCTATGCCCAAGTATTCTTTCGTGCTCCTCTAATAAACTCCGCTTGGAAAAGACTGCCCCACAATGCAAACATTCATACTTTTGTGACATCTTCCCTGCTTGACGATCCATTCTTAAATGATGATTTCCTGTAGATTAAAGGAATATATATATATAAAAACCTTTGCGCCTTTTGTTTGCGGTATACCATCTTTTCCGCAAGTTTATTGTTTTCTCTTTAGTATTAAATTTATAATTAAGATCCATTTATTACATCGGTGATCCGTTTTTTTTTTGGCAATCGCCAATGGCAGTCAGCAGGGTTTAAGAACATTTGTTGTTCGACCTGTTAGTCAAATGCGTTTTGTTAAAATATACTTTTTCACTTTTTTGGTCTTTTGGAAAATGTTGTTTGTGCTGTATTTAGACCCCTCTAACAAGAAACTTGTTTTGCATGCACACGTATAAAAATTGCGGTTTTTATCCAACGCAATCATAGGTTTGAACGTTGTTTTCAATTTAGACTTGTTTATATATATATACGCTTTTTCGAAAGGAAAGGAAAATAGAACGATGAGCATTAATAATCAGTACATAGTTCTCTTCCAAAATCCACGTGATCAAGTAACACCTGCTATATTTGCTAAACATATGTATCCAAACAATTCAAAAAGATTCATGAACAAATATATGGAAGGAGTTAAAAGACCATACGGCTACCTGTTTGTAGATCTGAAGCAGAACACACTAGAAGAAGAGAGATTAAAAATTGATATATTTAATGAACAAAACCAAAAAGTAGCGAGTTCGGATGTCATGATTGGTGGCGGTATGGCAAGGTATATAAACGATGAAGGTAAAAACGTTAACCAGTTTGAAGTTAGAAGAACGAGAGAGCAGTCGCTTTTAGGAGACTATTCAGAACTTGTTGAAACTAAAGAAGAAAAAATGCCTTCATGTGACGAATGTGGATTGATGTTCGAAAACTTATCTGATTTAATGAGGCATGTAAAGCGATGGTGTCCGGAAAATAACGATATGAAGCGTAAATTCAACGAGGAACATGAGGATATTCCTTCAAAGAAATTCAAAAGGAAATACAGATTGAAGACGGCGAAGGCGATGTTTTTAAGAAATTAGCTAAATATGCAAGAGACGAGACAGAAGACCTTTGGGAAGAGAAAGTTGACAAGTACTTGAAAAACGGTATGAGTGAAACTGAAGCAAAACATAGAGCTAACCGAAAACTTCGAGAAGATGAACTTGATAAGTTTATGTGGAAATATGCAAACTTGGTACATTATATTTTACAACTTAGAGTTGGTAGATTGCATTCATAGGTAGTAAAGTTCATTGAAAAACTGGTGCAAGAAGGAACTGAATATAAGAAAGCAATAAAAATGGCGATAAGAAAATACAAAAATGAACTTTATAATTATCTTGATGAAGTCATTGAGGAGGAAGAAGGAGAGGATGGGGAGCAGGAGGAGTATGATGATGATGATGAAGAGGAGGAGGGAGATAAGGAGAGTGATGATGATGATGAAGAGGAGGAGGAGGAGGAGATGAGGACGTTGATGATAATGATGAGGAAGAGGAGGAGGATTAGAACTATTAATGTAAATCATTTCGCTCTCTCGTTTTTATGTTCGCTTTATGAGGAGGAGGAAAAGGAGGAGGAGGAGGAGGAGGAGGGATTATAATATGAAAACTCAAATTATGTTTCATTTTATTTTCGACATTCAACCAGTGCACATGGCGTCGTGGGAAAAGTATTTACAGAAGATTTATTATGAACCATCAAATGCCACTAGTTTTGCTGGACCTGATAAACTATTCGCATTCGTAAAGCGAGACGGAAAATACAAACTCAGTAAATATGAGATAAGAAAATGGTTACAAAACCAAGAGCCTTATTCAATGCAGAGAGGTGTTCGACGACCTAAAAATCGAACTCATATAAATGTCGCCGGTATAGACGACCAATGGTCTGCAGATCTCATGGATATGGTGAAATTTAAAAAATATAACGACGATTACTCTTACGTTTTGGTCGTAATTGATGCTTTTTCCAAATACATATGGCAGCGAAAATAGAAGAACAAACAGGGCGAATCCGTTGCTTCGGCATTTAAAGACATTTTTAAAGAGGGTCGTAAACCAAACCGAATAAGAACCGATAAAGGCCAAGAGTTCAGATCAAGAAATGTACAACGCGTTTTTCAATCCGAGGGAATTAATCATTTCTATGCCTTAAACGAGGTGAAAGCAGCTATTTTAGAAAGAGCAATAAAAACCATTAAGACCAGGATATATCGTTACTTTGCCTATAAACAATCTTACAAATACATAGACAAATTGCAAGATTATGCTGAAGGTTATAATAAGACTGTACATAAAACCATAGATATGCCACCAAACGAGGTGTTTAAACGAAATGAAGAAAGTGTACATCTAGCTACATACTTTGCACGGAAACCTTCAAGGAAAATGTCAAAACATTTGAGATTCAGATTTAAAATAGGAACTCATGTTCGGATAACATATCTTAAAAATGTTTTTGCTCATGAATATGACGAAAAATGGACCGGAGAGATATTTACAATATCCGGTAGATTTTGGAGAAACAATGCTGCAATATATCGCCTCCAGGATTACAACGGAAAAGAAGTAGTTGGGACCTTTTACCAGAGTGAAGTCCAGAAGGTTACCATGAAAGATGATGATTTATGGAAAATCGAAAAGATTGTCAAAACCAGAGGAAAAGGACCTTACAAACAATATTTTGTGAAACGGCTTTATTGGCCAGATAGATTTTCATCATGGGTTAACACCCGCGATTTACAAGATTTGTAAATACTGTATTACTAGTTTAATAAAACATGTTTGTTCTAGAAAAGGTTTTGTTGTTTTTGTATTTGAGATATTTGATAGTACAAAATATTTATATAATAAATCTTACCTTAAGCAAAATGTTGTCAAAGCTATTCCATTCACCGATTCCCCTTGTATGTGGACGTTAATAACACGTTTAAATGTGGCGCAAAAATAAGCAGGCATGCGCATTTAAAACGAATGCATGGAATTCAAAATATTTAGCAATACGATTTCAAGTATGCGTGAAATATTTTGTTTTCAAACTGGTAATTACAAAGGTAGCTGGTGTATTTAACTAGACATAATTAAGTATTTCACAGAGATAATTATCTGTTCACTGGCTTTTATTCATAGGAACTACTCAATTTTAAATCATGCCCTGTGATGTTAATCATGGCGTGACCCGCTAGTTATATGGGTGAATAAGGACATCTGTCTTTAGAAGCTGCAGTTGTGGGAAAATATCTACTTTAGTTTTGCTATAAGTATATACGACGGATTTTAAATGTTAACTAGAAAGAATAGACGGGGTTTTGTTTTAATAATTTTTAGGATTAATCAAAAAGGATAATCTAAATTGAATAACGGTAGGTTATTCGTTCAAATAAAATTCCGATATAATTCAAACTTATATATCTAATTATTTATCAAATTAAATACAAAAATTAAAACAAGATGCACATAGTCAATTTAAAAGAAGTGCTATCAATTTATCGGCTTTGATAAATATTCAACTAATATTTAACGTTTGATTATATGTAATACGATTCGTCTTGTCAGTTACAAAGCTTCAGGCCAGGTGACGACAATCAACAATAAAATCGTGTTGAGAGCTGCAAGGACAGATGTTTTCATAATCAAATGTGAAACAAATCATTTGAATCTTTATCGTCAAGCTACAACGAAAAACATTGAATTAAAAGATAATTATTAACAATAGTAATTTAAACCTAATTTAATTCAACAGATGAATATATCTTTACATGTTTATATTTCCTCTTAATAAGGTAATGACTATCTTAATTCATATCCATAAATATCAAATCCATGATAATTATCTTAAGGCAAACAAGCCAAAATATTTGAGTGAAAAAGGGGCATAAATAATGTACTAATTAGGCTAATTACTCAAATAAAAATAAGTACATGTTGCACCAATTTTGCTAGTTAGCGTTTGCAACACTGCTTTGCTTTTTTAGGCGCTACAGTTGCATATCATACTTCATTACATGCATTATTGCGTACATCACATTATCACGTCTTTATTTACTACAGAATGCATATATTACAAATTAATCATATAAAAAATACAGTATTACATAAAACTTATAATATGCATTATTACGCAATAAGTCAATTATCAATATTACGCAATAATTCAATTAGTAATATTACGCAATTAATCAATTAGCAATATTACGCAATTACTCAATTAGCAATATGCATTATTACACAATAAGTAATTAGCAATATGCATTATTACACAATAAGCAATGAGCATATGCATTATTACGTAATCGAAAAAAAAAACGCGGGAAAAAGTGGTCTATACGTATGAGGTTGACTACTGGTTTGTCTGGGAAATTATGGCTAGACTAACTCGTATAAGTATGCAGGTGTAATCCCATTTAATATTTTATAAAACAGTATACACTACAAAAGTCAAAAAGTCTGAAAAGACCAGTTTTTGTCTGAATTTGCATGAATTTTTACTCGACATTCTTAATTTGTCTAAATAATTTTTAAAAATTCTTGACATAGTATGAATTTGTCCAAGAAGTTTCTTGATTTTTCTTGACAAGTGTCTTGACAGTATGAACATTGTTTTAAAATTTCTCGACACTTCCTGTATCATCTGATAAGAGTCTGGATTAGTCTCGACCAATTCTTGACTGTCTTAAATTTGTCTCGATCTGTCTTGACATATTCTTGACATTCTTAATAATGTCTGAATATGTCTTGACATATTCTTGACATTCTAAATAATGTCTGAATATGTCTCGACACATTCTTGACAGTCTTAAATATGTCTTGACACTATCTCAACAGTATAAATTTGGCCTGAAATGTGAACAGACTAATTCTGCACTGTTTATGACATTCTAATGCTGTTATTTACTCCTTTTTATTATGGCTAAACTTTGAAGAATCAAGGATCAATTTGGTATTGTAAGATACCCTTTTGGTGCAACTAAGTTGGAATACCCTGAATAATTCCCCATGTAGTTTAATTTTGATTTATTTTAATTAAACATTTAATTAATTGTTTTCACTTGGAATATAAGTCAAAGTTACTAACAAACAGCATTTAGATTTTTGCCGTTCGCAAAACTGCCAGTCAAATTTGGTTTACTAAAATAGGCGTCTTATAGGCAGTTTTAAAATGTGACCATGTGTCTCTTTTGGACCCCACAATTCATCTTTTGGGTTTATGTGGATAAAAAGAGGGGAGGGGGCTTTCGTTTAGGTCAAAGAATTTGTTCCCATCTTGATTCAAAACCTTATTCATTTTTAGAACAAACCCAAAAACATTTTTATTCAAATTTTAGTGTTGAATTTTATAATTTTTATCAAAAATAAATATTTGTGATAACTCCTTCCTGAAAAGAAAACGAATGTTTAGAACTATATTGTGCATGTCTGTTTGAGATCCATTTCATAAGACCAATGATTTCTATAGAAATCATTGATGGAACCCATTATAAATACATTTTTTATTATTCCTGGAGTAGATAATAATTTTCTTTTAATATTTGGGAATTATTCAATTTGTTTTATGTTAAAATAATTAACTTCATAATTTTGATGAAAAAATCAATTTTGATTCAATTTTTTCATCAAAATGATGATTTTCATTTTCATCTATCAACAAACTTTTAAATTGTAGTGGCATGTTCGGTCAACTGATAAGTTGTATGGCTGATTACAGGTAAAGCAGTAATTTCTATTTGACAGTTGCATGTACTCTTGGGTGTGGAATACCTTAATTTTATGGGGAACATCCTGTCCATGTGTAATACTTAATATATATATTCCAACAGATGACATTACACAAATTTTCTTCTGTGAAATGAATGATTTGTATACCATCATAATTTGCTATTTATATAAACCACATTTTGGTATAATAATTATTTACCATATCAACATTGAATATTATGAATGTAGAATGAAATATGTCTACAGTATGATTGGTTTTAATCATTTAATTTATAAGATTTAGGAATCAAAATTTGTAATTATTTAAAACCCACATTCAAATTGTTTTATATCAACACACCCTCATTTGAATCATTTTATACTTTAGATTTCATAGCCATATTTGCATTTGTAAAAATATTTATATACCCAAATTTTCAATTATTTTACATGCACAACTTTTATTTTGTTGTAAGAAGTGTAACTTGGAACAACAGTATATCATATAAAGAGAAATAAAGATTAAAGTTATATCATGAATATTGGTCATGATTTGTAAAACTCAGAACTGTCAAGTAAATTTAAGACACAATTCAAAATGTTCAGAATGTGTCTAGCCATACTGAGAAAAATAAGAATGTCGAGAATATGTCGAGAAATATCAAGACAGTATTCCAATGTCAAGAATTTGTCAAGAAATTTTAAGACCATATTCAGAATGTCGAGAATATGTCGAGTAAATTTCATACAAATTTAATATAAATGAGAATTTGTCAAGAAAAATTAAGACACGAGTCATACTTTTGGAGAATGTCGAGTAAAAGTTCATGCAAATCAAGACAAAAACTGGTCTTTTCAGACTTTTAGACTTTTGTAGTGATAAGATTATGTTTATTTCGTCTATTCTCCAGAGTTTCTAATCCTAATTCATTCAATATAAAGTTTATGTCTTGAGAAATTACGCCGTAGTCCAATAATAATTCTAGCAGCTTCTATTTGAATATTTTCAAGAAGCTTGGGCTCGTGCTGAGAGCAGTTGCCCCAAACAACATCACCATACTCTAATATAGGTCTGATAAAAGGATAGTAAATACGTATAAGTGAATTCCTGTCTAATAAATGTTTAACTCTGATGAAGTACAAATACACGAGAGCATGATGTTTTATAAATATCATCAATATGTGTGTTCCATGAAGCTGATGACTGAAATGTATCCCAAGATGACAGCGATTATTTATTTTCTCAACCTCTTCACCGTTAAACCCCAAACATAGAGGTGGATGCTCCCTTTCCCTTCTTGTAAATACAATATTTTTGGTTTTCTTTGAGTTAAATTGAACAGCCCATGATGTAGCCCAGTTTGAGATATCATCTACTAATTAAGTCATCAGTCAAAGAAGCAGCTGCTACAGCATGATCATCGTCTGCTATAACAAATAAAGAAGTGTCATCTGCAAAAAGTCTTATGTCATTTACAATGTCATTTACTATATCATTTATATAAATGAGAAACAGAAAGGGTCATAAAACGATCCCTGAGGGACACCTGCATGTATACTTTTAAGAGTTGATGAAAAGTCTTCTGAAAGTACTTTTTGTTGACGATTTGAAAGATAACTTTCTATCCGAGATAACAGCTGATCATTTATGCCAGACTGTTTATGTTTAAATAAAAGTCCTTTATGCCAAACTTCATCAAAAACTCGTAGATACATAACAAAATACAAACTTTACATCCTTCCCACTATCCATATTAATGAAATTAACTGATCAAAAGTAGAGTCTCCTGGCTGGAATCCAGATTGAAACTTTGACAAAAGGTTATTACTCCTCATATAATTATACAAGTGTTTAAAAAGAACAATAAATTTACAAACAATACTAGTAACTGAAATAGGACGATAGTTAAGAGCTGAATGTGGACTACCCTTTCCTTTGAACATAGGATTAACATGTGCAATAAGAAATAAAGCTAGCAATCTCTTTTAAAATTCTAGGACTGATACCATCAGGTCCAGTTGGTTTATTTATATTCAAAATTTTTAACTGGTCTTAACTTTCTTTCTGAAAGTGATGACAAATTTGTTTAAATGACATGAAGGAGGCTCGTTATTATCAGGAATGTCTGGTTAGCTATTAGCTATATTAGCGAAATGCTCCGGCTTCCTCTACCAATTTAAATTTACTGCAACGATAAGCCAATGGTGCTCAAAATGGCATTAAACACCAACAATCAATCATTCTAAAAATCAAATAACAAACCTTTAGTTTTGTTTTGTTTGTTGCTGTCGCCTATAGACAAACTAAAATCCTCTTTAATCTATAAGCACTACTGCAAGTTTAAATTATGAAAATATTGTAAGCTATCCCTGAAAAGGCATTATAATTAGCCCTCCTCTCTCCCTCCAAAAAAAAAAAAGAAAAAGAGAAGAAGGAAATTAGAAACAAACAGAATCACAATAAACTACAAAATTTTGGAGTGATTTAAATTGAAATAAGATACAGCATTACAAATAAGTTTGTTATTGTGTTACAGTGTCCATGATAAGATTATATGTCATTTATTTTGAACTATCTCTATCACTTTATGTGTTATCGTAGTTTTTCTTAAGTACCACGATGCATCTTCTCAATTGTCGCCAACAATAGGAAATCTTGAAGTTACAGGAAATCATTTCTGGTAAGGACGTATTTTGTTTATTAAATTTTGCCATAGTCTATAAAGGTGGCTCTAGGCTATTATACTTTTAAGTCGGACAACCCAAATGTTTTCTTATGTAAAACTTGAAAGTATGGGGATCAAATTAAAAAGAATAGATTTATGAAACACATATCATCTCAGCTGGAAATCACCCCTTAGAATTATCTTGGGTAGGGTTAAAGTGAAAAAAAGAGGTGTCGACATTTCTAATTACTATACTATATATAAAAATATTAATTTTCGCGAACCATTTAGGTCTCAGAAATTCCAAAATATCTCATCAGTAAGGAGAGTTGTGCAAATAATGTGAATACACAGGACCCCGATCCAATTCATCTTTTGCTAAAAGTATACATCATTTTCTGTTTTGTATCTACTAACAACATTCCATTTTTCTATAATTTCGATTTAAATATGTCAGAACCTGTAGTAAAAATAGATGTATGCCCCAAATAAACATTCCCCGATTGGTTGAACTACTGTAGCCTCGATGTAAAGCAACGCAAGCCTTGATGTAAAGCACACGCTTCCCAATAGTAAGTCAAGCAATAGGAGTAAGAATACTTCGCGCCAAAACAAGAAAATAACCTGCATCATAAAATCATTTTATCATCATCTTTTTGACATTTCCAATAGAAAATAGCGTTTAGTATCAGCAATTTTGGTAAGTACTACTTATTATTGTTAAGGTTCTCTAGATGTGGTTCTCTGGACCTTCTTGACGGTCAATTTATCCCATTTATCAATTATCCCCGATGACAGAAATGTCAACCCAATCGATTTGTCATGAGTGAAGTCATGATGAAATAATTTCTTCATTAACTGTCATGCAATATTTTTGTATTTTTTGTTAACCGTGCACATACTCTTTGCATTTCTGAAAGATAAATGGGTTATGTATGTGTGAATTGTGTAATAACAATAATGGCGGACGATAAAAGTTTGTGACGTCAGTGCGTGATCACGTGACATTATTTGTAAACAAACGGACTCTCATGTAACACGTGTCGGAATTATCCATACAAGGTGCAATCAATATTATATTTCACTATTTGATGCTATTTCTGTGTCTGTTAGTAGGTGTTGCAGATCAGAAGTCATGGTTTCATTGTACCATACTAGTGTTAGTGTTCCTGTTCAGTAGTTAGTTGTGAAATTTTTTATAGAATTAGAAGGCAAGTCTTATTATTAAACTAAGTCTTTGAAAAATGACTCAGCTCTTCCTGTATTTTTTCCTCAATTTTTGAAACACGCATAATATATAGAGCATTTGCTTCCCTTGAACACATATTGACCCAGGGTCATTTGCATAAATCAGCCATTGTCAAAAATCAGTCCGGTCGTTATTGCGCATGCGTGAATTCAGATACCCTACATGGATAAAATCGTTATATAGAAGTTATATGGAAAATAATCTTTACAAGACGATATTCAATTTTCTTCTCAGTGGTTTTAGCTGCTTCGATCCCCAGAATCCTTAATGTGTCGTCTCTTTAATGATATAAATTATTTTAAAATAAAGTTTGAACTTCTTGCTACAAATTTGGATTTTTTACAGTGATGTCTAATGGCTTACTTTTGCCATTATTCTTACAGGAAAATGTCATTATTCGGAAGTGTGGTCAGCTTTGAAAAAATAAATAAAATACTTTTACTGATGACATACCTTAGCTGCTGCAACCAAGGAAAAGATGAAAAGTAAAAGTTTAACGTGGTGTAGTTTATTTTCAAATTGGTTATTTTCTTCTTGCTCCAAATTTTATTTAAAAGTAGGCGATTTTTTTTTTCTATCAATTTCTATTTGACGACAGGATACATCGTGTGTGTAAATAGATAATAAATTGTTACACAATCGTGTTTATACAGTCATGCTGAGACATAATATATTCCAAGAGTCATGTAATATAGTGTAAACGACATTTTGTATAAACTTGATTTAGGATTGAAGGAATAGCAAAACACTATATAATTATAATTAACGTTTTTTTTATAATTAAAGACAAGGATTTGTATATATCACTATACAAATCCTTGTTGAAGAAAATTAGATTTTAAGTTATTTTTGTTTCTGTTTTCACGTGGTTATATTCGAAGATTAATAAATATATCATTAGAATGCGATCAAAATATAAAACGCATTATTCTAAATAAATGCTTGTTCATCTGGATGTTTTATCAATACACAATCATATTTTTTTTCAATGGCATTAAAAGGTTTCTATTCACATTTAATTTAAAAAAAAAACGAAGATGTTGTATGATTGTCAATGAGACATCTGGCTCGTTTTCTTGACAATCCCTAGATAATCTTTTTGAGGCAATTTTAACACGATTTGAATACAAAATCATCAGAGACATATAATACAAGAGTTGTATTATATGTCTCTGCAATCATATAGGAGAACAATTCCATTTCGTCGCACTTTAAAGAGTGCATAAAAACAACATTTAGAATACTCCACGAATTCGACCACTTGATACGGCAAAACGAAATCTAATAATTTATCCTGCAATTGGGTGTTTTATCATACAGATGCAGCCCTACAGATATCGCTAGGCTGTATCTGTATGCTATACAGATATCGCTTTAAAGCTCCGCCCGCTGCCGGACTACGTTTGTGTATTGTTGTTGTCGATTGTTATATGAACTTGCGTGACCTCAGAATGTGTATTGCAGTCGCATTCCAATGACGTATTGCTTGACCTTATGTGAACTGGGGTCTGTTTGTTTTCAAGCATTTCTTTAGAGCAATATGAATTAAACCCTTTTCTGCTAACAGACAACCATGAACAGCAGGATTAACTTCAATTGTACAGCACTAATCGCCGAGCGAAACATTGAATGTGTACATGAGTAACACACATAATCAACCATGTAAAAATGTCAATTTCAGCATGTTCAGTGAATGTCACTTTCAGTTCAAAATTCTGAAGCGTAGGACATATCATACACTTTTGTTTTAAATCGGACAATGTCTTGTTTTATGTTTTTACTGTTGAAATTAGTTGTTATGTTATAACAAATAATAATTTACTCTGAGCGATGTATTATTGTTGACCATTCGAGATTCTTTTTTTGCGAACCCACGGTCTTCAGCTGAATATGTGTGATTTTAATATTACTACGCGGGCCTCAAAGGATCTTAAATCGAAAATAAATGCAATAAATGTGAGTTTTTCTGTCTTTCAAAGCAAAAACAATATACAAAATTAATTGCAGGATAAAGATAATAACTGTGTAGTGTCTTTAAATATCAGCTGTATTTGTACTCGGCTCGAAACAGGAGTAATAGCTCGCTAAAGCTCGCATTACACATGTTTCTCAGCCTTGTACAAATACAGCTGATATTTAAAGACACTGCACAGTTATTGTCTATATATTTTACATCAAACAGAGTTTCTGTTATCTACTTTCTTGAAACTAAATACACGAATAATAATATGTGCGCACAATAAATTGGAAAGTTTGCACCTTTCAAGACCCGTTAAATAGTTTTGAAATACATTCATTACTTAAATATTATACATTCGCCGTCAAAAAGAAACTGGTTGAAATAACAAAATACATCTTTGTAAATTTCGCAATTAAAATTTTAGTAGAATGCACTAATAAACTTATAGCTCACCAATGAGTTGAGAAAGATATATAACTTTATGAAATTTTGGTGGGAACGATGAGATAAGTAAGGTCTACATATAATTTTGTAGACAATAAAATAAATAATATGTACAATGGTGAAGCAACTTTTACATATATACTGATTTTAATACGGTAACCTCGGATATCCCATATCTGAATTGTGTCATGGTTTCATAAATGGTTTGTAAATGCCAATATAATATTATGATTATTCCTGCTAAACTTTAAGTTACCTTGTATTAAAACGATATATTGAAAATGTAAATTGTCTGGCGACCGTCGCAAAGTAATGACAACTGACCAGGTGAGCTAAAAATATCACCCTTAACTACCTACATTTATTGTTATGAGTGATTTATTTTTTTATTTCTTTGGGAATATAACGTACACTGACTTATTAAAAAAGGAAGTACTTTTTTAATGTGGATCTAAATGAGGAAAATGTGATAGCCGATATATATCTATAATATTGGACTATGAAGACTGTTTTCGAATTCATTTAGTAAATCCCATGTTTACCATAGTTCTTTTTATAACCGATCACGTGGTCAGTTACATTCTTCAAAATCAATGTAAGCTGAAAAAACTTTTTAAAACTATAAATAACACAAAATATCTTCATAATTTTCTATGTATCGCTATTCTTTTCACTTCATGTTTTAATGTGTAAATAAATACGCACAGATCAATGCTTCATACCCTCTATCCAATTTAATGCTTTGAATATTTGTACATTTCTAATGCGGTTTTAAATACATAAGCAGTGTTATTTTGATTAAATTTGGTGAGAAATATTTAAACTCTTCTAAAATGTTTCGACAATTTACACTTTATATTTCAGTCAACTGATGATGTTTGACGTACTATTACGTTATACCACTACTAAATCAAATAACAAAGCTAAGATCTTCCTATTTCATACACAACAAGAGTGCACACGCTGAAATGTCTCGCCTGCTTTAGGGGGCTACCATTTGATTTTTAGGGGGCTACGATGAAATTTGAAAAAAAAGGCAGAACAGGAGATTTCAGTAAAAAAAAAAGGCAGAATGAGCAACTTGGCAAAAAAAGGCAGGATGACGATTTATGTAAAAAAAGTCAGGATAAACTAATAAAAAAAAAGGCAGGACCGAATAGAGTGAAAAATAAAAAGGCAGGACAGAGATTACAACAACAAAAAAAAAAAAAATGCAGGACAAAATTTTTCATCCTAGCCCTCATAAAAATCAAATGGTAGCTCCATTACTGATAATTGATTTTGTGTTAAAAATCTTTTAAAAGATAATGGTTTTACTACAAGTTTTACATAAACTTAACATTTTGAAAGATCCATGACAATGAGGTCAAGGTCAGATAAATCCGGTCAGACAGACATGTACATCTTACAATTATTCCATGCATTAAATATAGTTGTCCTATTGATTATGGTAATGTAATTGAAAAACAGACCAAAACACAACAATTAACATTGACCAATGAGCCATGAAAATGAGGTCAAGGTCATACCAATTACTAATTTTGTGTCGTGGATGGATACCCCATATCCTTTGTTTTTCTATTATCAAAACACAAAAACATTAACATTGACCAATTAACCAAGAAAATGAGGTCAAGGTCAGATGAAACCTGCCAGCCTGACATGTACCCCTTACAATCATTCCAAACACCACATAGATTTGACATACTGCTTATAGTATCTGAAAAAGGGAACTTTCATGTAACTTTAGCCTTGATCACTGATCCATGAAATGAGGTCAAGGTCAGATGAACTCTGTCTGTCGGACATGTAGTCTAGACTTTGCATTGAACCCACATACCAAATATTATTATCCTATTTCCCATAGTAAGTGAGAAATTCACATGACAAAAAAACTATTTTTTTTTCCAAGTAGTCACCGGACCATGCAAATGAAGTCAAGGACAATGAACATATGACAGACTGAAACTTCGTCATATAAGGTATCTGCATACAAGGTATGAAGCATACAGGTCTTCTACCTTCTGAAATACATAAGCTTTACACAAATAGTTTACGCCTCCAGATAGTAATCCTTTGTCTCGCATATTGCGACTTTCTTTGAAAGCGAGACAAAAGCGTTACATGTAATATAAGGTCCCTGGTGAATTTATTTTCCCTTTAATTGAAATAAAATGCTTCGCTAGGCACAGCTGAATACGACCGCAGAGGTCGAACCCTGAACAGTTGGGGAAAGTATGGACACTACATTCAAGCAATTAGATTTTACCTTTTATGGTCCAATATCCAAAATCTAATACACGGTTAGATTCAGCATATCCAAGTACACCAAGATTTCAATTCACTTATTTATTAATGGACCATAATATCTTAGTAAACCAATCATTTAATTTATTATATTGTCAATGGACAATATAAGGTAAGTTTTAAAGGGTTTGCTTCATAAAACAAAATATATATATATATAAAAAAACAATTTCGAAAATATCATTCATCATTAATACATTGTCTTTAAAAATCTATAAAACTTACCTCTTTTCAAAATATCTAATAATGAACAGTAAATTTCAAACTATATTTGTACATAATTTCTAAAATTAAATAAAGTTGAGTCATACAGCTCTAAATTTAGATTCTGATTAAATACTTGATAAAGCATAGTTTCTTGACACAGAATGAATGTGGTCTAAGTACTTAAATAATTTAAAATTGGACATTTACCAATTATGATCCAATATCCAAATTCTAGATACATGGTTGGAATCAGCATATCAAAGAACCTCAAGAATTAAACTTTTGAAGAAATCCAACAAATTTATTTTGGACCCTTTGGACTTCAATGTGGACCAATTTAATAACAGGACACACAATCCTAAATCTAAATACACACTTGAATTCAGCACAGCAAAGAACCCCATATGTTAATTGTTAAAATCAAACAACATTTTTTTTGGGACCCCAATTTGAATCAACTTGAAAACTGTGCCCAAAATAAAACAAATAAAAATAATATGCTTAGATTCAGCATAACAAAGAACACCAATAATTCAATTTTTGTTAAAATCAAACAAAGTTTAATTTAGAATACTTTGGACATTAATGTGGACCAGTTTGAAAAACGGGCCCTAAATCAAAAATCTGAAACACTGTTAATTGGGCACATAAAAAACACCAATAATTCAATTTTTGATGAAATCAAACAAAGTTAATTTTGGACCCCAATTTGGACCAACTTTGAAAACTGGGCCCACAATCAAAAATCTAAAAGACTGTAGGATTGGGCATATCAAATAACACCAATAATTCAATTTTTGAAGAAATCGACCAAAGTTTAATTTTGGACTCCAATTTGAACCAACTTGAATACTATGCCCAAATCAAAAATCTAAATACCTGCTTTAATGATTCAGCATATCAAAGAACCCCAAGAATTCTTTTTTTTTTAATCAAACATTGTTTAATTTTGAACCCTTTGAACCTTAATTTTTTGTTAGCCCCTTTTTTGCCCATAATTCCTATACAGCTACTATATTAACCTCCAAAATAAACCCCAATCTTCCTATTGTGGTATAGAACCTTGTGCTAAAATTTAATAGAGATTCGTACATTTACTAATATACTCAAGTTATTGCCTGCAAACCAGAAAAATAGTTGTTTTTGGCCCCTTGTCCTTAATTATTAAATGGTTTGAGCTATGACCCCCAAAAAGTCAATCCTAACTTTCCTTTTGAAGTATGGAACCTTGTGGTAAAATTTCATAGAAATCTATACTCTTATACACAAATTATTGTCCTGAAACATGAAAAATGCTTGTTTTGACACTTGCGAACCAATATGTCTTCGGACACTGGTGCAGATTTCACTATAACATACTACGGACGCAAAAAATTTTGCGGTGGTATAAAAAGTGATGTAAAACAAGTTTAATAATTATTTATTTTATTAAGCTATTAAATGTTTATTACATAACTTCATAGAGTGACACGTTTCCATGTATTGTTACAACAAGCAATTCCTGTTTATTTATATTGAAATAAGCTGATATTGCACCATTTAGATGTTTATTTGGAGCGACAATTTCTCTGTATGATTTTCCATCTGCCGAAATCACGAAAATATTGCTCGATTTGAACCCACAAACTAAAAGGAAATTTGAGTCATCTGAAGTTAATCCGTATGGATGAACTAGTTGTTCATGCTGAAATTTCCATATTTGATTGCCTTCTAAATCACAACAAATGAGTTCGTTGCTTTCATTTTCTGAATAGTAAAGTTTACCTTTGATTATAACTGGATAATGATAAAAGGTTTCAGCAAAATTTATTGGAATGAGATTTGCTGTTCCAGTATGTCCTTGAAGATTTGTCACTATGTATCCTTTTCCTAGGTTTTCTATTATAAAATTTTTATTCTGCAATGAAATTGATCTTGCTTTTAAACCTTCAGCGAATGTTCTTAAAACTTTACCGGTTTTCAAGTCCACTATGTTCACTTTATCAGTGGTTGTTACTGCAATGCTATTTTTATCAACAATTGCAAAGCAAATTGGACAGAATGGTAACATTAGATACCTTACAACATCGCCCTCAGAATTCAAAATAATTAAGCGGATATTTTTCTATCGCAAAATATCAATTCTCCATTTGGTAAAACGCCACAGTCCAATATCTCAAGCGCTTCCTTTCCTAACGGAATTTTACATTGAAGTTTTTCTTTTAAATGAATGTTCTCAATACTTCTAGAAATGCCGACTGGTCCTATTAATTGTGCTTCCCGGGATTTTTGCATTTTCAATGCTACTTTACCACATTTTCTTTTGACTCTAATTGTTCCAATAGAAGGTGGAATATCTTTACTTGATTTGATATCATATGGGATTACCGAAATGTCAACCCAATTGAATTTCTCAGTTTGAACCCAATCCTGCTGTTCTGCTTCTTCGGTTTGAGCCCATTGTGACATCATTCGCATAGCCATAAACGACTGAAAATCTGAAGCAATAGTTTTGATACTGTTTAGACTCTCTTGCATTTCCTTTACCTTAGCCATATGCGGTTCAATGTCTTCCAATAAAGTCTGTATCTCCGTTTCTTGTTTCAAAAAGGTTCGATGCATCTTATTATGAAGGTCTGCTTCTAACTCATCAAAATATGTGTTGATAGCCTCCCTGGCAGACTGTATTTCTCCAACACATAGCTTTTTCTGCTCTTTAAGTTCTTGAAGATTTGCTTTTCTATCTTCAACAAAGTTAGTAACATTTGTCAGCAAGTCTGACAATGTTGTTTCAAGATCGGAAAAGGAAGACGACTGCTTAATATCCTGTACAACTGTTTCAACTGGGTTTAAATTACGACAATCAATGTGCTTAGTCTTGATACATTTAATACAACATGGTGTATCATGCTCACTACAAAAGTAGAGAAATCTCTCGTCGTGGTCTGTGCAGTTTATTTTTATCTGTTGGACAAACCTTGGGAGATTTAGAACATTTTCTATTGAAATAGTTTCATGTTTCCTAGATGCTTTCGCAATTTCATGATACTTTTTACAATTTGCACAAAAATTCTCTTCACATTCGGGGCACCATACTATGGCATCTTCTGTAATGTGTTGATTGAAACAGATATCACAGAGATGATGTCTTCTTGTAGCCATATCTGTAAATGCTTTTTCTGAAAAAGAAATACAAAAACAAAAAAATTAAAGGATATGTTATATAGTTGTAGGCCTACCCATTACACTGCGTATCGTAAATGTATTTGATGAAATATCAAAAAAATGCTGCAAAACGTTTCATATATATATATATATAAAGTAAAAATGGCACAAAAGTTGGTCAATCGGCAGGCCTGCCTGGCATAACTGACAACCTACATACCTTATAGGAGGATTTTTACTGTGGTTCCGAAAGAGAGACGAAAGATACCAACGTGACATGCAAAATCGTAAGTCGATAATAAACTGACAAAGCCATGGCAAAAAAGGAAAAAGAAAATACAACAGTATATAACATAGAAAACTAAAGACTCAGCAACATGAACCCCATCAAAACAGGGGTTTCTCAGGTGCTACTGAAGGATAAACAAATCCTGCTCCACATGTGGCACCTGTCGATTTGCTCCTATAATTGCGAACCCGGTGATAAGTCTAATTCGTATAGTTTAAGAAGATACAGGACAGGGCCAAATTGCTATGTGGTATCAAAGTGAAGAAACCTTGCATACAGGCGTGGATTTTTTTAACAAAAAATATCAACAGAAGCTTCATTATGATGGCTATATAAAACAAGTAGTGGTGTCATTGGCTTTTGCTGATATAAAACAATTTCAAAACTAGTTTGCTAAAACTCATTCAAATTGTATTCAATATGTGAGCATTTTCAACATATATTTTCTGAGTTTTTCAGTTATCATGGTTATAGTAAGGAGACTCCTAGAAAGATTGTGAACAAGTTTTACTCCAGATGAGTAAAGTGATTTCAGCTAAAAGCGTTTGAAATGCTGAACTAAGTATTTCTTTTGGTTTAGAAAAAAAACATAAATTGTAAAACGATCGTCTCATTAGACAACTTACAGGGTCTTAAATTGTACAATGAATATCTGATAAAGAACCGTTTGAAGACAATTTTAATAAAATAATTCAAATGAGGAAAGTTTTTGAATTTTTATAAGACATTTTGTACACATTTTTACAGAATTTTCTATTTATAATTACGGTGGCCATCTTGGTCAGTCAAAAAGGTAATTGGTATTCATAATCTGAAAGGGATCTACCAAAAGACTAAATCGTCATACATCAAAGTTACACAACCACACCGTAATCATGATAATTGACAATTATTGAGTATATGAATTGCTTCTTAATGTTCTACTCATAGAACAGTGGTCAAGAGCGTAATCATTTTAAATAAGACACTGTATCAAGTGAATTTTTATGGCCTAAATTGGTTTCAGAAATTTTTTTTAAAGCTGTTTAAGGTGACTGTCAGAAGTATAGATTTTTGAGAACCTGATTAAGATTCACCATAAGTAATTATGACAAATATAACACTGTTTACACTGCAATTTTTACTCTGAGTACAGACCAATCCTCAAACTTTCAGGCTTTGAAATATCATAAACAACTGTTACTTTATGTATTTTGGTATAAACTATTTTTTACTTGGTAAAATTTTTCAGCTGATACTCATAATTAATATGGTTTCAACTAAGATAGTTCCTTTTGGGGCTATTGTGTTTAGTTACCTCTGGATTACAGATTTCTCTCTGTTGATCATGTGATCTTTCCCACTGACATTAGAACTCTTTCCCTTCATATTCTAAAGAGATGATTGAAGGCTAAAATGGTACTTTGTTTCATTTTAAAGACTGGATATTTTGGCAAATCCTGAGCCAAAACATCAAAACTGCATGACTACAATGTACAATTATTAGAATGAAGTCATAATAGAAGCCAAAAGTTGGTTAGGTTTTACCACAACCTTAATCAACAGGTCAAACGTTTTCCATTTAGATATACATAAACTGTTGACACATACATGTAGATATGTCTCACCTTTTTGTAATTTTGGTAGTATAATGCAAATATTGAATCACAATGCAACATCTAGTCATGTAAAAAATGCCTTACATTCAAACCATGACTTCATGTGCAGGTCCAAATAACCTCCAGGGAAATAAAAAATGTTAAATAAATGCTTATAAAACTGCATACCAAATACCATTGACTTATCATAAGTGGTGCCCTTTACACTAACCAAAATACAAACTTTCACTTATAAACAATGTAAAAGTTTCAAAGTCAATTAACCATGATGAGGGGATTGGGCCATACATACAATCTCTATGGAAAAGAAACTTGCAAATTCTCATACAACTGTATTATGAGTACCATTGAATTAACATTAGTGGTTCCTCTTAAACTGATGTTATCATAAACTGTAACATTCGAAGTATGCAAAACATTCAAAGTCAATAGACCATGACTGAGTGGAGGAGCCAAATAATATCTATGGAAATGAGATGTGCTAGTGCTAATGCATCTACATATCAAATACCATTGACCTACCACCTCTGTTCCCCCTTAACCCTTTAGCCCCCAATCCCGCCTGTAGGCGTGATGGCAACAACCATTCTTTGATGGCCCGTATGACCCTCCATACCTTTTTTGAACTGCCCCAGCTGAACTGTCATGATAGCAGGGACTTCAACCAAGCAGTTCATGGTCCATTAACTCTTCTCAGATGTCTGATTATGAAAATATGGCACTTTGAAAGCCGCTTAAGAGTTCAAAATCGGAAAAACCTGAAAAGTAGCCAAAATCAGGTGGGGGTAGGCATCTTTTGATGGCCACTACGTAACTGGTAGTGACTGTAGGTATAAACTATTATCATAAATGCATGCATAGGTGGTACAGGAACACAACGAGGTATAATATAGCCGATAGGAATCTAGTCTGTTAAATCTAGGTCACCGTTTTGTCAAAAATCCGTAAAAACGGACATTTAGGCAGACCTGACTTGACAATAATAATTCCCCAGCAAGACACTTAAGTCCCATATACTCCCAGTTAGCATGAATGGACTGCTGTAACTATAGGGTAATACTTGAATGACAAAGAAACATCGTCTGGTCAATGTTCACCTCTGAAGGCCGTTTAAAAATCGGAAAATAGACTGAAAATTACCATTTTTCAGTGAGGGTGGGTTCAAACCCACGAGAAAATATTCCACCTCCCACCCCACCCCACCCATGCCATCCGCCCCCAAATCTCAATACATAGTTTAATAGATGAGCATCAGTTACAGCATCAAGAGTCTGCTAATTTGCATATAATTTGCATATGATTGCAAATTTTCGAAAATGCCTGATTTTCCATAAATCTCTTGGGGGCGAATGAGTTAAACTGACCTAATCACAAACTAATACGTGTAAACTAAGCAAAAGTTTCAAAGTCAATAGACCATGACTGAAGGGACAGTGCCAAATAATCTCCATGGCAATGAGATATGTTATTGCTAATACATTTGCATACTAAGTATCATTGACCTACCACTAGTGGTCCCCCATAAACTGACCCTATCACAAACTCATAATAGTACATGTAAAGTAAGCAAAAATTTCACAGTCAATAGACCATGACCGTGGGGGCGGAGTCAAATGATCTATATAAAAATGAGATGCGCCAATGCCAATACAACTGCATACCAAATATCATTGACCTACCACGAGTATTCCAATAAACTGATCTAAACACCAACTAATACACTGTTGACGCCACCGTCGCCGGAAACAGCATACCTTATACTTAGTCTCGCTTTTGTACTCCGCCAAGGCGAGACAAAAATCATAAAGCACTAAACTCCAATGAATTGAACGGATGACTATCGGATAACTTTCAGCCTCTATGTAAAGGCAAAATAGTAGTACTACATTTTCCCAGATTTTTATAAAACTTATACTATAGGTTAATACATGTATCAGCAATATCTCGGATAAGTTCTATAATGGTGGCCGATCGACTTTTTAAAAAGAGTAATGCCCCTTGGAAATATTTAATTTATGGAAAATGGCCTCGTTAGCGCTCTCACGGGTACAATTCTAGCCAGATTTTTATAAAACTTATAATATAGATTAATATCAGCGATACCTCGGATAAGTTCTATAATGGTGGTCGATGGACTTTGTTTAAAAGAGTTATGCCCCTTGGAAATATTAAATATGTGCGAGGGACATTCGCACTCTGTTCTTTTATTTGATATTGAAACTTTAATTGATGTATGATTACATTAAATGATTAAACTGAATAAAATAAAATAATGTATTATAACAATTTTCTATATATATAGTCCCAGCTAATAAAAGCAATAATCAATAAATAATTAAGACATCATTAATATTAAAAAAGATGAGAGGAGTATACAGATAAAAGGTTACTTTAAAAAGTGGCAAAAATATAAATCTATAGTAATATTAACGGTACCATTTTTACTGCACCAGATGAGCATTTCGACAGTTGATTTTTTTTCGGTGTTGCTCGAGGCAGAACTTTAAAAAAAATCCTAAACCTGATAACAGCAAAACGGTCTTTAAGAAAAGCCAAATCCGGAAATTTCCAAAATTTAATAGTAACAAATTTCAATCAAAGAATATCCATATTATAATACCAGTACCAAAGTACTGGTTACTTAGCTGTATGAATTATCTTATGCATTTATTATTTATTATAATGAAGTGAAATAATGAATTCATATGATTTAATAAGAAACATATGAAATTGTTTTGGGTTACAAACAACAAGTATCAATTGAGTGACAAGTATCCATTTGGTGCAATTTGGAGTGTATAGAAAACATAACACAGTTTTTCAAATTATTTTACCGATTGTAATCTTGATTTGTCTTCGTTTAGTTGCATCCAGAATATTTTACCATAGAGATGGTAACCTGTCGGAAAATCATAAAGTCAAAAGTCGGTTGTATGAAAAAAGTCTACTTAATTTTTGTTGATAGGGTTACGCTGTTATATTCTTTCTAGATAGTAGACAATTGACATTTAAATATAAAAAGCAAAGTTAAGCCAAATAAATATTGTTATTTGGATCTTTTGTGTATTGCTCCTAAAATTTGTCATCTTTTTAGACCAATTTTTTTCTATTTCATCATAAAATCATAAAGTCAAAAGTCGGTTGTATGAAAAAAGTCTACTTAAAAGATTACAAAAATTTACCAAAAATTGTTAAAAATTGACTTTAAAGGGCAATAACTCCTTAAGGGGTCAACTGACCATTTTGGTCATGTTGACTTATTTGTAGATCTTACTTTGCTGAACATTATTGCTGTTTACAGTTTATCTCTATCTATAATAATATTCAAGATAATATCCAAAACTGCAAAATTTCCTTAAAATTGCCAATTCAGGGCAGCAACCCAACAACAGGTTGTCTGATTCGTCTGAAAATTTCAGGCCAGATAGATCTTAACCTGATGAACATTTTTACAAATGTCAAATTTGCTCTTAATGCTTTAGTTTCAGAGATATAAGCCAAAAACTGCATTTTACCCCTATGTTCTATTTTTAGCCATGTTGGTTGGAAGGCGGGGTCATCAGACATATTTTTTAAACTAGATACCCTAATGATGATTGTGATCAAGTTTGGTTAAATTTGTCTTACTAGTTTCAGAGGAGAAGATTTTTGTAAAAGATAACAAAATTTACAAAAAATTGTTAAAAATTCGACTTTAAAGGGCAATAACTCCTTAAGGGGTCAACTGACCATTTTGGTCATGTCAACTTTTTTGTAGATCTTACTCTGCTGAACATTATTGCTGTTTACAGTTTATCTCTATCTATAATAATATTCAAGATAATAACCAAAAACAGCAAAATTTCCTTAAAATTACCAATGCAGGGGCAGCAACCCAGCAACGGGTTCTGCGATTCATCTGAAAATTTCAGGGTAGATAGATCTTGACCTGATAAACAATTCTACCCCATGTCAGATTTGCTCTAAATGCTTTGGTTTTAGAGATATAAGCCAAAATCTACATTTTACCCCTATGTTCTATTTTTAGCCATGGCGGCCATCTTGGTTGGTTGGCTTGGTCACCGGACACAATTTTTAAACTAGATACCCCAATGATGATTGTGGCCAAGTTTGGTTAAATTTGGCCCAGTAGTTTCAGAGGAGAAGATTTTTGTAAAAGTTAACGACGCCGGACGACGCCGGACGCAAAGTGATGAGAAAAGCTCACTTGGCCCTTCGGGCCAGGTGAGCTAAAAAACTACCAAAAAGATATATTACCCTTGGATATGCTCTTATCAACCTCCTTCTCTGATTCAGTTTCATCTCCGCCTGATGAACTTTTCTGAGGTGAACTACTGACAGAAAGAAACTCCTGTTGGTTAACATGCATTTTCTTCTTTAACATACATGCTGAATTTTCAGGAATTCTAAAAAAATATAAACTGTTATCACAGAGATATGTCTCGCCTTATTGTAATTTTGATAATGCAAATGTTGAAATTAAAATTTTTTTTTTAATGTTGGATTAATTACTTACAACATGTACAACTGTAAAATTTAAGGGAATATTTTTTCGAACCTTCTTCGTATGCAACCGGATGTGACGTACTATGATTTGGTGTTATCAGTCAGGGGACTTACTTAAATGAGTGATTTTCTAAATCACTGATTCAAGTAACATTATGTCCATAAAGGTTGGAACTAAGAGTTGTCTTTCTTTAATAATCACCTATTTAAGTAGTACAAATTAATCACTAGACTAAGTGATTTAATTTTATCATGTTTATTGTAGCTTTAAATATAGAATACTAATGATCCAGGGACTAATTATGTTGCTAAAATTATCAGAACCAACATCTGTGTTGATAGGATGACCGGGTCATGTCAGGTGATGACCTTGTACTAAATCTAGGATAATGACATAAAAATCACTTATTTAAGTATCATACCTCAATTTCCTTCCAAAAAATCACTTCTTTAAGTATCATTATTTTAATAACCCCCCACTAATTTCAAAACCCCCAACAGTGAAATTTTGATCGCGAACAGTAGAATTTTATTACATAATCTATAAGATGAAACATTGAAATTTACAGGAAAAATACTCCCACTGCTGGGAAAAATCTGTTAAGAAAGTATCAGTTCATTATGTAAAGCCATTTTTATAGCATTTTTTCAACTAAAATAGAATTTGCAGCTAAATGATTGCATCAAAGGCATAAACCTTACTGCTTAAAAGAAGCAAAAAGTTCATTTTTTTCAATTTTACTAATGAAAAGATATTATCTAAACCTATGTGTTTAAAATTTTGGTAAAACTACAAAATCACAATTTGAGACAAAACTTCGAATTTGCTACTTAAATAAGTGATTTAAAAATCACTTATTTCAATAAGTCCCCTGACTGGTTATTACACCTATATTGGAACATAAAAGATATGCATTTTGAGCTATTAGTAGAATATCTTCCAAAGGAGTATTATTAGTTTTTTTCATTTTGAAATAAATACCATTATCTGGAAAAATTCTGGAGAATCAATTACATATGTTTTTATTATAACAATGGAACAGAAGTATCCTTCAGCAAACTTGATCAAGTTCAATACAGAAGCTTCAACATATGTTTATACTCACATAAAACTTGGGATATTTTTATTAACGATGACTTCAGTTTCACATTCATAGCACCATATTCTTATAGAACCTAAATTCATGGTCAAACTGTGTTTTTTATCCTGAAAATTTAAAACATTTACAATACTTTTTTATATTGTTGTTCTTAACAAGTACAGACGGTATGGTGTACGTGTATGGGACCACATGAATAAAAGTGTGTCTTATCAGACATATGTCACTCCTAGCGTCCATATTCACGATATTCCAGAAATGATTATTTTAAGGCATCCAGTATCTGCTAACAAAATATACATGTTACTGTTCAATTTTCACAAATAATTCTTACACATTTGTGTGCATACAATAGAGTGGGTTGAACCGATCTCATCAAGGAGGTTTCATTGTTATCAGAAAATGAAAATGTTAAGGGCATACGATACAGTTACACGGGAGATAATGATGTTGCTAACCTACGTTGTAAACTGTGACATATTGGAAAAGATGCATTTTTCGACAGGTTTTAACCATTAGCTTGAAAAAGTGTACTTAGATCTTTTTCTAAATGACAGTTCAAATTGGCTTGATTATGTATGAAAATTATTTGAACAAATTATTATGAACCAATTACTGATGATTTTTTACATTTTTTTTAATTAGATAAATATACAGAAAAAAAATGCCTGTTTTTCTTAAATCATGAAAATTGCCAAAAATGAATTAATTCCAAAGAATTGTTACACAAATTAAGGACATACTAACATAAAGAGGATATATTAATTCTAAATGCTTTTACAAAAATCTGCTTTTGATACAAAAAATATGGGTATATCTGTCCAAAGGATAGAAATTTCCAAGAAACCGGAATTTGCAGTTAATGTCTAAACTTTTGACCCCGTTTATCTCTTAAAAAAAAGAACATGAAGGTATATTTTTATAACATATATAAATTGACTAGGTAGAAAATAGCTTGTTAGCAAATTTTCGTCAAAAATTCACCGTGGGATCAAAACTGTATTGTATGCCCTTAATTGCACAACTACAACAGAAAGTAAAAGATCAATAAGGCTTTGCAATATGAGATTTCAGAGAAAATTTTCGATATGTAATACCTCTAAAGCATTAAGGGAGCTACCATTTTTATGGGGGAGGGGGGCTAGGATGAAAAATTTGTCCTGCTGTTTTTTAGTTGTAATCTCTGTCCTTCATTTTTATTTTTCACTGTATTGGGTCCTGCTTTTTTTAAATTAGTTTATCCTGACTATTTTTTTACATAAATTGTCATCCTGCCTTTTTTTTTGGCCAAGCTGCTCATCCTGCCTTTTTTTTTACTCAAAACTTATGTCCTGCCTTTTTAATCAAATTTTATCCTAGTCCTAGCCCCCTCCCTCCTTTTGTGAGTTTATTATTACTATTTGAATTAAAAAACGAGAGTTTATATCAAGCAATATCCAGTTCTCGCGAGTTGTTCTCTCATGGTCAACACTCGTTGTGTTAAATTAAAACTTCCTTGAATCGTTGATCTAGTCTTTTGCACATACCAAGATGACGTCATATATCCTGTTCCGGTTTCTAACTTAGCATCAGACATTTTAAAATTTTTGTACGCTTCAGGATGCAATAAAATTTGACAAAAAGAAGATTTACAGGAGAAAAGTGTAAGTGTTTTGTGTATTATTGAAGAAATCACACATGTCCGTTGCAATGGACATAATGTACATCGTCGTAAACTTTGAAAGTCATCAATGTCCTAACGAATAGCCAATGGGAATGTCGTAATAAATCGTCTCATGAAGCTCATGAGTCAACCAAATTAACGTAGTTTCTGTATCACTTTTTCGTATCACACTCCTTGCAGTGTGATACAAGAATTATCTCGTCATGCAAGTAATAGATAACAGGTTAAAGCTACAAGATATTTAAGCACAACCTTAGAATGAGCAGTACTGTGATCTTTATATGATTCTCCACAACTAATGTTTTGACATGATCCTACTAAGCACATCCACAGATTCTTGACTTTTACACCACATGTATGACATTCTTGTTGAGTCTAGATATAGGAAAAGTTTGTATTGAAGTTATCATTATATCTTATATTATAAACATAACACATGATTGGAGCTTCTAATCAAACAACAAGACAAGTTCAGGATTATCACTAAAATGAGTGTAGGACTCGTTAAATAAATGTGGATAGTGTCCACATTTGGACACAGATGATGCCCCTGCTTGCATATCATATAGTTATAAAGGGACATAACTGAAGAACGGTAAAAGTGACGATACCCAAATTTGAACTTGATCTGAGTTTTGTGGTAATAAGCATTGTGTGTAAGTCTCATAACATTTGGTTGAGGCTAACTTAAGTAGAGAACAGAAACTAAAAATTCAGCAATTTTTCTATTTGTAAACACGCATAACTCTAGAACGGTTGTGTATAAGTTTTATAACATTTGGTTGAGACAAACTAAAGTTAGAGAACGGAAACGAAAAATTCAGCAATTTTTATGTTTATAAAGGGACATAACTCAAGAATGTTAAAAGTGTTGCCACCAAATTAATCTTATTATGTAGTAATAAGCATTGTGTATAAGTTTCATAACATTTGGTTGAGGCAAACTAAAGTTAGAAAACGGAAACAAAAAATTTGTACTTGATCTTAGTTTTGTGGTAATGAATATTGTGTATAGGTTTCATAATGTTTGGTTGGGGCAAACTTAAGTTACAGAATGGAAACTAAAAATGTTGCAATCTTTCGATTTATAAAGGGGCATAACTCAATAATGGTTAAAGTGACACTACCCAAATTCAACTTGATCTGTGTTTTAATCAGTGGAAGTCAAAATTAAACATTCCATTGTATAAAGCATTGATTGTAGTTGATTCAACTATAATCATGGACAAAGGAAGATAACTCCAATTTTAATAAAATGATTCGCTGAGCGCAGCCTGATACAACCGCAGAGGTCGAACCCTGAACAGTTGGTGCAAGTTTGGACACAATATTCAAGCTTGATACTGTCTGAATTTGGATTGTGATCAAATTTTTGACATAATATAGGTTTCTGACACAAAATAAATGTGGTGAATTATCTAAAATGTTAAATGGGTTAAAAAATTTGTATTAAATTTCAATTGAAGATTTCTTGCTATTGCGCAATACTGTGCAAAAGAAGATTTCTTGCAATTGCGCAATACTGTGCAATTCAATATTTCTTGCTATTGCGCAATACTGTGAAATTGAAGATTTCTTGCTATTGTGCAATATTGTGCTATTGGATATTTCTTGCTATTGCGCAATACTGTGCAATTGAAGATTTCTTGCTATTGCGCAATACTGTGCAATTGAAGATTTCTTGCTATTGCGCATTACTGTGCAATTGAAAATTTCTTGCTATTGCGCAATACTTAATATAAGTATTAAAATAGAAAATGACATCATAGTCATGGCTGGCAAATTTCCAATATACATAATTTAAAAGCAGTTTAGGTGAGATAAACAAAAAAGCTTCATCAGCAACATTTTATATTGGCAAATTTCCAATGAAGTTCATTAAACTAAAGTTATTGGCAAATTTCCTATGGAATTTATAATTAATAAAGTTTTTGGCAAATTTCCAATATACATAATTTAAAAGCAGTTTAGGTGAGATATTCAAATGAGTTTCAATTACCAACCTTACACTGCCTTTTAAATTATGTTTTGTACTTAATTGTCCATTAACCTGGAAACACTTTTCCCCCCTTTTTTGCACCTTATTCCTTAACGGTTTGAGCCGTAACTCCCAAAGACAATTCTTACCATCACTTTGTGGTATTCCAATATCCAAAATCTAAATACATGGTTATATTCAGCATATCAAAGAACCCCAAGAATTCAATTTTTGATGAAATCAAATAAAGTTCAATTTTGGACCCTTTAAACCTCAATGTGGACCAATTTGATAACCGGGCCCAAATATCAAAAATCTAAATAATGGTTAGATTCAGCATATCGAAGAACCCCATATATTCAATTTTTGTTGAAATCAAACAAAGTTTAATTTTTTTGGACCCCGATTTGGACCAACTTGAAAACTGGGCCCATAATAAAAAAACTAAGTACATGTTTAGATTCAGCATATCAAAGAACCCCAAGAATTCAATTTTTGTTAAAATCAAACTAAGTTTAATTTTGGACCCTTTGGACCTTATTGTAGACCAATTTGAAAACGGGACCAAAAATTAAGAATCTAAATACACGGTTAGATTCGGCATATCAAGAACCCCAATAGTTCAATTTTTGATGAAATCAAATAAAGTTTAATTTTGGACCCTTTTGGCCCCTAATTCCTAAACTGTTGGGACCAAAACTCCCAAAATCAATCCCAACCTTCCTTTTATGGTTATAAACCTTGTGTTTAAATTTCATAGATTTCTATTTACTTATACTAAAGTTTTTGTGAAAAAAAAACAAGAAAAATGCTTATTTGGGCCCTTTTTTAGCCCCTAATTCCTAAACTGTTGGGACCAAAACTCCCAAAATCAATCCCAACCTTCCTTTTGTGATCATAAACCTTGTGTTAAAATTTCATAGATTTCTATTTACTTATACTAGAGTTATTGTGCGAAAACCAAGAAAATGCTTATTGGGCCCTTTTTGGCCCTTAATTCTTAAACTGTTGGGACCAAAACTCCCAAAATCAATCCCAACCTTCCTTTTGTGGTCATAAACCTTGTGTTTAAATTTCATAGATTTCTATTAACTTATACTAAAGTTATAGTGCGACAGTCAGAGAAAACTCTATAGGGTTATTACCAAATGTCTTCGGACGACGACGACAAGACGACACTTGGGAATTACTGAGAAACTTATGCAGAACCTCAACGTCATATTTCTTACAATATACGACCGCAAATGCTTTGAAGTTTTGCAGGCATCGTATAACAATAGGTGTACTATGCAAAATTGGCAAACTATGAACTGTTATATCTTTCAATAGTTAAGTATTATAGACAAAAGTAATATCAATAGAACTTTTATACATTTTAACTAAACTAATGATGATATTGTCGAAACATATAACGAAAAGTTATTTCTTTGATTTTTAGTCACAATAACAAATTTTATTTTTCCATTTATATCCCTGACTGAAAGAGGCATAACTCTAGAACGGTAAAATTTAGCAAGTGACGCCACCAAAATTCAAACTTGATCTGTTTTTTGTGGTAATAAGCATTGTGTATAAGTTTCATAACATTTGGTTGAGGCAAACTAAAGTTAGAGAACGGAAACGATAAATTCAGCAATATTCCATTTGTAAAGGGGCATAACTCTAGAACGGTAAAAGTGACGCCACCAAAATTCAAACTTAATCTGTGTTTTGTTGTAATAAGCATTGTGTATAAGTTTCATAACATTTGGTTGAGGCAAACTAAAGTTAGAGAACAGAAACCAATTTTGGAACGTACGTACGTACGTACAGACGGACAAGGGTAAAACTTAATGCCCCCTCTGCCATGGTGGGGAGATAAAAATAAGACTGAACTCACCATTTTCTTAACAGTCCATAATTAACAGAAAACCCTATATACATATATATATATATCAAGAGTCTATCCTAAATTGAGGTAAATTATATGGCCTTCCAAATACCGTTTCGATTCCTAACATCACTGAAGAGACATTAATTGTCGAAATCCGGATATGGTGTACTAATTTTGCACCTTTTGTTTGCGGTATACCATCTTTTCCGCAAGTTTATTGTTTTCTGTTTGGTATTAAATTAATAGTTAAGATCCATTTTGTTACATCTGGTGATCCGTTTATTTGGCAATCGCCAATGGCAGTCAGCAGGGTTTAAGAACATCCGTTGTTCGACCTGCTAGTCAAATGCGTTTTGTTAAAATATACTTTTTCACTTTTTTGGTCTTTTGGAAAATGTTGTTTGTGCTGTATTTAGACCCCTCTACCAAGAATTTTGTTTTGCATGCACACGTATAACATGTATAAAAATTGCAGTTTTTATCCAACGCAATCATAGGTTTGAACGTTGTTTTCAATTTAGACTTGTATATATATATATATATATATATATATATATATATACATAATATCGCCTGGTAATGAAATGTTATCATAATTAAACTTACCTTGCTTTTATTTCGAATTTCCTCCCAAGAAACAAAATCAATAGACACCACATATGGACATCTTGATATTTTGCTAGACATTTTTCTAAAAGATTAAATTTTTCACAATTAGAAAAAAAACATGACTATGTTCCTACATCATGTACATGTATACATATATGCTAGTGTACAAAGGATATGAAATAACTTTACCTATACTTGCATGTACCTACATTTTACACACACCCTACTTTTGTACATCATGTACATATACACAACATTAAATTCTCTTTTGCATACATATTTCACTTTTATGTACGTATATCAAATGATAATCAATTTCTCTTATTTGTACTTTTTGGGAATTCATGCATTTTATATGGATTTTGTATAAAATCTCTGGATACTTATATCTCTTGGTTCATGTACAGATGAAAACTGTAGTGATGAATTCACATTCATCCCTTCCCATTCATGTAGAATTCAGGGGACGCACAGAGTTTCGCAAATTGAAGTTTTATATTTTAAGCAGCAACATATTTTCATGTCTGACAGCATTTCAGGTACAGATAAAAAAATATCTTAATTAGATATAAGAAGATGTGGTATGAGTGCCAATGAGACAACTCTCCATCCAAGTCACAATTAGTAAAAGTAAACCATTATGAAACATGCATTTGAAACATGACCCTCAGCTTACAAAGGTGGTTTTTAGGTGACAATAAAAATCAAAGAGCTGATAGCTCTGAGGTGGAAGAAGATGCATAAAAGGTAACTTGAATTACCATGAAAGCAGCCCACACCAACCTAGCCTGCTATGTCCAATCATTGCTTTCGACGTATTTTCTTCTTCCAAAAATAATATTCTTCAATAAAACTCATGTCTCAACCAAAACTGACAATATTTAACATAGTCAGATAGTAAATCAAATACCGTTGATTCAAATTAAATTTTCTATAATTCAATACATTCGTCTCAGCATGGTCAACATGATGAAAGCAATTATACCAGTAATTGATTAGGTTTCACTTGAAAGTTTTTCTGTCAAAGGTAGATAGTTCACTTTGGGTATCATAGTCAGACTTCCTTCGTATAAAAAAAACTGGCCACCATGATAAATTTTAGTCAAGTGTACTTAAAATAGGGTTTATACAACATATATTAACATCAATCAGATAATCATGAATTCTTATAGTTGTTCACAGTAACATGTTTTGCTCATCATGATATATTGAAAAATGCTATTTATATATACATATATCCGATGCAGATTTGCCTCAGGTCAGGGATTGGGTTTTGAGCATTTGTTAACATTTCAAACCTGTTCATTTTCTGTATGTGTTTGACCCAAATCGTGATATTTCTGTCAACTGACGGTGAATCATTTGAGGCGTAAAGAAGATTTACGTGTGCTTTTGACTCTTCATTATTGCAATAACATACTGAAATATTCTAACATTCGTTTTAAAAAAAGGCATGTTTTATAAAACCGGAATATGACTGATTGCATTAAAGATATGAACACAGACGGAACAACTAAATCCGTGTATTTTTGTCAAGCATCATTGAGTTGAAGTCGTACTCTCCGCGTAGATACATGACATTTACATAAGATGCATTGTTTGAATTAATGAAAACTCAGTTCATCATTTTCTTTTTTTGTATAATAAATTTCAAAAATTCAGTGGTAGTAAGAACTGGGAAGCATATAGGCGTCAACGCAACTATGTTACAAAACTAAAAAATAAATCCATTAACCAATATTTTGTAGAGGTCTGTGTGCTGGAGGCCCGAAATCGAAAGATTTCTGGCCAGCAGTGAAACCTTTTCTTACAAATAAAGGAAATGTACACCAAAAGGAAAATGTCCTCTCTGAAAATAATGTTTTAATTACAAAACAGGAGGAGGTGTGTGAGATATTTAACGAATATTTTGTAAATGTTGCAAAGAATATAGGAGGCAGTCAAATAAAGGTTGATGATGATCACCCGAGTATTTTGGCCATTAAAGATAATCTTCCAGATCTTGATCAAAACAGTTTTACCTTTTCCCCTATTGATCAAGACTTTGTTGAGAAACGTATACGTAAAATTAATGTTAAAAAAGCCACTGGTATAGATGGTATCTCACCTAAATTACTGCATTTTGCTAAACCTGCTATTGTAAAACCCCTTACAGATATTGTTAATTTATCACTATCATCATCAACCTTCCTGACCGTCTTAAGGAAGCTCAAGTTGCACCTATTCACAAAAGAATAGTGTATTAGAAAAGGAAATTATAGACCGGTAAGTGTATTACCGGCTATTTCTAAAATTTTTGAAAATGCCATAGAAGTACAACTAGTACAGTACTTTGATAAAATCTTCAATCCATTTTTGGCAGCTTTTAGATCAGGTTTTGAATGTCAGTCAACTTTATTAAGAGTGATTGAAGATTGGAAATTAGCCTTAGACCAAAATAAATACCTTGCAGCTATCCTTATGAACTTGTCAAAAGCATTTGACCATCTCCCCCATGACTTACTGCTACTGAAACTAAAAGCTTATGGTCTCTCCAAATCCTCACTTGATATATAGTTATTTAACAAAAAGAAAACAGTGTGTGAAAGTAAACCAAAATTTAAGTCGTATGCTTGACATATTTAAAGGGGTACCACAAGGTTCCATCCTTGGACCCATCCTATTTAATATTTTTATAAATAATTTGTTCTTTTTTGTAAAAAATTGTTCTTTATATAATTATGCTGATGACAATACTTTGTCAAAGTCTGGAAATTCCTTACAAGATTTAATTTCTGCTCTTGAGGAAGACAGCAATTATTTAATACAGTGGTTTTCTTCAAATAAAATGCAGGCCAACCCAGAGAAATTTCAAGCTATCTCTCTTGGCAAAAAAACACATGATAAAAAGATTGTGTTTCATTTGAATGGTATTTCTATATCATGTGAAGATGAGGTTAAACTACCTGGAGTTACAATTGATTTTAAACTAAACTTCAATTTACATATTTCAAATATTTGTAAAAAGGCTGCAAGGCAATTAAATGTTTTGAAAAGAATTGGGAAACACCTAAACAAACTGAGTAAACTTACAATTTATTACTTTTTTATTATGTCAAACTTTAGTTACTGCCCTTTGACTTGGCATTTCTGTGGGGAACAAAATACCAGAAAAATAGGAAAAATACAAGAACAAGCACTTCACTTTATTTATGAAGACCATCAGAGCTCATACGAAACACTCCTGCAGATTTCAAACCTTCCATCACTAAACACTCGTAGAATGCGCTCAATTGCCTTGGAGACCTTTAAAATAATTAATAAAAAATGTCCTTTATTTATTCAAGATCTAGTTGTAATAAAAACCAATTCATATAATTTCAGGTATGTGAACACTGCTGAGGTACCTACATTGTAGACCTAGAACCTCAAGTTATGGTAAAAGATCCTTTAGATTTGAGGCAGCACAAGTATGGAACTCCCTTCCCAATGAGGCTAGAATCATGACCTCTTTTGACCAGTTTAGGAATTATATAAATTCCTGGTGTGGGGGTCAAAAATGCAACTGCAGTTCTTGCCGTTTCCATCCAGTGCTGTCTCAAAGCTGAAATTTCTTTCTTTCTTTTTATAATGGCCTTTTGCTCTGCTTTTTATGCATTTATTAAATATATCTGCTATTAAATGGTAGTGCTTAATAATTTATTTATTTATTGTTTTTATGCTTTTTAGTTTGTTATTATTTTATGATATTCAAGTGATTTGCTGATTCCCCCGTTCAATGCACATAGAGGCGCTTGTCACATGAGCTTCGACTCTGGAGGCTCATAAATCAAAATTAATTTGCTTTCATTATCAGTCAGGGATATAGCCTTGATAACTAATTTTTGAATTAAATTAATACATTTATCATTAACCATGGTAAATCAATGAGACCAGGCTTTTAAGTGATAATCTTAGCTGTAATAACAAGGCTTAGTTATTAAAGGCATGTAACTTATTATATGACATGTATGAGGCACTTGGGAATTACTGGGATGCTTGCGCAGAACCTCATTACATGCTCTGATCATTATTTCTTACATTGAATTAAAATATATTGTAATTAAACATGATGTATGTCTGAGCAAATGCTTTGGAGTGATAAAGAGAAGCTGTAATAACACCCTTTAGTTATTACAGGCATATTTTTTCTGTAATAACATAGGTGTACTATGCATGATTGGCAAAATATGAACTGCTATATCTTTCTATAGTTAAGTATACATAAAGACAACAGTAATATCAATAAAACTTGTATACATTTTAACAAAACTAATGATGTTTATTGTCCCTTTGAAACATGTAACATACATATGTTATCACAGGTCTTTGATTTTTTAGTCCACAATAACAAATGTATGTTATTTTTCTTTAATAACCCTATACAGTTATATCCTTGACTGATTATATTTGCATGCTTTTTCATTTTTATTTATTAGTATTTGCATGATGCTGCATGATTTTTTATGTGATAGTCGGTTAAAGAGCTCACCAGAGCTCATGTTTTTGCCTCTTATTGTGTATATATATGCCGACTCTAAATAAAATTTACTTACTTACTTACTTGAAACTTTCGGATGCACAATTCAATTTCCCATTTATGCACATGCGCAGATACGTAACCAACGTAGATTAACCCGAATAATCCAGTTGTTTAATTCCGATTACTCCCACGAGAAACGGCAGTGGATAGAAATGTCCTTTGATTGAGTTAAGCTATTTCAGTTGATATTTTATAGTGTGTTTTTCTATGTTGTGATGTTACACTATTGTTTCAGAAAAAGGGTGAAGGTTTGGTACCATTAAAACGTTTAAACCCGCTGCATTTGTTTGCACCTGTCCTAAGTCAGGAATCTGATGTTCAGTAGTTGTCGTTTGTTGATGTGGTTCATAAGTGTTTCTCGTTTCTCGTTTTTATATAGATTAGACCGTTGGTTTTCCCGTTTGAATGGTTTTACACTAGTAATTTTTGGGGCCCTTTATAGCTTACTGTTCGGTGTGAGCCTAGGCTCCGTGTTGAAGACCGTACTTTGACCTATAATGGTTTACATTTATAAATTTTGACTTGGATGGAGAGTTGTCTCATTGGCACTCATACCACATCTACTTATATCTATTATAGACGATCCAAGTTGACTTTTTGACGGTCTGAGTTGTCTTATTGATGGTCCGAATGGACTCGGTCCGATTTGTCTCCGGGCGGAGTTGTCCCGCATTCATTAAATTAACGCATGCGTACTACCAAATCTACTTGAAAACATCCGGTTACTAGTAAATAAATAACGTACATGCAAGATGAAATGAAATCTTGTAATTGACACCATAAAAAGGTAGACATTAAAACATGAGAAATTATAACACTTATGAAAGTTATTGTTTTTTCAAGACTAACTGTACATTTGTGTTATAAAATGATGCAGGTGTCATTTGACAAACTTGAAACCGATCATGTGTAAACATCGGTATCAAGATATGGCACGGAAGTTTATATGAAATAGTAAAGCACTGAAAAGGATACGGCAACACTCCTGGTGATGCTTCAATGATTTTACAGTTGGCAGTATAGGATTTCAGAAGACTTCAAAGTCTTCTTCCACCAAAAATGGACATATGTTTTGTCAAAATAGCTTCATTCCTTTACACTATTCAATTTTCTTACAGATCATATTAGCATAATGGTTGAATAAACAAGTTCTCAGCTGTCTGTCATCATATCAATTGTCATTATAACACTCTAGGGACAAATGCAAGTATTTTGTATTAAATCACAGTAATTGATAACCTTCATTTCTAAACTTTCATAAAACCAACTGATCATTAGAATAATGATGTTAATGATTTTTAGAAATTAAATTAGTAGTTTTTCAATCTCTTCTGGTTGATGTACCACTTCCTAATTTTAATGATAACACTTAAGCATATATGTTTTGTTCAGCTTCCTATTAAAGTTTGTAACTAAAGGTTATTAAAATCGTCAGCCTTTTCATTGGTTAATGATCATGATCATGATGATGATGGGCAGAAACTTTTATTCAACTAAGTTCAAATGGTTGACTGCGATAATAAATGCTGCTGTCAGTGTAAAAGTGTAGTTAAATGCCCGTGATTGCTGTTGTTAGTGTTAATGTGTAGTTGACTGCTAAAAAAAAACTACATTTATTAGTTGAATAGGGGAAAATTAACCAAAAATAAAACTTGTTCTTCCGATGCTTATTCATGGTCATGGAGAAGCTTCTGTCCAAGGGTCATAACATATCATGAAAGTTTGACAAAGTTATTGATGCCTATAAGTTATTGATGTCTATAAGGTATTGATGTCTATAAGTTATTGATGCCTATAAGTTATTGATGTCTATAAGGTATTGATGTCTATAAGGTATTGATGTCTATAAGTTATTGATGTCTATAAGTTATTGATGCCTATAAGGTATTGATGTCTATAAGTTATTGATGTCTATAAGGTATTGATGTCTATAAGTTATTGATGTCTATAAGTTATTGATGTCTATAAGGTATTGATGTCTATAAGGTATTGATGTCTATAAGGTATTGATGTCTATAAGTTATTGGTGTCTATAAGTTATTGATGTCTATAAGGTATTGATGTCTATAAGGTATTGGTGTCCATAAGGTATTGATGTCTATAAGGTATTGATGTCTGTAAGGTATTGATGTCTATAAGGTATTGATGTCTATAAGGTATTGGTGTCTATAAGTTATTGATGTCTATAAGTTATTGATGTCTATAAGGTATTGATGTCTATAAGGTATTGATGTCTATAAGTATTGATGTCTATAAGGTATTGGTGTCTATAAGGTATTGATGTCTATAAGGTATTGGTGTCTATAAGGTATTGGTGTCTATAAGGTATTGATGTCTATAAGGTATTGATGTCTATAACTGGTATTGATGTCTATAAGGTATTGGTGCATGCAATACTTTAACCATAGACTGTATTCAAATGGAAACAGAAAAAAAAACAAAAATCCCAGTACATTTATCAGTAAAACACGGCAAAATTAAACATTGTTTTTTTTTATCATGATGAATCATCAGTCTCAATTAACCAATTTCCAAAAACAATCAATGAAGGTTTTACAAAGTTATTGATGTCTTGAAAACTTTAACCTAAGACTGTATCTAAATATTGACTGCAAAAAGAAAACCTAAGTACATTTTTATTTTGTAAAATACCGATTTTTCAAAAGTTTTATAATATTCAAAGTTATTTATGCTAAAATTTGACATCACCGGGATATGGGCTTGACAAAAAAAGGCAACAGTACATGTATGAGCAATTGAAATAAACATTGACAGTGCTCCAGATAGAATTTAAAGAGACTGGCGCCAGAAGAGGGCTGCGGATTTGTCCATTTTTTGGTTTGGTTTATGACAATGAGGTCAAGGTCAGACAGACATGAACAACTTATCATTTCATACACCAAATATAGTTGACTATTGATTATGGAAATTTAAAAACAGACCAAAACACAAATATTTAACAATGACCAATAAACCATGAGAATGAGGTCAATGTCAGATTATATCTGCCAGACAGACATGTACACTTTACAATAATTTCATACACTAAATATAGTTGACCTACTGCTTAAAGTATTTGGAAAACAGACCAAAACACAAAAACATAACATTGACCAATGAACCATGAAAATGAGGTCAAGGTCAGATGATACCTGCAGACAGACATGTACAATGTACACCTAACAATAATTCCATACAACAAATATAGCTGACCTTCTGTTATTAGTTTTTGAAAAACAGACCTAAATAAAAAAACTTCACATTGACCAATCAACCATGAAAACAAGGTCAAGTTCAAATGAAACCTGATAGATAGACATGAACACCTTACAATCATTCCATACAACAAATATACTTGATATATGGCTTATATAGTACTTAAAAACAGATCAATACATAAGAACTTAACATTGAGAATGACCAATAAACCATAAAAAATGAAGTCAATTTTAAGGTAAGATGAAACCTTCATTGTACCAGACCTTCATGTACCCCTTACAATCATTCCATACACCACATAAAGTTGACCTACTGCTTTTAGTATCTGAGAAACGGACCTAATCAAGTAATTTTAACCTTGATCACTGATCCATGAAATGAGGTCGAGGCCAGGTGATCTCTGTCTGACAGACATCTAGACATTGTAAGGATCCCAAATAACAAATATAGTTATCGTTTTCATAAGTGAAAAATTCACAAGACAAAAACATTATAATTTTTTAAGCAGTCACTGAACAAAGAAAATGAGGTAACAAGAGTGCACACACTGAAATGTCTCGCCTTCTTTAATAACCATTAATTTTATGTTGATAGTCTTAAATAAAAAGCTTTACTACAACTATCACATAAACTTAACATGATCTAAGAAAATGAGGTCAAGGTCATATAAACCCAATTGGAAATATATGTACACCTTACAATCATTCCATACACCAAATATACTTTAAATATAGTTGACCTATTGCACATCTAAGAAACAAACTTAACCAGCAAAACTTAAACTTGATCAATGAACCATGAAAATGAGGTCAAGGTCAGATGAACCCTGCCAGACTGACATGTATATCTTACAGTCATTACATGCTTTAAATATAGTAGACACTAGAACACCCCCCCGATATCACTTGTCCGTGACTGAATGAAAGTATCTGATTATGCGTAAGCCTTATTTTAGCCAGGATTTTTAGTATTGGTATTGTCATCTGATAAAGCCATGCTGATTATAAGATGCACAGTTTTCTCTGCTTTCAAAATCTTTCTGTTTGAACCCATCGACCAGGAACTTATCAATTATTGGTAATATTTATTATTTGGAAAACAAAAGGGCCTGGAATGGAGTAATTTTTAATTAACAGCATTGTCCTATTTTAGTTATTAATAAAGTTGAATTCTTCTATTCACCGTTTTACGTCATGTCGGCTAACACATTGGAAACTGTACCTACGTCTTATTTTAAGTCTAGATTTTTAGTATTCGTATTGTCATTTTATAAAGTCATGCTGATTAAAATACTACAATAGAAAACACTGTGACAATGATTGAATTTAGTAGTGTCAACCCTGTGATTATGACCCGTGTATATAGCAAATCCCAAATACACCGTTTGGTGGTGGGCCTGACAGATGCAGAACGTACAGATAAGGTAATAGGTAACATTTTTACGTCATGTCGGCTAACACATTGGAAACTGTACCTACGCCTTATTTTAAGTCTAGATTTTTAGTATTGGTATTGTCATTTTATAAAGTCATGCTGATTAAAATACTACAATAGAAAACACTGTGACAATGATTGAATTTAGTAGTGTCAACCCTGTGATTATGACCCGTGTATATAGCAAATCCCAAATACACCGTTTGGTGGTGTGCCTGACAGATGCAGAACGTACAGATAAGGTAATAGCTATATATAGGTAACATGTGACATGACTAAAAGGAAATCGCATCGGATAGTTCCGGAACTTATTAATTTGTCTAATTGCTTATTGTTTGAAACAGTAATCGATGTAAAAAGGTGAAATTTTCAGTATACCCTATCAAGTATATATACCCTTATATAAGTTTGACTTGCAGCTTTCTTCGGTTGTACGTTTATCAGGTGAACATAAAAACGGTCTTTAGATTTAGTAGTATAGATATTGCATATAGTATCTAAGAAACAAACTTAACCAGGAAAACTTAAGATTGACCAATGAACCATGAAAATGAGGTCATGGTCAGATGATAATTGCCAGACAGACATATACACCTTACAATCATTCCATACACCTAATATAGTTGACCTATTGCTTATAGTATTAGAAAAACAGACTAAAAAACAAAAACTTAACATTGAGCAATGAACCTTTAAAATGAGGTCAAGGTAAGATAAAACATGCCAGACTGACAAGTACTACGTAAAGTATTTTTATACATCGGAATATAGTTGACCTACATGTATTGCATACAGCATGTACAGTATTAGAAAAACAGACCAAAACACAAAACTTACCTTCAACCACTGAACCATGAAAATGAGGTCAAGGTCAGATGACACCTGCCACTTGGCCATGTACACCTTACAATCAATCCATACACTAAATATAGTAGACCTATTACTTATAGTATCTGAGATATGGACTTGACCACGAAACTTAACCTTGTTCACTGATTAATGAAATGAGGTAGAGGTCATGTGAAAACTGACGGGCATGAGGACCTTGCAAGGTATATAAATACCAGATATGGTTATCCTATTACTCATAATAAGAGAGAAATTAAGAATACTAAAAATCTTAACTTTTTTTTCAAGTATTCACTGAACCATGAAAATGAGGTGAAGGACTGTGGACATATAACACAGAAACTCATGACATAAGAAATCTATATACAAAGAATGAAGGATCCAGGTCTTCTACCTTCTGAAATATTAAGCTTTAAAGAAGTTCGTTAACGCCGCCACCGCCGCCGCCGATCACTATCCCCATGTCGAGCTTTCTTCGAAGTCGCAGGCTCGACAAAAAAAATGGACATATAACAGACGGAAACTTCGTAACATAAGGTATCTGCATACAAAGTATGAAGCAAATAGGTCTTCTACCTTTCTGAAATATAAAACTTTATACAAATAGTTTACACCGCCTCCACCACCACCGCACAGTAATACCTATGTCTCGCATACTAGCTGCGACTTTTGGAGGCAATGATACAGGGAAAGAGAGTACAAAAACTCTTTGAGAACTAATACGGAAACAGTTCAGTTGGATGCATCAACTGATGTTGGACACATCTATTGTCTGGTCTCAAAAATCATTCCGAGATTAATTTGGCGTTATTCAACATTAATGCCATTAAAAATATAGAATGAGGGTTAATACCTATATCATGTCTATAGCATCATTCTTAACCAAAACATATGGTTGTTACACCCGATACCCTGATACAAAGGCTAATGAATGATTCCTTATGAAAGATGAAGTGCATTTGACGTCTTTGGGAAATTACATTTTCTTGAATACCCTCCACGGAGGATTAGAAATGATAATCAGTAATCTAGGCTTTAATTTTACCTTCCATTACTGTAATTGGAAATAACTGTTATGTTAACATTTTATATTTGACATCACAAATAAGTTACTATGAAATAACTTGAAAGTCGAAATATTAAATTATATTTCGCACAGCTTCACACCCTCTTTTCAGTGGTGCTTGTCCTATCAGATCAAGTTGTTACTCTACTCTTATCGCAAAATTGTTTGAAACATTTCGCTGCGCTGGATTTAACAATCATATATACTAGTAGATGCCCGCGAAATTGCGGTACAATTGGGCAAGTGTTGAAACAAACTTTTAAAATTTTTCGGGCAGTATGCGACTGAGCATGCGCGAAAGCGTATAAGACACGGATCGATAATGGTCTCCGAATTTGGATATTTTCTCAAAAATTGGCGTTTTCTGTGGAAAAATGATTGTTTCAAAGACAAATTTATGAAGTACAAAACACTACATTTATACGAGATATCACAAATATTTCCGACTTTGTATGATTTCAGAGGAGTTGCGGCTCAATGAAATCGGTATCTTCCTTTAGCAGTATAGATTCAGTGAACAATATTAATGAAAGCCTCTGATTATCAGGGCTCACCAGGCATGTTACTTAAATATTTTCATAATAGTATAACTGTGGTCAGCCATAATTTGCAGTAGACAAATTAATTATTAATTATAATTTACATATATATCAAATACAGGCATTGATAAATACATTTCAGAGCAAGATTACCAATTTAGATACATATCATATATCATAAAAGTTTATTTTAAGATAAAATTGGGGCCAAATGCAGCCAAAATCATATTATCTATTTGTTATTTTTAGACCTCAAGGTTAACTTTGCAACATTTCATTTGCAGCCTACATATTCATGATATTCTTTTGAATTTTTTGCCTTTACAAGAGACATTTTTCAAATTTTTTGTTTGTTTAACAAAAACATACTGTTTTCCAAAATTGATAAGCCGAATTTCACCCAAATATAATATCTATTTACAACAACTGTGCAAAAATTTCATTGGTCTCTAAACTATACTTTTGAAGTTTTTGCGTTTATAAAAATTTTGGAAGGACAGACCAGAGCTCCAGATAAGAATTCACAAATTGGGGTTTTTACCCACCATTTTTTCATGTAATTGGGTAATAAAGTTTTTTAATTGCATTATCTATTCCAATTCACCCCTCAAGCAAATATCAAATTGGGTTTTTCACCACCAAGCTCCTTAATGTATTGGGTTTTTTCATCAATACAATAATGAATATTTAGGCATGTTATAATCACATTATATCGACCCCAGATGTGTTTCCATCTTAAATGTGTTTCTTTCTTTGTATATGTGCTTAGCTGTTTTATTTGATTTATTCACTGACGAGCAATTGTACGTTTAATTTGTGTCCCGTTTTAAACGTTCTGTCAGTTTTGTATTTTCTCAAAACTTATGTAAACTGCAGCTGGTGTCACTAATTGGACAGTAACTAATTGCCTTTCTAGATCCCATATGATCACCCTACAGTTTATAGTTGGGGTAGGTGTGGCTAAGTGTTTAGATTTTTATGTAATTTATGTGAAATTTAGGTGCTGTAAGAAAGTTTTGCCAGTCCTTTCACCTATTTGCCAGATCTACTTTTTAATAAAAATAAAAAGTAGTTCCCAGATTTAAGATATACCCCCAAAACCTTGAGATTTATAGGGTGGTTTAATGATGGAGACCACATTCAACTTAAATTTACAAATAATTCTGCAACATCAAGTAAATAAATGACAATGCTATACTGCACTACCCAATAAGACAACTATCTTAAGCATCCAGAACAATTAGACCAAAACAAAGAAAGTGTCAAGCTGCATAATTTGACGTAAAAAAACGGATATGTGTATTCATTCATCAACTAAAATGAAAAAAAAAAATAATATATAAACTGTTTTTGTTTAATTCAATTTACATAAATCTGGGTTTAGTTGTCCCTTATCAGAACTTTTGGTTTCCGATGCTTTCCAACTACATATCATGTCATAATTGATTTGGCCTTTCACTTTTTCCAACTGATTTCGTTTTTGACGAAACCCCCGTGTTTATTGTTCTATAGCAATGTTCTTGTTAAGGTACGCAAACACGCCCGTGCGTTCAATGGACGCTTCCTAAAATCACTAGCTGAGTCTTGTTATCATCATAACTTTCCCTCAGCTATCAAAAAGAAGCCGAAAACATGCTTTATCGGACATTTACTTTCGTTTTAATTCATTGTATGTTATGATAAATCCCGAGCAGTTCGAAAAAATATGACAGCATGTCACACGCTAATTGGATAAACACCGAGAAGATCGAAATGTTTTCATAAACACATGTACCTTTTGAGCAACGGAAAATTCCAACAGGGACCCATTACAGCTACTTGATGCAGGGCTCTATTTTAAGAACGAAAGGACATTTCCAATTATAAATATTATAAAAATAGATTTACGCGACGACTGTAATCAAATAAGGGTAAATAACGCAAACGATAGCGAATAAAAGTGTTAAGAACTCATGGTTTTGGCATATAATTGGGTTTTCCTTTCAATTAATTGGGTTATTGAACCCTGCAATGGGCAATTGCATTGGGTTTTTAATTATTTGTATTGCGTGATCACGCAAATACGCAGCTTATCTGGAGCTCTGACAGACGGGTGGACGTACGGACGGACAGTCGGACAGACATTCAAAGTGAAAACTGATAAGGCACCCGCTGCCTCGTTGAGGGGCCCTATTAAATTATTCCAATATCCACTTACAAGATTGTGAAAGAGGAACAGAAAATCAGTTTTAACGAAAGTGTAGATCTGAGACAAATATATCTGTTTTAATTATTAACAAAAAGTTTTAAACATTATATATTTAATCACATCAATATTTTTGGAGAACCCCCACCCCCAATCCCAAATCCTTCCTGGTATTGGTGATTTCGTTTAGCTCAGACTTTGGTTTTCTATGTGGTATTTGGTGGACTGCTAATTGTGTTTTCGTCGTATTTTGTCATGTTTGTTATTTGTCATAGTATTGTCAGTAGCTCTCCGACTTATGAGTTTTGAATGTCCCTTTAGTAGCTTCTGTCTCTTTTTCAAACGAGTAGCTAATCAGTTCAAAGATGATCATATTTTATCACCAAAGGATTGTATTCAAAAACTGCTTGCCATACATATAACATTACACTACTGATTTTAGTAGTGAACCTCATTTTGTTTTTAATTTGATTGAACATTCAGTCAGGTTCCGTAAGATTGCTTATTTTTTCTATGGGATAGGGAATGGTAGGAGACGAATAGTTATGTCAGTTGACTCTAACAGACCCTTATACAATATTTTTAATATCAATTCAAATAGTTATTGCCATATACTCTCTAAAGAGGGTGGTAAGGGTTATTTTCGTGCAACGTGTTTTTTTATTTCACGTGCAGCCATGAAAAAGGTTCGTTATTCACCGTGTTTCGTGAAATCGGTAAAAAGATTAACGTGCAAGAAATTTTTAATTGTTCGTTCATCGTGAAATGGCAATTTTATTTCGCGTTCTTCCGTGCAGATACCCCCCTTTACGCCCCTCTCTAAACATTAAGTTTGTGACAAGTACAAAATGAGTAGACAATGTAATATAGATAAATCCTAAAATACTTACTATTATTTACTTTAAATAGTTTTTTTTCTGTTTAAATCGTAGTCTCCTTCGTATGTTCACCATTAACTGGTGGACATTACTGCGAGAATATCCTTGATAAAAACGATCTAGTCACATGATCGACAAAGGTAAAAATAAATGTATGTGAAGTTAGCAGCCGGTTCGTTATTCGATATTCGATATTCAATATCCAATCGGCTGCTAGCAGTCGGTTCGATATTCAAAATTTAGTTGAAAATCATAAAAAAAATAAATACTTGATAACATTAAAAGCAAGATTTTCATAGTTAAGAGGACTGATAAGATACGTAGGAAATCGTTTAATGACCTCTTCAAGCTTTCGTAAAATCTCGTTGTCCTCGAATATAAACCCTTTATTTTCTAAGTTGTATAGTTGTCTTTATGACATATATAGCTTTTTATTAATAAAACGACTTCAAAGATGTACTTTTATATATGATATTTCTTAAAACAAAAAGAAAAACCGATGACTCAAGAAACATTTAGAAATACATGTATAAATAGAAAGACTTATGGAAAGCCCAAAAAAGAAATATATAGTGAAAACCTACCTGAGACCGCTTAAATGAGGGTGAAACCCCCCTGGTCTTTCAATGTCCATAAAATTCAACTAAATCATAGACTCTGTATATATAAAGATTGTATAAGAAGGATTTCCCAGAATAATGTCATCTTCGATATCTACGGATGGCTTTGATTGTCACTTTTCAGCTAAAAATTGTCAAAATTTTAGGACAAAGGGCACAGGGCAATGGTGAGAGCACCCATATCTCTCAATCTTTCTAATATTATGCAGACATTTAGTTAATAGGTAGATACAAACGTGACTAAAAGGAATTTGGGTACACTTCCTGTCTTCAATGTTTACGGAGCGCCCAAAGTGCCAGTTGGATATTCAAAATATATAGTGAAAACCTACCTGAGACCGCTTAAATGAGGGTGAAACCCCCCTGGTCTTTCAATGTCCATAAAATTCAACTAAATCATAGACTCTGTATATATAAAGATTGTATAAGAAGGATTTCCCAGAATAATGTCATCTTCGATATCTACGGATGGCTTTGATTGTCACTTTTCAGCTAAAAATTGTCAAAATTTTAGGACAAAGGGCACAGGGCAATGGTGAGAGCACCCATATCTCTCAATCTTTCTAATATTATGCAGACATTTAGTTAATAGGTAGATACAAACGTGACTAAAAGGAATTTGGGTACACTTCCTGTCTTCAATGTTTACGGAGCGCCCAAAGTGCCAGTTGGATATTCAAAATATATAGTGAAAACCTACCTGAGACCGCTTAAATGAGGGTGAAACCCCCCTGGTCTTTCAATGTCCATAAAATTCAACTAAATCATAGACTCTGTATATATAAAGATTGTATAAGAAGGATTTCCCAGAATAATGTCATCTTCGATATCTACGGATGGCTTTGATTGTCACTTTTCAGCTAAAATTGTCAAAATTTTAGGACAAAGGGCACAGGGCAATGGTGAGAGCACCCATATCTCTCAATCTTTCTAATATTATGCAGACATTTAGTTAATAGGTAGATACAAACGTGACTAAAAGGAATTTGGGTACACTTCCTGTCTTCAATGTTTACGGAGCGCCCAAAGTGCCAGTTGGATATTCAAAATATATAGTGAAAACCTACCTGAGACCGCTTAAATGAGGGTGAAACCCCCCTGGTCTTTCAATGTCCATAAAATTCAACTAAATCATAGACTCTGTATATATAAAGATTGTATAAGAAGGATTTCCCAGAATAATGTCATCTTCGATATCTACGGATGGCTTTGATTGTCACTTTTCAGCTAAAATTGTCAAAATTTTAGGACAAAGGGCACAGGGCAATGGTGAGAGCACCCATATCTCTCAATCTTTCTAATATTATGCAGACATTTAGTTAATAGGTAGATACAAACGTGACTAAAAGGAATTTGGGTACACTTCCTGTCTTCAATGTTTACGGAGCGCCCAAAGTGCCAGTTGGATATTCAAAATATATAGTGAAAACCTACCTGAGACCGCTTAAATGAGGGTGAAACCCCCCTGGTCTTTCAATGTCCATAAAATTCAACTAAATCATAGACTCTGTATATATAAAGATTGTATAAGAAGGATTTCAGAATAATGTCATCTTCGATATCTACGGATGGCTTTGATTGTCACTTTTCAGCTAAAATTGTCAAAATTTTAGGACAAAGGGCACAGGGCAATGGTGAGAGCACCCATATCTCTCAATCTTTCTAATATTATGCAGACATTTAGTTAATAGGTAGATACAAACGTGACTAAAAGGAATTTGGGTACACTTCCTGTCTTCAATGTTTACGGAGCGCCCAAAGTGCCAGTTGGATATTCAAAATATATAGTGAAAACCTACCTGAGACCGCTTAAATGAGGGTGAAACCCCCCTGGTCTTTCAATGTCCATAAAATTCAACTAAATCATAGACTCTGTATATATAAAGATTGTATAAGAAGGATTTCCCAGAATAATGTCATCTTCGATATCTACGGATGGCTTTGATTGTCACTTTTCAGCTAAAATTGTCAAAATTTTAGGACAAAGGGCACAGGGCAATGGTGAGAGCACCCATATCTCTCAATCTTTCTAATATTATGCAGACATTTAGTTAATAGGTAGATACAAACGTGACTAAAAGGAATTTGGGTACACTTCCTGTCTTCAATGTTTACGGAGCGCCCAAAGTGCCAGTTGGATATTCAAAATATATAGTGAAAACCTACCTGAGACCGCTTAAATGAGGGTGAAACCCCCCTGGTCTTTCAATGTCCATAAAATTCAACTAAATCATAGACTCTGTATATATAAAGATTGTATAAGAAGGATTTCCCAGAATAATGTCATCTTCGATATCTACGGATGGCTTTGATTGTCACTTTTCAGCTAAAAATTGTCAAAATTTTAGGACAAAGGGCACAGGGCAATGGTGAGAGCACCCATATCTCTCAATCTTTCTAATATTATGCAGACATTTAGTTAATAGGTAGATACAAACGTGACTAAAAGGAATTTGGGTACACTTCCTGTCTTCAATGTTTACGGAGCGCCCAAAGTGCCAGTTGGATATTCAAAATATATAGTGAAAACCTACCTGAGACCGCTTAAATGAGGGTGAAACCCCCCTGGTCTTTCAATGTCCATAAAATTCAACTAAATCATAGACTCTGTATATATAAAGATTGTATAAGAAGGATTTCCCAGAATAATGTCATCTTCGATATCTACGGATGGCTTTGATTGTCACTTTTCAGCTAAAAATTGTCAAAATTTTAGGACAAAGGGCACAGGGCAATGGTGAGAGCACCCATATCTCTCAATCTTTCTAATATTATGCAGACATTTAGTTAATAGGTAGATACAAACGTGACTAAAAGGAATTTGGGTACACTTCCTGTCTTCAATGTTTACGGAGCGCCCAAAGTGCCAGTTGGATATTCAAAATATATAGTGAAAACCTACCTGAGACCGCTTAAATGAGGGTGAAACCCCCCTGGTCTTTCAATGTCCATAAAATTCAACTAAATCATAGACTCTGTATATATAAAGATTGTATAAGAAGGATTTCCCAGAATAATGTCATCTTCGATATCTACGGATGGCTTTGATTGTCACTTTTCAGCTAAAATTGTCAAAATTTTAGGACAAAGGGCACAGGGCAATGGTGAGAGCACCCATATCTCTCAATCTTTCTAATATTATGCAGACATTTAGTTAATAGGTAGATACAAACGTGACTAAAAGGAATTTGGGTACACTTCCTGTCTTCAATGTTTACGGAGCGCCCAAAGTGCCAGTTGGATATTCAAAATATATAGTGAAACCTACCTGAGACCGCTTAAATGAGGGTGAAACCCCCCTGGTCTTTCAATGTCCATAAAATTCAACTAAATCATAGACTCTGTATATATAAAGATTGTATAAGAAGGATTTCCCAGAATAATGTCATCTTCGATATCTACGGATGGCTTTGATTGTCACTTTTCAGCTAAAAATTGTCAAAATTTTAGGACAAAGGGCACAGGGCAATGGTGAGAGCACCCATATCTCTCAATCTTTCTAATATTATGCAGACATTTAGTTAATAGGTAGATACAAACGTGACTAAAAGGAATTTGGGTACACTTCCTGTCTTCAATGTTTACGGAGCGCCCAAAGTGCCAGTTGGATATTCAAAATATATAGTGAAAACCTACCTGAGACCGCTTAAATGAGGGTGAAACCCCCCTGGTCTTTCAATGTCCATAAAATTCAACTAAATCATAGACTCTGTATATATAAAGATTGTATAAGAAGGATTTCCCAGAATAATGTCATCTTCGATATCTACGGATGGCTTTGATTGTCACTTTTCAGCTAAAATTGTCAAAATTTTAGGACAAAGGGCACAGGGCAATGGTGAGAGCCCCATATCTCTCAATCTTTCTAATATTATGCAGACATTTAGTTAATAGGTAGATACAAACGTGACTAAAAGGAATTTGGGTACACTTCCTGTCTTCAATGTTTACGGAGCGCCCAAAGTGCCAGTTGGATATTCAAAATATATAGTGAAAACCTACCTGAGACCGCTTAAATGAGGGTGAAACCCCCCTGGTCTTTCAATGTCCATAAAATTCAACTAAATCATAGACTCTGTATATATAAAGATTGTATAAGAAGGATTTCCAGAATAATGTCATCTTCGATATCTACGGATGGCTTTGATTGTCACTTTTCAGCTAAAAATTGTCAAAATTTTAGGACAAAGGGCACAGGGCAATGGTGAGAGCACCCATATCTCTCAATCTTTCTAATATTATGCAGACATTTAGTTAATAGGTAGATACAAACGTGACTAAAAGGAATTTGGGTACACTTCCTGTCTTCAATGTTTACGGAGCGCCCAAAGTGCCAGTTGGATATTCAAAATATATAGTGAAAACCTACCTGAGACCGCTTAAATGAGGGTGAAACCCCCCTGGTCTTTCAATGTCCATAAAATTCAACTAAATCATAGACTCTGTATATATAAAGATTGTATAAGAAGGATTTCCCAGAATAATGTCATCTTCGATATCTACGGATGGCTTTGATTGTCACTTTTCAGCTAAAAATTGTCAAAATTTTAGGACAAAGGGCACAGGGCAATGGTGAGAGCACCCATATCTCTCAATCTTTCTAATATTATGCAGACATTTAGTTAATAGGTAGATACAAACGTGACTAAAAGGAATTTGGGTACACTTCCTGTCTTCAATGTTTACGGAGCGCCCAAAGTGCCAGTTGGATATTCAAAATATATAGTGAAAACCTACCTGAGACCGCTTAAATGAGGGTGAAACCCCCCTGGTCTTTCAATGTCCATAAAATTCAACTAAATCATAGACTCTGTATATATAAAGATTGTATAAGAAGGATTTCCCAGAATAATGTCATCTTCGATATCTACGGATGGCTTTGATTGTCACTTTTCAGCTAAAATTGTCAAAATTTTAGGACAAAGGGCACAGGGCAATGGTGAGAGCACCCATATCTCTCAATCTTTCTAATATTATGCAGACATTTAGTTAATAGGTAGATACAAACGTGACTAAAAGGAATTTGGGTACACTTCCTGTCTTCAATGTTTACGGAGCGCCCAAAGTGCCAGTTGGATATTCAAAATATATAGTGAAAACCTACCTGAGACCGCTTAAATGAGGGTGAAACCCCCCTGGTCTTTCAATGTCCATAAAATTCAACTAAATCATAGACTCTGTATATATAAAGATTGTATAAGAAGGATTTCCAGAATAATGTCATCTTCGATATCTACGGATGGCTTTGATTGTCACTTTTCAGCTAAAATTGTCAAAATTTTAGGACAAAGGGCACAGGGCAATGGTGAGAGCACCCATATCTCTCAATCTTTCTAATATTATGCAGACATTTAGTTAATAGGTAGATACAAACGTGACTAAAAGGAATTTGGGTACACTTCCTGTCTTCAATGTTTACGGAGCGCCCAAAGTGCCAGTTGGATATTCAAAATATATAGTGAAAACCTACCTGAGACCGCTTAAATGAGGGTGAAACCCCCCTGGTCTTTCAATGTCCATAAAATTCAACTAAATCATAGACTCTGTATATATAAAGATTGTATAAGAAGGATTTCCCAGAATAATGTCATCTTCGATATCTACGGATGGCTTTGATTGTCACTTTTCAGCTAAAATTGTCAAAATTTTAGGACAAAGGGCACAGGGCAATGGTGAGAGCACCCATATCTCTCAATCTTTCTAATATTATGCAGACATTTAGTTAATAGGTAGATACAAACGTGACTAAAAGGAATTTGGGTACACTTCCTGTCTTCAATGTTTACGGAGCGCCCAAAGTGCCAGTTGGATATTCAAAATATATAGTGAAACCTACCTGAGACCGCTTAAATGAGGGTGAAACCCCTGGTCTTTCAATGTCCATAAAATTCAACTAAATCATAGACTCTGTATATATAAAGATTGTATAAGAAGGATTTCCCAGAATAATGTCATCTTCGATATCTACGGATGGCTTTGATTGTCACTTTTCAGCTAAAATTGTCAAAATTTTAGGACAAAGGGCACAGGGCAATGGTGAGAGCACCCATATCTCTCAATCTTTCTAATATTATGCAGACATTTAGTTAATAGGTAGATACAAACGTGACTAAAAGGAATTTGGGTACACTTCCTGTCTTCAATGTTTACGGAGCGCCCAAAGTGCCAGTTGGATATTCAAAATATATAGTGAAACCTACCTGAGACCGCTTAAATGAGGGTGAAACCCCCCTGGTCTTTCAATGTCCATAAAATTCAACTAAATCATAGACTCTGTATATATAAAGATTGTATAAGAAGGATTTCCCAGAATAATGTCATCTTCGATATCTACGGATGGCTTTGATTGTCACTTTTCAGCTAAAATTGTCAAAATTTTAGGACAAAGGGCACAGGGCAATGGTGAGAGCACCCATATCTCTCAATCTTTCTAATATTATGCAGACATTTAGTTAATAGGTAGATACAAACGTGACTAAAAGGAATTTGGGTACACTTCCTGTCTTCAATGTTTACGGAGCGCCCAAAGTGCCAGTTGGATATTCAAAATATATAGTGAAAACCTACCTGAGACCGCTTAAATGAGGGTGAAACCCCCCTGGTCTTTCAATGTCCATAAAATTCAACTAAATCATAGACTCTGTATATATAAAGATTGTATAAGAAGGATTTCCCAGAATAATGTCATCTTCGATATCTACGGATGGCTTTGATTGTCACTTTTCAGCTAAAAATTGTCAAAATTTTAGGACAAAGGGCACAGGGCAATGGTGAGAGCACCCATATCTCTCAATCTTTCTAATATTATGCAGACATTTAGTTAATAGGTAGATACAAACGTGACTAAAAGGAATTTGGGTACACTTCCTGTCTTCAATGTTTACGGAGCGCCCAAAGTGCCAGTTGGATATTCAAAATATATAGTGAAAACCTACCTGAGACCGCTTAAATGAGGGTGAAACCCCCCTGGTCTTTCAATGTCCATAAAATTCAACTAAATCATAGACTCTGTATATATAAAGATTGTATAAGAAGGATTTCCCAGAATAATGTCATCTTCGATATCTACGGATGGCTTTGATTGTCACTTTTCAGCTAAAAATTGTCAAAATTTTAGGACAAAGGGCACAGGGCAATGGTGAGAGCACCCATATCTCTCAATCTTTCTAATATTATGCAGACATTTAGTTAATAGGTAGATACAAACGTGACTAAAAGGAATTTGGGTACACTTCCTGTCTTCAATGTTTACGGAGCGCCCAAAGTGCCAGTTGGATATTCAAAATATATAGTGAAAACCTACCTGAGACCGCTTAAATGAGGGTGAAACCCCCCTGGTCTTTCAATGTCCATAAAATTCAACTAAATCATAGACTCTGTATATATAAAGATTGTATAAGAAGGATTTCCCAGAATAATGTCATCTTCGATATCTACGGATGGCTTTGATTGTCACTTTTCAGCTAAAAATTGTCAAAATTTTAGGACAAAGGGCACAGGGCAATGGTGAGAGCACCCATATCTCTCAATCTTTCTAATATTATGCAGACATTTAGTTAATAGGTAGATACAAACGTGACTAAAAGGAATTTGGGTACACTTCCTGTCTTCAATGTTTACGGAGCGCCCAAAGTGCCAGTTGGATATTCAAAATATATAGTGAAAACCTACCTGAGACCGCTTAAATGAGGGTGAAACCCCCCTGGTCTTTCAATGTCCATAAAATTCAACTAAATCATAGACTCTGTATATATAAAGATTGTATAAGAAGGATTTCCCAGAATAATGTCATCTTCGATATCTACGGATGGCTTTGATTGTCACTTTTCAGCTAAAATTGTCAAAATTTTAGGACAAAGGGCACAGGGCAATGGTGAGAGCACCCATATCTCTCAATCTTTCTAATATTATGCAGACATTTAGTTAATAGGTAGATACAAACGTGACTAAAAGGAATTTGGGTACACTTCCTGTCTTCAATGTTTACGGAGCGCCCAAAGTGCCAGTTGGATATTCAAAATATATAGTGAAAACCTACCTGAGACCGCTTAAATGAGGGTGAAACCCCCCTGGTCTTTCAATGTCCATAAAATTCAACTAAATCATAGACTCTGTATATATAAAGATTGTATAAGAAGGATTTCAGAATAATGTCATCTTCGATATCTACGGATGGCTTTGATTGTCACTTTTCAGCTAAAATTGTCAAAATTTTAGGACAAAGGGCACAGGGCAATGGTGAGAGCACCCATATCTCTCAATCTTTCTAATATTATGCAGACATTTAGTTAATAGGTAGATACAAACGTGACTAAAAGGAATTTGGGTACACTTCCTGTCTTCAATGTTTACGGAGCGCCCAAAGTGCCAGTTGGATATTCAAAATATATAGTGAAAACCTACCTGAGACCGCTTAAATGAGGGTGAAACCCCCCTGGTCTTTCAATGTCCATAAAATTCAACTAAATCATAGACTCTGTATATATAAAGATTGTATAAGAAGGATTTCCCAGAATAATGTCATCTTCGATATCTACGGATGGCTTTGATTGTCACTTTTCAGCTAAAAATTGTCAAAATTTTAGGACAAAGGGCACAGGGCAATGGTGAGAGCACCCATATCTCTCAATCTTTCTAATATTATGCAGACATTTAGTTAATAGGTAGATACAAACGTGACTAAAAGGAATTTGGGTACACTTCCTGTCTTCAATGTTTACGGAGCGCCCAAAGTGCCAGTTGGATATTCAAAATATATAGTGAAAACCTACCTGAGACCGCTTAAATGAGGGTGAAACCCCCCTGGTCTTTCAATGTCCATAAAATTCAACTAAATCATAGACTCTGTATATATAAAGATTGTATAAGAAGGATTTCCCAGAATAATGTCATCTTCGATATCTACGGATGGCTTTGATTGTCACTTTTCAGCTAAAAATTGTCAAAATTTTAGGACAAAGGGCACAGGGCAATGGTGAGAGCACCCATATCTCTCAATCTTTCTAATATTATGCAGACATTTAGTTAATAGGTAGATACAAACGTGACTAAAAGGAATTTGGGTACACTTCCTGTCTTCAATGTTTACGGAGCGCCCAAAGTGCCAGTTGGATATTCAAAATATATAGTGAAAACCTACCTGAGACCGCTTAAATGAGGGTGAAACCCCCCTGGTCTTTCAATGTCCATAAAATTCAACTAAATCATAGACTCTGTATATATAAAGATTGTATAAGAAGGATTTCAGAATAATGTCATCTTCGATATCTACGGATGGCTTTGATTGTCACTTTTCAGCTAAAATTGTCAAAATTTTAGGACAAAGGGCACAGGGCAATGGTGAGAGCACCCATATCTCTCAATCTTTCTAATATTATGCAGACATTTAGTTAATAGGTAGATACAAACGTGACTAAAAGGAATTTGGGTACACTTCCTGTCTTCAATGTTTACGGAGCGCCCAAAGTGCCAGTTGGATATTCAAAATATATAGTGAAAACCTACCTGAGACCGCTTAAATGAGGGTGAAACCCCCCTGGTCTTTCAATGTCCATAAAATTCAACTAAATCATAGACTCTGTATATATAAAGATTGTATAAGAAGGATTTCCCAGAATAATGTCATCTTCGATATCTACGGATGGCTTTGATTGTCACTTTTCAGCTAAAATTGTCAAAATTTTAGGACAAAGGGCACAGGGCAATGGTGAGAGCACCCATATCTCTCAATCTTTCTAATATTATGCAGACATTTAGTTAATAGGTAGATACAAACGTGACTAAAAGGAATTTGGGTACACTTCCTGTCTTCAATGTTTACGGAGCGCCCAAAGTGCCAGTTGGATATTCAAAATATATAGTGAAAACCTACCTGAGACCGCTTAAATGAGGGTGAAACCCCCCTGGTCTTTCAATGTCCATAAAATTCAACTAAATCATAGACTCTGTATATATAAAGATTGTATAAGAAGGATTTCCCAGAATAATGTCATCTTCGATATCTACGGATGGCTTTGATTGTCACTTTTCAGCTAAAAATTGTCAAAATTTTAGGACAAAGGGCACAGGGCAATGGTGAGAGCACCCATATCTCTCAATCTTTCTAATATTATGCAGACATTTAGTTAATAGGTAGATACAAACGTGACTAAAAGGAATTTGGGTACACTTCCTGTCTTCAATGTTTACGGAGCGCCCAAAGTGCCAGTTGGATATTCAAAATATATAGTGAAACCTACCTGAGACCGCTTAAATGAGGGTGAAACCCCCCTGGTCTTTCAATGTCCATAAAATTCAACTAAATCATAGACTCTGTATATATAAAGATTGTATAAGAAGGATTTCCCAGAATAATGTCATCTTCGATATCTACGGATGGCTTTGATTGTCACTTTTCAGCTAAAATTGTCAAAATTTTAGGACAAAGGGCACAGGGCAATGGTGAGAGCACCCATATCTCTCAATCTTTCTAATATTATGCAGACATTTAGTTAATAGGTAGATACAAACGTGACTAAAAGGAATTTGGGTACACTTCCTGTCTTCAATGTTTACGGAGCGCCCAAAGTGCCAGTTGGATATTCAAAATATATAGTGAAAACCTACCTGAGACCGCTTAAATGAGGGTGAAACCCCCCTGGTCTTTCAATGTCCATAAAATTCAACTAAATCATAGACTCTGTATATATAAAGATTGTATAAGAAGGATTTCCCAGAATAATGTCATCTTCGATATCTACGGATGGCTTTGATTGTCACTTTTCAGCTAAAATTGTCAAAATTTTAGGACAAAGGGCACAGGGCAATGGTGAGAGCACCCATATCTCTCAATCTTTCTAATATTATGCAGACATTTAGTTAATAGGTAGATACAAACGTGACTAAAAGGAATTTGGGTACACTTCCTGTCTTCAATGTTTACGGAGCGCCCAAAGTGCCAGTTGGATATTCAAAATATATAGTGAAAACCTACCTGAGACCGCTTAAATGAGGGTGAAACCCCCCTGGTCTTTCAATGTCCATAAAATTCAACTAAATCATAGACTCTGTATATATAAAGATTGTATAAGAAGGATTTCCCAGAATAATGTCATCTTCGATATCTACGGATGGCTTTGATTGTCACTTTTCAGCTAAAATTGTCAAAATTTTAGGACAAAGGGCACAGGGCAATGGTGAGAGCACCCATATCTCTCAATCTTTCTAATATTATGCAGACATTTAGTTAATAGGTAGATACAAACGTGACTAAAAGGAATTTGGGTACACTTCCTGTCTTCAATGTTTACGGAGCGCCCAAAGTGCCAGTTGGATATTCAAAATATATAGTGAAAACCTACCTGAGACCGCTTAAATGAGGGTGAAACCCCCCTGGTCTTTCAATGTCCATAAAATTCAACTAAATCATAGACTCTGTATATATAAAGATTGTATAAGAAGGATTTCCAGAATAATGTCATCTTCGATATCTACGGATGGCTTTGATTGTCACTTTTCAGCTAAAATTGTCAAAATTTTAGGACAAAGGGCACAGGGCAATGGTGAGAGCACCCATATCTCTCAATCTTTCTAATATTATGCAGACATTTAGTTAATAGGTAGATACAAACGTGACTAAAAGGAATTTGGGTACACTTCCTGTCTTCAATGTTTACGGAGCGCCCAAAGTGCCAGTTGGATATTCAAAATATATAGTGAAAACCTACCTGAGACCGCTTAAATGAGGGTGAAACCCCCCTGGTCTTTCAATGTCCATAAAATTCAACTAAATCATAGACTCTGTATATATAAAGATTGTATAAGAAGGATTTCCCAGAATAATGTCATCTTCGATATCTACGGATGGCTTTGATTGTCACTTTTCAGCTAAAAATTGTCAAAATTTTAGGACAAAGGGCACAGGGCAATGGTGAGAGCACCCATATCTCTCAATCTTTCTAATATTATGCAGACATTTAGTTAATAGGTAGATACAAACGTGACTAAAAGGAATTTGGGTACACTTCCTGTCTTCAATGTTTACGGAGCGCCCAAAGTGCCAGTTGGATATTCAAAATATATAGTGAAAACCTACCTGAGACCGCTTAAATGAGGGTGAAACCCCCCTGGTCTTTCAATGTCCATAAAATTCAACTAAATCATAGACTCTGTATATATAAAGATTGTATAAGAAGGATTTCCCAGAATAATGTCATCTTCGATATCTACGGATGGCTTTGATTGTCACTTTTCAGCTAAAATTGTCAAAATTTTAGGACAAAGGGCACAGGGCAATGGTGAGAGCACCCATATCTCTCAATCTTTCTAATATTATGCAGACATTTAGTTAATAGGTAGATACAAACGTGACTAAAAGGAATTTGGGTACACTTCCTGTCTTCAATGTTTACGGAGCGCCCAAAGTGCCAGTTGGATATTCAAAATATATAGTGAAAACCTACCTGAGACCGCTTAAATGAGGGTGAAACCCCCCTGGTCTTTCAATGTCCATAAAATTCAACTAAATCATAGACTCTGTATATATAAAGATTGTATAAGAAGGATTTCCCAGAATAATGTCATCTTCGATATCTACGGATGGCTTTGATTGTCACTTTTCAGCTAAAAATTGTCAAAATTTTAGGACAAAGGGCACAGGGCAATGGTGAGAGCACCCATATCTCTCAATCTTTCTAATATTATGCAGACATTTAGTTAATAGGTAGATACAAACGTGACTAAAAGGAATTTGGGTACACTTCCTGTCTTCAATGTTTACGGAGCGCCCAAAGTGCCAGTTGGATATTCAAAATATATAGTGAAAACCTACCTGAGACCGCTTAAATGAGGGTGAAACCCCCCTGGTCTTTCAATGTCCATAAAATTCAACTAAATCATAGACTCTGTATATATAAAGATTGTATAAGAAGGATTTCCCAGAATAATGTCATCTTCGATATCTACGGATGGCTTTGATTGTCACTTTTCAGCTAAAAATTGTCAAAATTTTAGGACAAAGGGCACAGGGCAATGGTGAGAGCCCCCTGATCTCTCAATCTTTCTAATATTATGCAGACATTTAGTTAATAGGTAGATACAAACGTGACTAAAAGGAATTTGGGTACACTTCCTGTCTTCAATGTTTACGGAGCGCCCAAAGTGCCAGTTGGATATTCAAAATATATAGTGAAAACCTACCTGAGACCGCTTAAATGAGGGTGAAACCCCCCTGGTCTTTCAATGTCCATAAAATTCAACTAAATCATAGACTCTGTATATATAAAGATTGTATAAGAAGGATTTCCCAGAATAATGTCATCTTCGATATCTACGGATGGCTTTGATTGTCACTTTTCAGCTAAAATTGTCAAAATTTTAGGACAAAGGGCACAGGGCAATGGTGAGAGCACCCATATCTCTCAATCTTTCTAATATTATGCAGACATTTAGTTAATAGGTAGATACAAACGTGACTAAAAGGAATTTGGGTACACTTCCTGTCTTCAATGTTTACGGAGCGCCCAAAGTGCCAGTTGGATATTCAAAATATATAGTGAAAACCTACCTGAGACCGCTTAAATGAGGGTGAAACCCCCCTGGTCTTTCAATGTCCATAAAATTTAACTAAATCATAGACTCTGTATATATAAAGATTGTATAAGAAGGATTTCCCAGAATAATGTCATCTTCGATATCTACGGATGGCTTTGATTGTCACTTTTCAGCTAAAAATTGTCAAAATTTTAGGACAAAGGGCACAGGGCAACGGTGAGAGCCCCCTGATCTCTCAGTCTTTCTAATATTATGCAGACATTTAGTTAATAGGTAGATACAAACGTGACTAAAAGGAATTTGGGTACACTTCCTGTCTTCAATGTTTACGGAGCGCCCAAAGTGCCAGTTGGATATTCAAAATATATAGTGAAAACCTACCTGAGACCGCTTAAATGAGGGTGAAACCCCCCTGGTCTTTCAATGTCCATAAAATTCAACTAAATCATAGACTCTGTATATATAAAGATTGTATAAGAAGGATTTCCCAGAATAATGTCATCTTCGATATCTACGGATGGCTTTGATTGTCACTTTTCAGCTAAAAATTGTCAAAATTTTAGGACAAAGGGCACAGGGCAATGGTGAGAGCACCCATGATCTCTCAATCTTTCTAATATTATGCAGACATTTAGTTAATAGGTAGATACAAACGTGACTAAAAGGAATTTGGGTACACTTCCTGTCTTCAATGTTTACGGAGCGCCCAAAGTGCCAGTTGGATATTCAAAATATATAGTGAAAACCTACCTGAGACCGCTTAAATGAGGGTGAAACCCCCCTGGTCTTTCAATGTCCATAAAATTCAACTAAATCATAGACTCTGTATATATAAAGATTGTATAAGAAGGATTTCCCAGAATAATGTCATCTTCGATATCTACGGATGGCTTTGATTGTCACTTTTCAGCTAAAATTGTCAAAATTTTAGGACAAAGGGCACAGGGCAATGGTGAGAGCCCCTGATCTCTCAATCTTTCTAATATTAAGCAGACATTTAGTTAATAGGTAGATACAAACGTGACTAAAAGGAATTTGGGTACACTTCCTGTCTTCAATGTTTACGGAGCGCCCAAAGTGCCAGTTGGATATTCAAAATATATAGTGAAAACCTACCTGAGACCGCTTAAATGAGGGTGAAACCCCCCTGGTCTTTCAATGTCCATAAAATTCAACTAAATCATAGACTCTGTATATATAAAGATTGTATAAGAAGGATTTCCCAGAATAATGTCATCTTCGATATCTACGGATGGCTTTGATTGTCACTTTTCAGCTAAAATTGTCAAAATTTTAGGACAAAGGGCACAGGGCAATGGTGAGAGCCCTGATCTCTCAATCTTTCTAATATTAATCTTTCTAATATTATGCAGACATTTAGTTAATAGGTAGATACAAACGTGACTAAAAGGAATTTGGGTACACTTCCTGTCTTCAATGTTTACGGAGCGCCCAAAGTGCCAGTTGGATATTCAAAATATATAGTGAAACCTACCTGAGACCGCTTAAATGAGGGTGAAACCCCCCTGGTCTTTCAATGTCCATAAAATTCAACTAAATCATAGACTCTGTATATATAAAGATTGTATAAGAAGGATTTCCCAGAATAATGTCATCTTCGATATCTACGGATGGCTTTGATTGTCACTTTTCAGCTAAAATTGTCAAAATTTTAGGACAAAGGGCACAGGGCAATGGTGAGAGCCCCATATCTCTCAATCTTTCTAATATTATGCAGACATTTAGTTAATAGGTAGATACAAACGTGACTAAAAGGAATTTGGGTACACTTCCTGTCTTCAATGTTTACGGAGCGCCCAAAGTGCCAGTTGGATATTCAAAATATATAGTGAAAACCTACCTGAGACCGCTTAAATGAGGGTGAAACCCCCCTGGTCTTTCAATGTCCATAAAATTCAACTAAATCATAGACTCTGTATATATAAAGATTGTATAAGAAGGATTTCCCAGAATAATGTCATCTTCGATATCTACGGATGGCTTTGATTGTCACTTTTCAGCTAAAATTGTCAAAATTTTAGGACAAAGGGCACAGGGCAATGGTGAGAGCACCCATATCTCTCAATCTTTCTAATATTATGCAGACATTTAGTTAATAGGTAGATACAAACGTGACTAAAAGGAATTTGGGTACACTTCCTGTCTTCAATGTTTACGGAGCGCCCAAAGTGCCAGTTGGATATTCAAAATATATAGTGAAAACCTACCTGAGACCGCTTAAATGAGGGTGAAACCCCCCTGGTCTTTCAATGTCCATAAAATTCAACTAAATCATAGACTCTGTATATATAAAGATTGTATAAGAAGGATTTCCCAGAATAATGTCATCTTCGATATCTACGGATGGCTTTGATTGTCACTTTTCAGCTAAAAATTGTCAAAATTTTAGGACAAAGGGCACAGGGCAATGGTGAGAGCACCCATATCTCTCAATCTTTCTAATATTATGCAGACATTTAGTTAATAGGTAGATACAAACGTGACTAAAAGGAATTTGGGTACACTTCCTGTCTTCAATGTTTACGGAGCGCCCAAAGTGCCAGTTGGATATTCAAAATATATAGTGAAAACCTACCTGAGACCGCTTAAATGAGGGTGAAACCCCCCTGGTCTTTCAATGTCCATAAAATTCAACTAAATCATAGACTCTGTATATATAAAGATTGTATAAGAAGGATTTCCCAGAATAATGTCATCTTCGATATCTACGGATGGCTTTGATTGTCACTTTTCAGCTAAAAATTGTCAAAATTTTAGGACAAAGGGCACAGGGCAATGGTGAGAGCACCCATATCTCTCAATCTTTCTAATATTATGCAGACATTTAGTTAATAGGTAGATACAAACGTGACTAAAAGGAATTTGGGTACACTTCCTGTCTTCAATGTTTACGGAGCGCCCAAAGTGCCAGTTGGATATTCAAAATATATAGTGAAAACCTACCTGAGACCGCTTAAATGAGGGTGAAACCCCCCTGGTCTTTCAATGTCCATAAAATTCAACTAAATCATAGACTCTGTATATATAAAGATTGTATAAGAAGGATTTCCCAGAATAATGTCATCTTCGATATCTACGGATGGCTTTGATTGTCACTTTTCAGCTAAAATTGTCAAAATTTTAGGACAAAGGGCACAGGGCAATGGTGAGAGCACCCATATCTCTCAATCTTTCTAATATTATGCAGACATTTAGTTAATAGGTAGATACAAACGTGACTAAAAGGAATTTGGGTACACTTCCTGTCTTCAATGTTTACGGAGCGCCCAAAGTGCCAGTTGGATATTCAAAATATATAGTGAAAACCTACCTGAGACCGCTTAAATGAGGGTGAAACCCCCCTGGTCTTTCAATGTCCATAAAATTCAACTAAATCATAGACTCTGTATATATAAAGATTGTATAAGAAGGATTTCCCAGAATAATGTCATCTTCGATATCTACGGATGGCTTTGATTGTCACTTTTCAGCTAAAATTGTCAAAATTTTAGGACAAAGGGCACAGGGCAATGGTGAGAGCACCCAGATCTCTCAATCTTTCTAATATTATGCAGACATTTAGTTAATAGGTAGATACAAACGTGACTAAAAGGAATTTGGGTACACTTCCTGTCTTCAATGTTTACGGAGCGCCCAAAGTGCCAGTTGGATATTCAAAATATATAGTGAAACCTACCTGAGACCGCTTAAATGAGGGTGAAACCCCCCTGGTCTTTCAATGTCCATAAAATTCAACTAAATCATAGACTCTGTATATATAAAGATTGTATAAGAAGGATTTCCCAGAATAATGTCATCTTCGATATCTACGGATGGCTTTGATTGTCACTTTTCAGCTAAAATTGTCAAAATTTTAGGACAAAGGGCACAGGGCAATGGTGAGAGCACCCATATCTCTCAATCTTTCTAATATTATGCAGACATTTAGTTAATAGGTAGATACAAACGTGACTAAAAGGAATTTGGGTACACTTCCTGTCTTCAATGTTTACGGAGCGCCCAAAGTGCCAGTTGGATATTCAAAATATATAGTGAAAACCTACCTGAGACCGCTTAAATGAGGGTGAAACCCCCCTGGTCTTTCAATGTCCATAAAATTCAACTAAATCATAGACTCTGTATATATAAAGATTGTATAAGAAGGATTTCCCAGAATAATGTCATCTTCGATATCTACGGATGGCTTTGATTGTCACTTTTCAGCTAAAATTGTCAAAATTTTAGGACAAAGGGCACAGGGCAATGGTGAGAGCACCCATATCTCTCAATCTTTCTAATATTATGCAGACATTTAGTTAATAGGTAGATACAAACGTGACTAAAAGGAATTTGGGTACACTTCCTGTCTTCAATGTTTACGGAGCGCCCAAAGTGCCAGTTGGATATTCAAAATATATAGTGAAAACCTACCTGAGACCGCTTAAATGAGGGTGAAACCCCCCTGGTCTTTCAATGTCCATAAAATTCAACTAAATCATAGACTCTGTATATATAAAGATTGTATAAGAAGGATTTCCCAGAATAATGTCATCTTCGATATCTACGGATGGCTTTGATTGTCACTTTTCAGCTAAAATTGTCAAAATTTTAGGACAAAGGGCACAGGGCAATGGTGAGAGCACCCATATCTCTCAATCTTTCTAATATTATGCAGACATTTAGTTAATAGGTAGATACAAACGTGACTAAAAGGAATTTGGGTACACTTCCTGTCTTCAATGTTTACGGAGCGCCCAAAGTGCCAGTTGGATATTCAAAATATATAGTGAAAACCTACCTGAGACCGCTTAAATGAGGGTGAAACCCCCCTGGTCTTTCAATGTCCATAAAATTCAACTAAATCATAGACTCTGTATATATAAAGATTGTATAAGAAGGATTTCCCAGAATAATGTCATCTTCGATATCTACGGATGGCTTTGATTGTCACTTTTCAGCTAAAATTGTCAAAATTTTAGGACAAAGGGCACAGGGCAATGGTGAGAGCACCCATATCTCTCAATCTTTCTAATATTATGCAGACATTTAGTTAATAGGTAGATACAAACGTGACTAAAAGGAATTTGGGTACACTTCCTGTCTTCAATGTTTACGGAGCGCCCAAAGTGCCAGTTGGATATTCAAAATATATAGTGAAAACCTACCTGAGACCGCTTAAATGAGGGTGAAACCCCCCTGGTCTTTCAATGTCCATAAAATTCAACTAAATCATAGACTCTGTATATATAAAGATTGTATAAGAAGGATTTCCCAGAATAATGTCATCTTCGATATCTACGGATGGCTTTGATTGTCACTTTTCAGCTAAAATTGTCAAAATTTTAGGACAAAGGGCACAGGGCAATGGTGAGAGCACCCATATCTCTCAATCTTTCTAATATTATGCAGACATTTAGTTAATAGGTAGATACAAACGTGACTAAAAGGAATTTGGGTACACTTCCTGTCTTCAATGTTTACGGAGCGCCCAAAGTGCCAGTTGGATATTCAAAATATATAGTGAAAACCTACCTGAGACCGCTTAAATGAGGGTGAAACCCCCCTGGTCTTTCAATGTCCATAAAATTCAACTAAATCATAGACTCTGTATATATAAAGATTGTATAAGAAGGATTTCCCAGAATAATGTCATCTTCGATATCTACGGATGGCTTTGATTGTCACTTTTCAGCTAAAATTGTCAAAATTTTAGGACAAAGGGCACAGGGCAATGGTGAGAGCACCTGATCTCTCAATCTTTCTAATATTATGCAGACATTTAGTTAATAGGTAGATACAAACGTGACTAAAAGGAATTTGGGTACACTTCCTGTCTTCAATGTTTACGGAGCGCCCAAAGTGCCAGTTGGATATTCAAAATATATAGTGAAAACCTACCTGAGACCGCTTAAATGAGGGTGAAACCCCCCTGGTCTTTCAATGTCCATAAAATTCAACTAAATCATAGACTCTGTATATATAAAGATTGTATAAGAAGGATTTCCCAGAATAATGTCATCTTCGATATCTACGGATGGCTTTGATTGTCACTTTTCAGCTAAAATTGTCAAAATTTTAGGACAAAGGGCACAGGGCAATGGTGAGAGCCCCCTGATCTCTCAATCTTTCTAATATTATGCAGACATTTAGTTAATAGGTAGATACAAACGTGACTAAAAGGAATTTGGGTACACTTCCTGTCTTCAATGTTTACGGAGCGCCCAAAGTGCCAGTTGGATATTCAAAATATATAGTGAAAACCTACCTGAGACCGCTTAAATGAGGGTGAAACCCCCCTGGTCTTTCAATGTCCATAAAATTCAACTAAATCATAGACTCTGTATATATAAAGATTGTATAAGAAGGATTTCCCAGAATAATGTCATCTTCGATATCTACGGATGGCTTTGATTGTCACTTTTCAGCTAAAATTGTCAAAATTTTAGGACAAAGGGCACAGGGCAATGGTGAGAGCACCCATATCTCTCAATCTTTCTAATATTATGCAGACATTTAGTTAATAGGTAGATACAAACGTGACTAAAAGGAATTTGGGTACACTTCCTGTCTTCAATGTTTACGGAGCGCCCAAAGTGCCAGTTGGATATTCAAAATATATAGTGAAAACCTACCTGAGACCGCTTAAATGAGGGTGAAACCCCCCTGGTCTTTCAATGTCCATAAAATTCAACTAAATCATAGACTCTGTATATATAAAGATTGTATAAGAAGGATTTCCCAGAATAATGTCATCTTCGATATCTACGGATGGCTTTGATTGTCACTTTTCAGCTAAAATTGTCAAAATTTTAGGACAAAGGGCACAGGGCAATGGTGAGAGCACCCAGATCTCTCAATCTTTCTAATATTATGCAGACATTTAGTTAATAGGTAGATACAAACGTGACTAAAAGGAATTTGGGTACACTTCCTGTCTTCAATGTTTACGGAGCGCCCAAAGTGCCAGTTGGATATTCAAAATATATAGTGAAAACCTACCTGAGACCGCTTAAATGAGGGTGAAACCCCCCTGGTCTTTCAATGTCCATAAAATTCAACTAAATCATAGACTCTGTATATATAAAGATTGTATAAGAAGGATTTCCCAGAATAATGTCATCTTCGATATCTACGGATGGCTTTGATTGTCACTTTTCAGCTAAAATTGTCAAAATTTTAGGACAAAGGGCACAGGGCAATGGTGAGAGCACCCATATCTCTCAATCTTTCTAATATTATGCAGACATTTAGTTAATAGGTAGATACAAACGTGACTAAAAGGAATTTGGGTACACTTCCTGTCTTCAATGTTTACGGAGCGCCCAAAGTGCCAGTTGGATATTCAAAATATATAGTGAAAACCTACCTGAGACCGCTTAAATGAGGGTGAAACCCCCCTGGTCTTTCAATGTCCATAAAATTCAACTAAATCATAGACTCTGTATATATAAAGATTGTATAAGAAGGATTTCCCAGAATAATGTCATCTTCGATATCTACGGATGGCTTTGATTGTCACTTTTCAGCTAAAAATTGTCAAAATTTTAGGACAAAGGGCACAGGGCAATGGTGAGAGCCCCCTGATCTCTCAATCTTTCTAATATTATGCAGACATTTAGTTAATAGGTAGATACAAACGTGACTAAAAGGAATTTGGGTACACTTCCTGTCTTCAATGTTTACGGAGCGCCCAAAGTGCCAGTTGGATATTCAAAATATATAGTGAAAACCTACCTGAGACCGCTTAAATGAGGGTGAAACCCCCCTGGTCTTTCAATGTCCATAAAATTCAACTAAATCATAGACTCTGTATATATAAAGATTGTATAAGAAGGATTTCCCAGAATAATGTCATCTTCGATATCTACGGATGGCTTTGATTGTCACTTTTCAGCTAAAAATTGTCAAAATTTTAGGACAAAGGGCACAGGGCAATGGTGAGAGCACCCAGATCTCTCAATCTTTCTAATATTATGCAGACATTTAGTTAATAGGTAGATACAAACGTGACTAAAAGGAATTTGGGTACACTTCCTGTCTTCAATGTTTACGGAGCGCCCAAAGTGCCAGTTGGATATTCAAAATATATAGTGAAAACCTACCTGAGACCGCTTAAATGTAGGTGAAACCTCCCTGGTCTTTCAATGTCCATAAAATTCAACTAAATCATAGACTCTGTATATATAAAGATTGTATAAGAAGGATTTCCCAGAATAATGTCATCTTCGATATCTACGGATGGCTTTGATTGTCACTTTTCAGCTAAAAATTGTCAAAATTTTAGGACAAAGGGCACAGGGCAATGGTGAGAGCACCCAGATCTCTCAATCTTTCTAATATTATGCAGACATTTAGTTAATAGGTAGATACAAACGTGACTAAAAGGAATTTGGGTACACTTCCTGTCTTCAATGTTTACGGAGCGCCCAAAGTGCCAGTTGGATATTCAAAATATATAGTGAAAACCTACCTGAGACCGCTTAAATGAGGGTGAAACCCCCCTGGTCTTTCAATGTCCATAAAATTCAACTAAATCATAGACTCTGTATATATAAAGATTGTATAAGAAGGATTTCCCAGAATAATGTCATCTTCGATATCTACGGATGGCTTTGATTGTCACTTTTCAGCTAAAATTGTCAAAATTTTAGGACAAAGGGCACAGGGCAATGGTGAGAGCACCTGATCTCTCAATCTTTCTAATATTATGCAGACATTTAGTTAATAGGTAGATACAAACGTGACTAAAAGGAATTTGGGTACACTTCCTGTCTTCAATGTTTACGGAGCGCCCAAAGTGCCAGTTGGATATTCAAAATATATAGTGAAAACCTACCTGAGACCGCTTAAATGAGGTGAAACCCCTGGTCTTTCAATGTCCATAAAATTCAACTAAATCATAGACTCTGTATATATAAAGATTGTATAAGAAGGATTTCCCAGAATAATGTCATCTTCGATATCTACGGATGGCTTTGATTGTCACTTTTCAGCTAAAATTGTCAAAATTTTAGGACAAAGGGCACAGGGCAATGGTGAGAGCACCCAGATCTCTCAATCTTTCTAATATTATGCAGACATTTAGTTAATAGGTAGATACAAACGTGACTAAAAGGAATTTGGGTACACTTCCTGTCTTCAATGTTTACGGAGCGCCCAAAGTGCCAGTTGGATATTCAAAATATATAGTGAAAACCTACCTGAGACCGCTTAAATGAGGTGAAACCCCTGGTCTTTCAATGTCCATAAAATTCAACTAAATCATAGACTCTGTATATATAAAGATTGTATAAGAAGGATTTCCCAGAATAATGTCATCTTCGATATCTACGGATGGCTTTGATTGTCACTTTTCAGCTAAAATTGTCAAAATTTTAGGACAAAGGGCACAGGGCAATGGTGAGAGCACCCATATCTCTCAATCTTTCTAATATTATGCAGACATTTAGTTAATAGGTAGATACAAACGTGACTAAAAGGAATTTGGGTACACTTCCTGTCTTCAATGTTTACGGAGCGCCCAAAGTGCCAGTTGGATATTCAAAATATATAGTGAAAACCTACCTGAGACCGCTTAAATGAGGTGAAACCCCTGGTCTTTCAATGTCCATAAAATTCAACTAAATCATAGACTCTGTATATATAAAGATTGTATAAGAAGGATTTCCCAGAATAATGTCATCTTCGATATCTACGGATGGCTTTGATTGTCACTTTCAGCTAAAATTGTCAAAATTTTAGGACAAAGGCACAGGGCAATGGTGAGAGCACCCATATCTCTCAATCTTTCTAATATTATGCAGACATTTAGTTAATAGGTAGATACAAACGTGACTAAAAGGAATTTGGGTACACTTCCTGTCTTCAATGTTTACGGAGCGCCCAAAGTGCCAGTTGGATATTCAAAATATATAGTGAAAACCTACCTGAGACCGCTTAAATGAGGGTGAAACCCCCCTGGTCTTTCAATGTCCATAAAATTCAACTAAATCATAGACTCTGTATATATAAAGATTGTATAAGAAGGATTTCCCAGAATAATGTCATCTTCGATATCTACGGATGGCTTTGATTGTCACTTTTCAGCTAAAATTGTCAAAATTTTAGGACAAAGGGCACAGGGCAATGGTGAGAGCACCCAGATCTCTCAATCTTTCTAATATTATGCAGACATTTAGTTAATAGGTAGATACAAACGTGACTAAAAGGAATTTGGGTACACTTCCTGTCTTCAATGTTTACGGAGCGCCCAAAGTGCCAGTTGGATATTCAAAATATATAGTGAAAACCTACCTGAGACCGCTTAAATGAGGTGAAACCCCTGGTCTTTCAATGTCCATAAAATTCAACTAAATCATAGACTCTGTATATATAAAGATTGTATAAGAAGGATTTCCCAGAATAATGTCATCTTCGATATCTACGGATGGCTTTGATTGTCACTTTCAGCTAAAATTGTCAAAATTTTAGGACAAAGGGCACAGGGCAATGGTGAGAGCACCCATATCTCTCAATCTTTCTAATATTATGCAGACATTTAGTTAATAGGTAGATACAAACGTGACTAAAAGGAATTTGGGTACACTTCCTGTCTTCAATGTTTACGGAGCGCCCAAAGTGCCAGTTGGATATTCAAAATATATAGTGAAAACCTACCTGAGACCGCTTAAATGAGGTGAAACCCCTGGTCTTTCAATGTCCATAAAATTCAACTAAATCATAGACTCTGTATATATAAAGATTGTATAAGAAGGATTTCCCAGAATAATGTCATCTTCGATATCTACGGATGGCTTTGATTGTCACTTTTCAGCTAAAATTGTCAAAATTTTAGGACAAAGGGCACAGGGCAATGGTGAGAGCCCCATATCTCTCAATCTTTCTAATATTATGCAGACATTTAGTTAATAGGTAGATACAAACGTGACTAAAAGGAATTTGGGTACACTTCCTGTCTTCAATGTTTAAAACCTACCTGAGACCGGAGCGGTCTTTCAATTAAAGTGCCAGTTGGATATTCAAAATATATAGTGAAAACCTACCTGAGACCGCTTAAATGAGGGTGAAACCCCCCTGGTCTTTCAATGTCCATAAAATTCAACTAAATCATAGACTCTGTATATATTAAGGTTGTATCAGAAAGGTAGGTTTTCGCTATATATTTTGAATATCCAACTGGCACTTTGGGCCCTCCGGAAACATAGAAGACAGAAAGTGTACCCAAATTCCTTTTAGTCACGTTTGTATCTACCTATTTTCTAACTGTCTGCTTAATATTAGGCAGATTGAGAGATTAGGGGGCTCTGACCATTGCCCTGTGCCCTTTGTCCTGAAATTTTGACATTTTTTTGCTGAAAAGTGACAATCTAAGCCCTCCGTAGATATCGAAGATGACATTATTCTCGGAAATCCTTTTAATACAATCTTTATATATACAGAATCTATGAATTCGTCAAATTTTATGTACATTGAAAGAACAGGGGGGTCTCACCGTCATTTAAGCGGTCTCCGATAGGTTTTCGCTATATATTTTGAATATCCAACTGGCACTTTGGGCCCTCCGGAAACATAGAAGACAGAAAGTGTACCCAAATTCCTTTTAGTCACGTTTGTATCTACCTATTTTCTAACTGTCTGCTTAATATTAGGCAGATTGAGAGATTAGGGGGCTCTGACCATTGCCCTGTGCCCTTTGTCCTGAAATTTTGACATTTTTGCTGAAAAGTGACAATCTAAGCCTCCGTAGATATCGAAGATGACATTATTCTCGGAAATCCTTTTAATACAATCTTTATATATACAGAATCTATGAATTCGTCAAATTTTATGTACATTGAAAGAACAGGGGGGTCTCACCGTCATTTAAGCGGTCTCCGGTAGGTTTTCGCTATATATTTTGAATATCAACTGGCACTTTGGGCCTCCGGAAACATAGAAGACAGAAAGTGTACCCAAATTCCTTTAGTCACGTTTGTATCTACCTATTTTCTAACTGTCTGCTTAATATTAGGCAGATTGAGAGATTAGGGGGCTCTGACCATTGCCCTGTGCCCTTTGTCCTGAAATTTTGACATTTTTTTGCTGAAAAGTGACAATCTAAGCCTCCGTAGATATCGAAGATGACATTATTCTCGGAAATCTTTTAATACAATCTTTATATATACAGAATCTATGAATTCGTCAAATTTTATGTACATTGAAAGAACAGGGGGTCTCACCGTCATTTAAGCGGTCTCCGGTAGGTTTTCGCTATATTTTGAATATCCAACTGGCACTTTGGGCCCTCCGAAACATAGAAGACAGAAAGTGTACCCAAATTCCTTTTAGTCACGTTTGTATCTACCTATTTTCTAACTGTCTGCTTAATATTAGGCAGATTGAGAGATTAGGGGGCTCTGACCATTGCCCTGTGCCCTTTGTCCTGAAATTTTGACATTTTTTTGCTGAAAAGTGACAATCTAAGCCCTCCGTAGATATCGAAGATGACATTATTCTCGGAAATCCTTTTAATACAATCTTTATATATACAGAATCTATGAATTCGTCAAATTTTATGTACATTGAAAGAACAGGGGTCTCACCGTCATTTAAGCGGTCTCCGGTAGGTTTTCGCTATATATTTTGAATATCCAACTGGCACTTTGGGCCCTCCGGAAACATAGAAGACAGAAAGTGTACCCAAATTCCTTTTAGTCACGTTTGTATCTACCTATTTTCTAACTGTCTGCTTAATATTAGGCAGATTGAGAGATTAGGGGGCTCTGACCATTGCCCTGTGCCTTTGTCCTGAAATTTTGACATTTTTTTGCTGAAAAGTGACAATCTAAGCCCTCCGTAGATATCGAAGATGACATTATTCTCGGAAATCCTTTTAATACAATCTTTATATATACAGAATCTATGAATTCGTCAAATTTTATGTACATTGAAAGAACAGGGGGGTCTCACCGTCATTTAAGCGGTCTCCGGTAGGTTTTCGCTATATATTTTGAATATCCAACTGGCACTTTGGGCCCTCCGGAAACATAGAAGACAGAAAGTGTACCCAAATTCCTTTTAGTCACGTTTGTATCTACCTATTTTCTAACTGTCTGCTTAATATTAGGCAGATTGAGAGATTAGGGGGCTCTGACCATTGCCCTGTGCCCTTTGTCCTGAAATTTTGACATTTTTTTGCTGAAAAGTGACAATCTAAGCCCTCCGTAGATATCGAAGATGACATTATTCTCGGAAATCCTTTTAATACAATCTTTATATATACAGAATCTATGAATTCGTCAAATTTTATGTACATTGAAAGAACAGGGGGGTCTCACCGTCATTTAAGCGGTCTCCGGTAGGTTTTCGCTATATATTTTGAATATCCAACTGGCACTTTGGGCCCTCCGGAAACATAGAAGACAGAAAGTGTACCCAAATTCCTTTTAGTCACGTTTGTATCTACCTATTTTCTAACTGTCTGCTTAATATTAGGCAGATTGAGAGATTAGGGGGCTCTGACCATTGCCCTGTGCCCTTTGTCCTGAAATTTTGACATTTTTTTGCTGAAAAGTGACAATCTAAGCCCTCCGTAGATATCGAAGATGACATTATTCTCGGAAATCCTTTTAATACAATCTTTATATATACAGAATCTATGAATTCGTCAAATTTTATGTACATTGAAAGAACAGGGGGGTCTCACCGTCATTTAAGCGGTCTCCGGTAGGTTTTCGCTATATATTTCTGTTTTTTGGGCTTTCCATATTTATTTCTATTTATATTTCTAAATGTTTCTAGAGTGATCGGTTTTTGTTTTGATTTTAAGAAATATTAGATATAAAAATTACATTTTTGCTGTCGTTTTATTGATAAAAACGTATATTTCATAAAGACAAATATGCAACTTACATTATAATTGAAAAGGGTTTATATTTGAGGACAACGAGAGTTTAAGACAACTTGAAGGTGTCATAAAATGATTTCCTACGTATCTGCTCACTCCTTTCAACTATGAAAATCATGCTTTTAATGTTATCAATTATTATATTTTCTTATGATTTTCAAATAAATTTGAATATCGAACCGACTGCTAGCAGCCGGTTGGATATTGAATATCGAATATCGAATAACGAACCGGCTGCTAACTTCACATCCATTAAAAATAATGTATGGCGAGCTGTGGTAAGAAATTTGATAAAATTAGAATCTAATTTACAACTTTATTTTATAATAATAATAATAATAATAATAATAATAATAATAATAATAATAATAATAAAAAAACAATAATAATAATAATAATAATAATAATAATAGCTGTGTTTTTTTATACATGTGTACATTTGCTTCATCTTACATTTTATTTATTTACTGCATGTCTAAAATGTATTCAGTGGATGTGTTGTCACTAACGTATTTCAAATGATTGAAAAATTGAATGTTGTTTGCTAAAAAATTAATAATACTACTACTACTACTACTACTACTACTACTACTAATAATAATAATAATAATAATAATAATAATAATAATAATAATGATAAACATGAATTAAAGGAAATAAATATGAAAAATAATAAATATGTCAGTGAGCGTTCTTTATTACGGTATTGTTTAATTTAACATTTTTAGCGTACTTTTTTTTATCTGTTACTTAAATATTATAGTATTTTTTGTAAGATTGTTTTCATGTACTGATTTTAGTATGTTCTTTACGTACCATTTATGAGTACACTGATAGAGATAAAAAAGAGGTGTTGAAATCTAACAAAAGCTATAAAGCCTGTCACATGTTCATGCGCATACCCAAGCTAGGAAACACGTTGGTGACCGTCTTTACCAAATCAAAAAAAAATTTTTTTTTATCTTTTTAAAAATCTGGTATTGAAGGCAGATATTTTTTAAAGTCCCGTTAAATTTATTAAAATGTATTTTTCATAATTTTTGGATGATTTAGATTATCGCCACCTGTCTTTTATCTCTACGTATTTTTTGGCTGCTATGTTATTGACGAACAACCGACGTCTTTTATTCTGTCATAGTTTTTGAAAAACTCCGTACATTGATCGTTACTGTTTCGGAAAAATTTTGTTTTACTCCAAGTGTAGAGCATGGGTAGTATGGGATCGGAGCTGGAATTGCCATTGAGTTTGAGTTTTTGAAGGATTTATGACTTTTTCGGCAGATTGGGATTATTAAAGGGACTGTCATATATCTGTGGAAGGCAGCCACCAACCTTGAAATGCTTAAACTACATATGATTATGGATATATAGATAAGGGCAAAAGTGCTAAATCAAAACAAGACAAGACTTCATTCACCATAAAATACATCACATATATAATTTTATATGAAACATAACAGACGGGTAAAACAGAACTTACATTCCGATATTGATGAAATGCAGGAGATCGTCAGTGAAAATAGTGAAAGTGAATTCGACAGTCGCAGAAGTGAGGGGACAGGAAGTTGGAATGATTTTCGCATGCAAGTTTCGTCAAATAATTCCGAAAGTGATGGAAGTACAATTCCAGAAGGCCGTCATTCTTCTGAATCAGAACCTTTAAAAACAATTGAAGAACATGTTGATGATACAAAAGTAGAAAATTGTGAAGAATTTGAAGAATATACATTTAGTCGGCAAGCGAGTGAAATGAGTGCCGATGGTGATCAATATCATCATGAATTTAATAGAGAGGATAGCAATCGGCCGCAAGTAGTGATGTAGAAAGAGCCTACTTTGAAAATCAAAACATGAATCGAAATTCTTATTCTGACAGTAGTCAGGCCGATGATGCCTTTCATAGAGACGATCTCAAAAGGCAGTCCGATATGTCTGATACCAGTGGAATTAGTGACAATTTCATTACATCAAAAAGTTTGACGCTGACATTACCGTCTGAGTTGGTAACTGAAAGTGGACAGTTATCGAGTGAGTCTGGAATTCATTCAGAAGTGACTTCTAATCAAAGTGACGCAAGTCAGCAAAGCATGGATGTGTCGCAATTTCCTTTGAATCCATCTGAAATTGCATTGTGTGTGTTAGCAGATGTCGGTCCAGAACATGCTGCTTTGGAAGAGGTACAATCTCAAAGTATTGCAGCATCTCAAAATGAATCTTTTCAACAAAGAAAACAGTTTTTCAAATCTTTGTCTTCAGGAGGAAATGCATCCAAGTTTAAAGCAGTTCAGCAGATAATGTCTGAGGTGGTTCTGTAACAAATACTCAAAACTCTTCGGATGAAATAAAACCACCTGTTCCTCAAAGAGGGATAAAAATGCCTCCTCCTATACCTGCGAAACCGAAACCGTCATAAAATCTATCCAATCAGACTTCAGGGAATAATTCAGTGCAAACAACTAAAACATTATCAGAACAAGAGAAGTCAGAATCTTATGATTTTGAAGATGATTTATCATATACAATTACTACTTCCTCTAACCGCAAAGGTGTCAAAATATTGAAATCTGGAGATTCAAATTCAACTTTTAGTTCATTTAAACCTCCACAAAAAGGAAATTTTCTCTTGAACAGTAATCGTCCAGAAAGTAGTGCTAGTTTAAGTAGTGTTTACTCTACAGGATCCTCCGTCCAAACACCCGTATGAAATATTCCACACAGAATGAACACGGAATATAGTAGGAATATTGTAATGAATTCCTACTAGAAAAGAGTTATATTCTAGTCAGACAGTAGTAGGATTCCACACGGAAAATAGACGAAAAATTTAAATTAGCAGGAATTTCTTAGTAGGAATATTGTATATTCCTACCAGGAATATTTAAATTAGTAGGAATAATTTGGCGGGAAAATAAAATTCCTACTAGAAAACCTGGTAGGAATTTTTCAAAATTCCACATAGAAAAACATATTTTCTAGTAGGAATCTAAAAATATACAAAATGTAAATGTATATTCACAAATACACAACTGGGTCTATCATTTAAGTTTGAATCTCAACAACAAAGAACAAAGAAAATGTATGGAATAGATTTATTTTTAAAAAGTTGACTTTTGAAATGTATGAGGAAACTGTGATGTATTCAAGCTAGAAATTGTGTTATATATGTAGATGGACAAAATGTTGATTAGATGAAATTAAAGAGTTATGAAAAAATAATGAGTAAAATTATGCACTATTGTTGAATTAACTAATAAATTTGGCAAACAGATAACAAATTTCATATTAAAAGTATAAAAATTACCTTCAATCAACATGAGCCATAATTTTCTCATATTTCAATATTGTAGTTGTTTGATCCTTGCAGCGTTGTGCTCCAACACAACTTTTCATTCTTCTACCCTCCAACTTTTGAATTTCTGAACTGGAACTTGGTTGCATTCAACACAGCAAGATTTGTATCATTAGCAAACAGGAATCCAGTTTAAGATAATTAAAAAGATTCCATGTAAAAAAGATTGTCTAGTAGGATTAGATAAATTCTGGTAGGAATCTTGTAGTAGGAAAATGAATAATCTAATCATAGTTCCTGTCTAAATTCCCACTTAAGATTTTCAAAACAGAAAAAAATCAATACAGACTTTTAAAATTCCTGCTAGATGGTAGGACTTTGCTAGTGAGAAAATAAAAAAAAAAAACAGTCAGAATTTTGTTCATTTTCCCTGTCCGTCTACTTTCTATACAGAATCTTTGATTCTAGGTAGATTCCTACTACATTCCTACTAGTGTCTAGGTGGAATCCTACTACTTATTTCGTACGGGGTCAGTTATTCATCGCTCACGTAAAGGAATGTCACCAAATATAGCAGCAAATATTCATTCCCCGGAACAGTTTACAAATTGACCTCAGCAAAGCCCCGCTACATCAGGTTCTGATAATGATATTAGAATCAGAACAGGGCTTGCACATAGCTCTTGGTACAATGTGGACAGTGACAGTTCCCAGAATGCATTATACGAAAAAAGATGATCTAATAGTTCGTTAAGTAGTACTTCCTCTTTCTCTGATGTCAATAATCAGAGGAAAACAAATAAAATTGAGAAAGGAAATGGGGAATGTGTCAAAGAGACAACAACCCGACCATAGAACAGACAAAATCTATTTTAAACGGTTCACCGAACAATCCTAGACCAAGGGGTAAAAAACCGAGAAAACGGGTCAGTTTTTCCGACTCTGAACCAAGTGATTTAGATTCCTCTTCTCATAGTCGGTCATTGCATGATATTAGTCCAGTAGATGGATACGTTAGTCCCTTAAGTAGGAGTAGGAATATTTATCAGGGATTTCACAGTCGAACGCCATCATCTTATGCCAACAAAACAGTGCCAAAACAAAATCAAAATTCCGCTGGAAATGATTCTGTGAAATGGGAACCAGTTATCAATGGCGGCGTGCCAAATCCTCTATTAATAAATGGAACATTAACACAGGAACAGGTTGTAAAAGTGTTCCGAATTTGACAGGAAGTAGTGCTGATAATTCTAATTTTAGAGCCAGTACTGGGACTATTCCAAATTATAGCAATACAAATGGAAATATGCCAAATTATTTTCCTAACAGCAATGGAAACTTGACTAGCTTTAGTGGAACGACTTTTATCAAACAGGGAACAAGTTTTTCTCCGCAGACAATAGGAAACGGTAGAAATTTATCAACTTTTGGACAAAGTGCATTTAATCATATGTCTTCTCAGCCTCAAACTAATTTGCTGTCATCAAACAACATGAACAATGGCTCCATTCCTAATTTCAATGGTACAACATTCAACAAACGGCCGAACAATTTAACATCACAATCATCTAACCATATACAAATGCTTTACTCTGGACAGCAGAGACCTCAGTCAAGTAGGCCACAGCAAGTGATGCAATCTTCAAAATGTTAATGGGATGTTTTAATTTTACAGTACATATACTTCTCACGATCTTTATCTTACCATTTTTCAGCTTTACTGTGTCAAAGTTTAATTATACAGGATGAAACATTATGCATATATAGTTTTTGAATAGAGTAAATAAATTATTGAAAGTTAAAGCTAGCCCTTGCCCCTTTTTTGTAATTTGACAGAGTGAAAATGCCCCTGGAGCAAAATATTACGTTACATATATTCTCATATTTTCGTAAATCTAGTTAAATATAATTTGATAAATTTTGTTTACTTATTTCAAGTAGATGACTTCACAAAATCTTAATCCCATAAAAGATGATTTTTTTGTGGGGGTAGGAGGGGTGATACTTTTGTGCTCAGAAAAAAAAAACTGTAAGTTATTATGCGATTATGAATAGATATAACCTTAATATAAGCAATACATTACTATCAATGTTTATAGCAAACAAACTGTGCAATTTCCAAAAGTATTTCTTTCTTCATCTAATTTACATGAAGAGAGAAAAAGAATTAATTATCTATATTAGATTTTCATTTCATTTCATCTAGACTATTTAAATTTAGAATTTCAAATCTAATAGGTCATTTTTACATGGATTTAACAGGACAAATTAATTTATGGTGAAAGAGATATTTTTAAATCTTGTTGAATTGAGAAGAGATCAAGTTTATAATTTTTGTATTTCTCTGAAGATTTGAAATTTAAATGGATAGTTGTTGATTCCCAAATAAAAAATCCTTGTAGAACATATTTAATCTTTACTCATTTGGGCTTGGGTTTTGTAGTCTATTTTTAACTTCAGATCTTTACATACAGTATTTTGTAGAACAGTAATATGTTATTGAATTGCGGTAATAAAAACCATTTTTCAAATATTAACGTACTTGTTTCACAAAATAATGGTTTGGAAAATTTGTCATCCAACATATTTAATAACAACACACTGATGTGGGATAAGGAACAGTTGTGTGAGTAATTGCATCAAAATAGAAAGTTTGTAACAGTAAATCACATATTTTATGTTCACAAATTTTTAAAAACATTTTAATCAAGTCAAGAATTACTTTTATTATATACATATAGAACATATATATAATGAGTTCTGGAAGATCTGTCTCTTTAAGTATGCAGGTTTTTGAACAATTGAATCTCATATAAATATACATTTGTGCATTTAAAATATTTCAAATACATTCCATTTACTATATTAATGTATAGTTTTGCCATTCCAAAATAATCAAAACAATGATGTACATTTTCGGTAGCATTTATTTATCATTTTGTATATATAATTATTTGTTTATGATATGTACATACTATTGTATAATTTTCATTGTATATAAAATATCATTTTCATCTTATCTGACATATCAAAAGAAATAATTTATATTCTTGCCTTTAATCAAGAGGCAAAATAAAATATGAAAAATTCTTATTTCTTGTTGTTGATTGAATTTGAGAACAAATGAAGGACTCGAGCAGGTGCACAGAGTTTAAAGATACTGTAGAAAGTTCATCATCTGATTAAAGGTTAACATACCGTATTATTCTGGAGTCATTAAAATTTGTTGACACACATTTTCGTGGATTTCACAGTTAAGGCAACCAACAATTAAATAATTGAGGAAATTCAAAATTTCAGTTACTTTAAATAGAGTAAATGATGAATTCATGACATACATGACATATTATATTAAATGTACCCTCAAAATAGCATATTTATTTTTATCAACAACAAAAATTGTTACAAATGAAAATTGAAATTAAATTACAGATTGTTCTCTTGATCATTTATTCTCACAATGATCAAAAGAAATTTATTTTGTCTTTACAGTACACACAATTTGATTCGTTAAACTCTCCCTCTTCCTGGCATTGAGCTAATTGCTGTCAAAACCAGGTAACTGCTGAGCCACTAGTAATGAAGTAATTGGAATTTTGCAAAACATCTATTGAACACTTGGTGCAGTTCATAACTTTATTTTTACTTTTTCTGTTGGACTGGTCTACTTCATTAATAATGTTATCCATGGATTACAGTCTCAATGTTAATCATAGAATTTTAACTCAAGGTTGTAAAGTGACCTATAGTTGGTAATTTCTGTGTTATTTGGTCTCTTGTTAAGAGTTGTTTCATTGGCAATTATACAACATCTTCTTTTTTTAACTCAACAGTAGGATCGATAGAGGAAAGCTCACTAACTCATGTATGCCTGGATTGATTTTATATGTGTGTTTGGGATTGATCAGTTTTCTGGTTTGTTGTTGAAGATTAAAGTAACTTTTTCACATGCTGTACCTTAAACATGACAAAAGAGAGGCGAAAGATACCAGAGGGATATTCAAACTCATAAGTTGAATATAAACTGTAGTTTGTTTAGTTTGATTTACAAGAAATTTACATGATTATAATAGCGCTGTTGGTTTGCTTTTTGTGTGCTTTTTTACTGTACATATACTGGTTTTGTGTCATGGATGGATACTCCACTTCCTTTGTTTTTCTATTATTTGAAAGTCTGATGAATATAAGACATTACTTTAAGTAACATGCACTATCACTAGCATTCATGAATCAAACTAAATAGTGTTGACAGGATTGATGAGTGTACACTTGCTTTTGATATTGACAATTTTCTGGTTTGTCTTTGGAGGGCCTTTGTAACTGAATTTTGATGTTGGTAGGTATTTCTGATTCAGTCATTGGCGCTTGGTGCATGAACTCCTTTTTTACTGACCCTTTTAGGAGAATTTATTTAGTAAATCTTCTTTAATTTTTGATTGTTTGTTTGCTTCGACGCCACAATTGTTGGAACTCAAAACGAATGAAGACAATGAAAGTAAGCATGTCTCTTTATATAGGACTTTAATTGTAACAGAAGGTATACATGTTTTCATCGCTTTTCTTTTAAAACAGTAATGAACTGCCGTAGCGATTTTCTATTTCGTTTTTTGATCTCATGTTTTTTTTTTAATATGCTCATACACATTATTTGACTTGGGAACAGTATAATATATATGTTACTGATTTGACAAGCTTTTTCGTGCAACATCTGTATTACAACTACCCCATATAAGTTTATTTGTATGTATTGCAAGTCAGTTGTGTTGTGAGTCTGTCATGTATGTTTACTATGTGTTTGCTACTTGATCCCTAATGTCACGTTAGCCTATTATAAAAATAAGGAGATATGGTATGATTGCCAATGAGACAACTGTCCACCAAAGTTCAAATGAAGTGAATGTAATCAATTATAGGCAATCGTACGTATGTCTGTTTGTGTTTCTCACCCAATTTTATCAACATAACGGACCTAAAAAAAACTGTCATACAAGTAGGTGATTTAGCCAGCTCTAAAACCTGCAACATTTCAGAAATATGACAGTTTCATTTTCCATTCGTTCCGTTGGTTGATATAGACGAACGTTGGAATATGTCAGGTTTAATGGACATTCCCCTTTTTGAATTTACCTTGGGGTTCCGTATTCTTTGTTTATACGTTTTTCTGTAAGACGACATTAGTTTTTTAGTTGGAAATTCCCATATCTTATTGCCACCAAAATTATAGCTAATAATTTGGTATGCTATAGTGGTACTTGGTGATATCTTTATAAAAGGTATCTGATCGTTCCATCTAGATTAGTTATATTTGATACAATATCCATTCGTGGAAATTCGTGTTATGTGTTCTTGAAAGAATATTTTATGCTATTTTGGTAAAACTTTGGCATTGTATTTACAGGATATGGGTGTTCATTTTTTTTGTACATAAGTTGACTGTCAGTTTTCTCGTTTGAATGGTTTAATATTTGTTATTTCGGGGACTTTTAAAGCTGACTATGAGGTATGGGATTTGCTCAATGTTGAAGGCCGTGCGGTGACCAATAGTTGTTAATTTCTGTTTCATTTGGTCTCTTGTGAAGAGTTGTCACATTGGCCATCACACCGCATCTTCTTTTTTATATAAGTGATGCGAAAAACTAATATCTATAAAATCTTTCCCTATAAGCTAAAATAATCTAACTTTTTGGAAAACTTCAAAATGTTTCATCAAATCGATATAAATTATCCCCAAACTTTTATTTCATCTTCTAAAGAGATCGGGTAAAATAAAGTTTTAACAAAGACGACTTTCATTTGTCAGCGAAGACAAAAATGTTTCCATAGCTTGTAACGACAAGCAACTCTTTTCTTTTTACACTGTAATGAACTGCTGTAGCACATTTCAGTTCAGTCTTTGGTCCAATAATTTCCTTAAATGTTTTACCATCTGTTGACAGCGCACACACATTATTTGACCTGTACCCACATGCAAAAAGAATATTGGAATTATTGGATGTTAGACCATAAGGCGACATCAGTTTTTCATTTTGAAAGTCCCATATCTTATTGCCATCAAAATCATAGCAAAAGATCTTGCTACTTTTATAATCTACCAAGTATATTTTGTTGTCGAAGCACACGGGTTCACGATAGGCTGATTCATCAAATCTTATTGGGATATGTTGTATAAAATTTCCTTCCGAATCTATTATTCGGTATCCTGTCAAGTCCTCGATAATATAGTTATTGTCGTAGATAATTACTGATCCAAGTAGGGATTCTTTTTTGAAATGAAATGTTTTCAAATTCAAAATGATATAATCATCTAATTTTACGATGTGCAATTCCTTTTCTGAAGTAACTGCAATATTGTTTTCGTTCACAATTGCAAATCGCACAGGAAAAAACGGTAAATCAATTTGTACAAACGCACTTCTAGTATCATATTTGACCAAACACTTCTTCCTCCTATCAGAAAAAAGGAGCTCACCATTTGGTAAAATACCACAATCCAATATATAATACCCATCTTGGATTTGATTTTGATATACTTCTTTAAATTCCATCGTCTCAATTGTGTTGGAGAGAAAGCCAGTCGGTGTTAGTTGTGCTTGTCGACACTTTTGGACTTTAATGCTTAAATTAGGAGCCTTTCGCTTAATACACATTGTTCCAAAAGAAGTAAGGTTATCTTTAATTGCCTGAATACTTGTTGGGTTGACTGAAATACTATTCCAGTTTAAGGATTCATTTTCACATAAACTCTGTAACGCAATTTCTTCAGAGTGTGCAGTATTTATGTATTCGGGAATCGACATGAATGTTTGAAAATTTGATGCAGCGTCTCTTATTACATTTACGCTTGCATGCATTTCATTAACCCTAGTTTTACGCAATTCAAGTTCTTCCAACAAATATTGTAACTCAAGTTCTTTCGATATAAAGGTTTCTTGCATTTGATTGCTTAAATCTTTTTCCAACTGATCTAAATACGACTTTATTGCTTCTCTTGTTGATCTGATTTCATCTGCACAAGTTACTTTTTGTTTCGCTAACTCTAGTAGATACGCTCCTAAATGTTCAATAATACTTGATAAATTTGTCAGCAAATCTGACAGTGTTGTTTGTAGATCCAAAAACGACGGGGACTGCTTTACGTCCTTAACTGCTGTGTCCACATTGACAAAACAACAAAATCCGCTGTGTAATTTGTCTTTCAGGCATTCGATGCAGCATGGCCGCTCATGTGTATAACAAAAATAAACAAATCGTTCATTGTGATCTGTGCAGTTGTATTTGATTTCTTGGACACACTTTGGAAGTTTAAGTGCATTTTCAATTGAAATTGTTTCATGTTTCTTTGTTGCGTTTGCTACATCATGATGTGTTTTGCATTTTTTGCAAAAATTCTCGTCACATTCAGGACAACACACAGTAGCATATGTGGTAACGTGAATATTATTGCAAATGTCGCAGAACCTATATTCACTTGACGCCATACCTAAAACATATACACAAACGTAATTAAGAAACGATAAAAAAACATGTGAATTTAACTTGTCTATAAGTATATGAGATATAAAGTTATAGTAATTGTGTTTCATATTAGTCTCCTGTATTCTATATCACAGCTGGCACATCTCATAAACATAGTCATGAAAATAATGCTTTAATCTGTGCGCTATAAACAGATTCTCTAAACTGACAGTTTAAAAGAAATCGACTATGTCATTTAAATACATATGTAAATTTATCATGATTAATTCAGAATGAATTGACTTATTTCAGTAGAAATTACTGTAATAAGAGCAACAACTGAGTCTCCATTTAAAATCTATCACTAAATGGTATATTTTTTATCAAAAATAAACTTATCAAACAAAATAAATAAATTAGTTGGTCCAAAATTGAAATAGTTATCACTTGATGGTATGCTGTTATCAAACGTGAACATTTGTATTATTGTGCAACAACCTTTTCTTTTATGTCAAATTCCTATGTTCCAAATTTATTACTTAAAAGGAACCGCATTTTTCAATTGATGGACCTATATTTTTTCATCATTCGTTATACGAAATGTCAAAATTGAAATGTTATTATGCTTTATTTGCATAAAGCTGTTAAATAATCAGATTGTAATATCTTGACTTCAAAGTTTGTGGTAGGGAAGTGTAACTAAATAAACGCAGCGTTCAATTCTTACCAGATCCTGAAGTATTTTTTTGTTAACATTTAAAATTTTATGTTTGTCACGTAAAAATATACAGTACGGTTGCATTGCTTTATCTGTATTATTGCAAAATATCTCATGAAAGACATGAATTGAGTTTAAAAATGCATCGGTGACGTTTGAATAAAAATAATAACATTAAATACGAGGTTAAAGATCATTGAGGATCCAAATTCTCTCAACAGGTTTTGCCAAATACAGCTAAGGTAATCTATTCTTTTGGGAAAAAAGCCTTAAATTTTTCGTCGAACAATTAAATGTTTTGTTAATATTAACTTTAAAATATGACAATTTCAATGATATTTCGTGACAACATATGTGTAAACGTATGTTTATATCATAAATTGTATTTGTAAGTTGGTACCTTCTCTCCAGTTAAATATGTTAATAATTTTCAACTAGTCTTGCACAAGCCAAAAAAAAAAAAGAGATATTTTTTCCGATCTAATTCATTATATATCTATCACTACGAATATCCAATCGGGTCTATGCTCTCCAGAATGCCATTGAAATACAATGAATTTTACAATATTATGCACATATTTGTTTAACAGTTTTACTTATTGCATCTACAATACCAATATCCGGTAATAGGGTGTTGTATCGAACAGGCAAAACATAAAAAAAAAAACAATTGCATAGTTAAGACAGCAGTATACTGACAACTAACTTGCACATATAAATGAACCATGGCACAAAATGTGGAAAGAAGGACCTAAATGTGCTCGGATTTTATGTTATTTATGAGTATTTTGGGCCAAATAAGCAAAAAATGAAAACATCTATCGGTACCCTCTTTCGAAGCATGGGACCTTAAATTTCCTTGCCAATGTCGGTCATGATGACAGATATTCGAACACCTATGCATAATTCTGATTCAAACTTAGTGATAGAGAACTCGACAAAGTGTACCACATGTATACACTTGTTAACAGCTGAAGACATAAACTGAAAAATATAATATATAATATCTCATTGACAATTACTCTATTTTTGATTTTAGTCATATACTAGTAAATGATTGAATTGAATGTTATCGTTGAAATATTACAGCATTTTTTTTCATATGCAACGTGTATACAGTAAAATTACAAAATACCGAACTCCTAGGAAATTCAAAACGGAGAGTCCCTAAGCAAATTGCAAAATCAAAAGCTCAATCACATCGAACGAATGGATAAAAACTGTCACATTCTTGCTAATACCAAAAAGTAAAATAACAAATATACCGAACTCCGAGGAAATTCAAAACGGAAAGTCCATAATCAAATGGCGAAATCAAAAGTTCACGCATATCAAACCAACGGATTACAACTGTCATATTTCTGACTTGGTACAGGTATTTTCTTATATGGAAAAACGGTGGGTTTTTAATTTTATAGCTATCTAAAACACTCACTTGCATGACAGTCGCATAAAATTCTGTTATATTGATAACGATGTGTGAACGAAACATGATAGGTAAGAGAATTTCCACTTAAAGATAACCTTTCAAGGACATCTTTTATTGATTGACTATTACTTGGTAATCCATTTACGTTGTATTCATGTGCATATTAATAAAATAATATATTGGGTATACACCCATGCTCATGGGATATAACACAAATCAATTTTAGAAGACATTATTGGTTGTCGTTTGTTGCTGTGCATCATATTTGGTTTTCGTTTATTATTTTGTACATAAATCAGGCCGTTAGTTTTCTCGTTTGAATTGTTGTACATTTGTCATTTCAGGGCCTTTTATAGCTAGCTATGCGGTATTGGTTTTACTTATTTTTGAAGACCGTACGTTGACCTATAGTTGTTAATATCTCTGTCATTTGGTTTCTTGTGGAGAGTTATCTCATTGGCAATCATACCACATCTTCTAATTTTATATAAAACAATTAATCGGGAGTGTATGGTGTCGCCATTGTCAACAGCTCTACGACACAATTGTTAAACATACTGAGAAATATTGAAACAAAAACATAAATAAAATCCAACAAAATATTTACTGTACGAATCATCGTTGTTACTAAATGAAAGTTCAAAAATTACTAAACCGACTTGACATGATATTTCTGTCTTACATTCTCTGTTTTTTTCTTTCAAATGTTCAAATACATGAACTATAGATTCCAGACATACATTTTTACCTTTCCATATGTATATTTACCTGCACGTTAGTCTCTATATTTATAATTCATAGACGCACAGAAAAACTTATCTGAAACTGTATGCAACAAGAAAGGTATTTCTTTTTGTCACATGATTGACTACGTAAAAATTCTACATTGTCAACCACGTGATATGTTATATGAATGATATCTAATTTGAAACACACAAAATCGGACCTATATAATAAAGGTAAAATCCAATTGAAAAATAAAATGGTAAAAGGTATCAAAAAGATATTTTATACTCATATCTTATATGATCAAGAGCTTTTCAAATTCGATCTCAAACAAAATTTGTATTATATATATATATATATATATATATATATGGTAAAATTTAATTATTTGATTGGTCAATCTTTAGCTGTGACGTAGACATAAAATTGTGTATGACAGTTTATACAAGTTTTACAACCACTGGGTCAATGCCACTGGATGGTGGTGGACGTTTGGTCCACGGTGATATCACTAGTACCGTAGTCAGCACTTTTGTGTTGACATGAAGTATCATTTTCTACTTTTCTATAAAATGTTGAACTATTCGAAACTCTAAGGATTTTCTACTCTCAGACACATATTGCCTAGATTATACTTCAGTGGTTGTCGTTTGTTGCTATTTATCATATTTGTATTTTCGTATTTACTAGTATTGTTTTGAAAATTAATCAGACTGTTGGTCTCTCGTTTGAATCGTTTTACATTTATCACTTCGGGTCCCTTTATAGCTTCCTATGAGCTATTGGTTCTGCTCATGGTTGAAGGTCGTTGTGACCTATATTTATTGAACTCTACGTCATTTTTCGTGCAGATTTGTCCCATTGGCAATTATACAACATCTACCTATTTTTGTATTACCCTAGTTTTACACAATTTTTCCGAATATTTTGTTTAAATGATCTTCAACTTCGTATTTGATTTGGCATTCCAACTGTTTTCGCTCGAGCGCTACTGATGAGACTTATGTAGATCTAACGTGCGTCTGGCGTACCAAATTATAAGCCTATTATTTCTATGAGTTTAGCATTGTCAAAAAAGTCCAGACTATAAGTGCTTTAAATATAGTTGAAATTATCAAAGTGGAAAATAACTTTTAAAATCCTTTATAGTACTCGCCAATTTCGCCCTTTTTACCAAAAATTGAAAAGAATTGATTAATTGAAAAATAATTCACGGAACTTAGATCAAATGGCAGTTGCCAGACCGGTCGGTCATCTAAATGATATAGACATATAACAAAGCATAGCTCAGATCTATTTAGTTTCTGGAGATGGATCGATAAAACGAGTACATGAGAATAAAGCTAAAATAATCTAACACTTCGGAAAACTTTCAAAATGTTTCATCAAATAGATGTAAGTTACCCCTAAATGTTATTGTCATCTTCTAAAGAGATTGGGTAAAATGAAGTTTTAATAAAACTTTCATTTGTCAGAGAAGACAAAAAAGTTTCCATAGCTTGTAACGACAAGTAACTCGTTTCTTTTCACACTGTAATGAACTGCTGTAGCACATTTCAGTTCAGTCTTTGGTCCAATAATTTCCTTAAATGTTTTACCGTCTGCTGACAGCGCACACACATTATTTGACCTGTATCCACATGCAAAAAGAATATTGGAATTATTGGATGTTAGACCGTGAGGCGATATGAGTTTTTCATTTTGAAATTCCGATATCTTATTGCCATCAAAATCATAGCAAAAGATCTTGCTACTTTTATAATCTACAAAGTATATTTTGTTGTTAAAGCACACGGGTGCACGATAGGCTAAATCATCAAATCTAATTGGGATATGTTTGATAAAAGTTCCCTCCGAATCCATTATTTGGTATCCTGCCAAGTCTTCGATAATATAGTTATTGTCGTAGATAATTACTGATCCTACTTCTTTTTCGAAATGAAATGTTTTCAAATTCAAAATATTATGATAATCTAATTTTACGATGTGCAATTCCTTTTCTGACGTAACTGCAATGTTGTTTTCGTCCACAATTGCAAATCGCACAGGAAAAAACGGTAAATCAATTTGTACAAACGCGCTTCTAGTATCATGTTTGATCAAACACTTCTTCCTCCTATCAGAAAAAAGGAGCTCACCATTTGGTAAAATACCACAATCCAATATATGAGGCCTGTCTTGGATATGATTTTGGTATACTTCTTTGAATTTCATCGTCTCAATTGTTTTGGAGAAAAACCCAGTCGCTGTTAGTTGTGCTTGTCGAGACTTTTGAACTTTAATGCTTAAATTAGAAGCCTTTCGCTTAATACGCATTGTTCCAAAAGAAGTAAGATTATTTTTAATTGCCTGAATACTTGTTTGGTTGACTGAAATACTATTCCAGTTGAAGGATTCAGTTTCACATAAACTCTGTAACGCAATTTCTTCAGAGTGTGCAGGTTTTATGTATTCGGGAATCGACATGAATGTTTGAAAATTTGATGCAACGTCTCGTATTATATTCACATTTGCATGCATTTCATTAACCCTAGTTTTACGCAATTCAAGATCTGCCAACAGATGTTGTAACTCAAGTTCTTTCGATGTAAAGGTTTCTTGCATTTTATTGCTTAAATCTTTTTCCAACTGATCTAAATACGAATTTATAGCTTCTCTTGTTGACCTGATTTCATCTGCACAAATTACTTTTTGTTTCGCTAACTCTAGTAGATTTGCTCCTAAATGTTTAATAATACTTGATAAATTTGTCAGCAAATCTGACAGTGTTGTTTGTAGATCCAAAAACGACGGGGATTGCTTTACGTCCTTAACTGCTGTGTCCACATTGACAAAACAACAAAATCCGCTGTGTAATTTGTCTTTTAGGCATTCGATGCAGCATGGCCGCTCATGTGTATAACAAAAATAAACAAATCGTTCATTGTGATCTGTGCAGTTGTATTTGATTTCTTGGACAAACTTTGGAAGTTTAAGTGCATTTTCAATTGAAATTGTTTCATGTTTCTTTGTTGCGTTTGCTACATCATGATGTGTTTTGCATTTTTTGCAAAAGCTCTCGTCACATTCAGGACAACACACAGTAGCATATGTGGCAACATGATTATTATTGCAAATGTCGCAGTACCTATGTTCACTTGACGCCATACCTAAAACATATACCAAACGTATTTCAGAAATAATGACAAAAAGACAAATACAAATTTAACTTGTCTACAGAAATGTATATGAGATATAAAACAAGTGAACTGCATGCGAGCTATTGCTCACTTATATCCCCGCCCGCCCAAATACTTGACGGTAAACAGGAAGTTGTTGAGTGATGAATCTGAAAACACATCACACAATATAGCTTACTTATATAAACCCTGAAACCAAATTTCAGAAATCCTTGTAATGTAATTCCTGAGAAAAATGTAACGAAAATTTTCAACTTGGATGTCCTCTGTAAAATGATGTAAGTGTTCGATACACAGGAAGTTGTTGAGTGATGAATCTGAAAAACGCATTGATTACCGTATAGCTAACTCATATAAACCCATTAACCAAATTTGGAAATCCTTGTAATGTAGTTCCTGAGAAAGATGAGACGAAAAATATTCATGGGACGGACAGACGAACTGACGGATGGATGGACGGACAGACAGACAGACAGAGGTAAAACGGTATACCTCTACTTTTTTTTAAAGCTGGGGTATAACTGTAGATTAGATCTTGTGAGTCAATTTTCATATTCGTCTCAGTTATCAAATGAAAATACCAACGGTTCTCTTATATGAAGCCATGAAAATAATGCGTTAATCGGATTGACTGCGTTTGTGCGTGTTATGTACAAAGCATATACCCTTAATTCGTACCCTCCAAAAATAAAAACGGCCTATATCATATGTATAATTTTAAAAGAACGAATACAGAAATCAATTTACTTGTTTTTATAAAAACAAGTCTTTGACATGAGCAGTATGGGAAAACGAACCACGAAGATGGTTTGTTTTATTGAAAATCATCAATATATATAAAATAATTAGATCTGTGATAACAGCAATATAGCTAGTTCTATTGCAACACTGTAAGCTTGACGGCATGATTTTTTGTTAAGACATAATTTTCATTTAAAGCAACACAATAAGCCCCATTTGAATATTTACGGTATTTGTGAATAGCATAATGAATATCTGCGATAAGAATGAAAATGTCAGTTCTTATTGAAATATCAACAACTGAATGGTATATTTCATTCTAAACAATATCCGTGATATGAGTTACATTTACTTGGTCCAAATAGAAATAGTTATTGCTAATGAATATTTTTCTTTATCCAAATTGAGCATTTGTATTATTATGCAATACATGTAATCATATTTAAGACAGCAGCACACTGACAACTAACTTGCACATATAAATGAAACATGGCACAAAATGTGGAAAGAAGGACCTTAATGTGCTCGGAGTCTATGTTATATGAGTATTTTGGGTCGAATAAGCAAAAAATGAAAACAGCTATCGGTACCCTCTTTCGAAGCATTGGCCCTAAAATGTCACTGTCGGTCATGATGACAGAATTTTGAACACCTATGCATTATTCTGATTCATAATTGAGTGATAGAGAACTCGACAAAGTGTACCACATGCATAGACACTTGTTAACAGATGAAGACATAAACTGTAAAATATAATATATAAAATCTCGTCGACAATTACCATATTTTAAATTTTAGTCATATACTAGTAAATGATTTAATTGAATGTTATCGTTGAAATATCAAGCCTTTTTTTTCATATGCAATGTGTATACATTAAAATTACAAAATACCGAACTCCTTGGAAATTCAAATAAAATATCTCATCCACAATTACCCTATCTTTAATTTTACTCATATCCTAGTAAATTTAATTTGATTTAATTGAATGTTATCGTTGAAGTATCACAGCATTTCTTTTATATGCAATGTGTATACAGTAAAATTACAAAATATCGAATTCCTAGGAAATTCAAAACTGAAAGTCTCTAAGCAAATGGCCAAATCAAAAGCTCAATCATATCGAACGAATGGATACAAACTGTCACATATTTATGATATTAGCTGATACCAAAAAGTAAAAAAAACAAATATACCGAACTCCGAGGAAATTCAAAACAGAAAGTCCATAATCAAATGGCCAAATCAAAAGTTCACTCACATCAAACGAACGGATTACAACTGTCATATTTCTGACTTGATATTGTCTTATATCGAAAAACGGTATATTTTAATTGTATAGCTATCTAAACCCCCCACTTGCATGACAGTCGCATAAAATTCCGTTTTTATTGATAACGATGTGTGAACGAGACATAATAGGTTAGATAATTTCCACTAAACTTTTCAAGGACATTTGTTATTGATTGACTAGTACTTGGTACTCTATTTACGTTGTATTCATGTGCATATTAATAAAATAATGTATTGGGTAAACATCCATGATCAGGGAATATAACACAAATCAATTTTAGTAGACATAAGTGGTTGTCATTTATTGCTGAAAATCATATTTGTTTTTCGTTTATTAATTTGTACATAAATCGGGCAGTTAGTTTTCTCATTTGAATTGTTTTATATAATTGTCATTTCGGAGCCTTTTAAAGCTAACTATGCGGTTGTGGTTTTACTTATTGATGAAGACAGTACGTTGACCTAAGGTTGTTAATGTCTCAGTCATTTGGTTTCTTGTGGAGTGTTGTTTCATTGGCAATCACACCACATCTTTAAAACTAAACGGAAGTGTAGTGTGTTGTCAATGGCAGCGCTTCTATGACACAATTGTTAAACAAACTGAGAAACATTGAAACAAAAATATAATTCAAATCCAACATAATATTTACTAGATATAAGAAGATGTGGTATACGTGCCATTGAAACAACTCTCCATCCAAGTCACAATTTGTAAAAGTAAACCAATAAAGGTCAAAGTACAGCATTTTACGCGGAGCTTTGGCTCACACCGAACAGCAAGCTATAAAGGGCCCCACAAATTTACTGTATGAATTACTGGTGTTTCCAAATGAAAGTTCAAAAATTACTAAACCGACTTGATATGAATCTTTTTTACATTCTTTGTTTTTTTCTTCAAATGTCCAAATAAATAAAATATAGATTCCAGTCAGACATTTTACCTTTCTATATGCATATTTACCTGCACGTTAGTCTCTATATTTATAATTTACAGACGCACAGATAAAACATATCTGAAACTGTACGCAACAAGGAAGGTATGTCTTTATGTCACATGATTGACTACGTAAACATTCTACATTGTTAACCACGTGATACGTTATATGAATGGTATTTAATTTGAAACACACCAAATGGGACCTTTATGATAAAGGTTAAAACCAATTTAAGATAAAATGGTTAAAGATATCAAAAAGATATTCTTTACTCATATCTTGTATGATCAAGACATTTTAAAATTCGATACTAACAAAAATTTGTATTATTAGATAAGATAGAATTTAATTTTTTGATTGGTCAATCTTCAGATGTGAAGTAGACATAAAATTGTGTATCAGTTTGTACGAGATTTGATTTGATTTTGGTGTTTTAACGCCACTTTTAAGCACCGAATTTTGGTTATTTCGTAGCGGCCAGTTTTTATTGGTGGAGGAAGCCGGTGTGCCCAGAGAAAACCACCGACCTCCGATAGGAAAACTGACAATCCTAGTCAATTAAGATTGGAGTCGAGTGCACCCGCACAAGCGGGGTTTGAACTCACAACCTCAGTGTTGACTGGCTAGTGATTACAGTAGTAACTACTTAGACCACTCGATCGGTCACCGAGGTCCCTATAGTTTATACGAGATGTACAACCACTGGGTCAATGACACTGCATGTGATTGATATTGATATGCTAATTTTCTATTCTTTTTTTTTTATATATATAAAATTGTGAATTATTCGAAACTCTAAATAAACTCATCATAGATACCAGGATTAAAATTTTATATTTGCGCACGACGCGCGTTTCGTCTATAAACGACTGATCAGTGACGCTCGAATCAAAAAAAGTTTAAAAGGCGAAAAAAAAGTACGAAATTGAAGAGCATTGTAAGGCTTTTCTAACCTCAGACATATTTTGCCTTTAATTGTACTGCAGTGTCTGTCGTGTGTTGCAGTTGATCATATTTGTTTTTTTCGTTTACTAGTATTGTATGTAATGTTTTAAATATTACGCAGACTGTTAGTCTCTCGTTTGAATAGTTTTACATTTATCATTTCGGGATCCTTTATAGCGTTGTATGATTTATCGGTTATGCTCATTGTTGAAGGTCGAACAGTGACCTATATTTGGTGAACTCTACATCATTTACTGACGCAGAGTGGTTTTATTGACAATCATACAACAACTACACGTACGTATTTTTGTAATATCCTAGTTTTGCACAATATTCGGAATATTTTATTTAAATTATCTTCAACTTTGTATTTGATTTGGCAGTTCAACTGTTTTGACTGATGAGTATTATGTAAACCAAACGTGCGTCTGACTTACCATATTATAAGCCTATTATTTAATAAGTGTAACAATTCCCATAAAGGTCAAGCATATAGGAGCTTTAAATATGAGATGGATTTTTTAAAGTAAAAAATAACTTTGAAAATCCGTTACAGTACTCACCAATTTCGCCTTTTTGAACGCAAATAAAAAAAGGAAATAATTGAAAAATAATTCACGGCACTCAGATCAACTGGCAGTTGACAGACTGGTCGGTCATCTAAATGATAAATGTATCTACCGAAGCTTAGATAAAATCTGATAAATGAGACAAACGATATTGCCTTACAACAGGAAATATAAGGAAAACTAAACTTGTTGTTACGATAATAACTTAATAGCCAGGGAGCTTGGTACTTTTCCTATATTATGAGTATTATCTTACGTCTATATTTAAACGGGGCTGGCGTAGTTTTATTACATCCGGTACTGCTTACAAGGATGACTCTTTTGGGTAAGTTGAAACCCTAAGACGGCAAAACTGGGATGTTTATCTATACCCTGGGATATCCTAGGGTGATATGTTTTGAAGTCCACCTTAAATTGAGATTATTTAGAAATTCATATTACATTTGTTCCACGTTGAAATGTCCCCATAATATATACTCCATATGCAGTCTCTACTGAAATGTAGCTACATAGACATGGCTTTTGGACAATTCTATCAAAATAAGAAACTGTTGTAAATTTTTGTTCTCGATCGACAACTATTTTCAATTTCAATCTGTAAGTATAATTTGGTTATACAGTTCTTCAACTCTTTCTGTTCTTTTTAATCCTTGGCTTTCTAATATTCGTCTAAGATTGTTCCCTAATGTCTAGGCGAGTATCGAATATATAGAAAAATCGCTTTTATATCCTGTTGTTGTGGATTAACTGTGGTATGTGTTGTTTCACTGGGCTAGATGCTTTCACCGTTGTTACCATATTGTGAACTATAGCTGCTTAAATCTGCTTCATGTTGACCTTGTTATATAGTTGTCTCATTGGAAACCATACCGCGTCTTCGTATTTTTTCTTTTCTAAAATGAGTTTGTCATAAAGCGGAACGTGAAGTTAATGGATACGGCTAGCTTATTATTATTCTGTCCTGGATGTGTTTTGCCGCGTATGAATAAAGAAAGAAGTCGACAAGAAGAGGAGCACAGTTACTCCTCAACGTAATATGTTGTCATAACTAAAGTCATTGATATTTGTTTTGAATTATTAAACATTGTAACATTGTTACAAATTTAGGATTAGGAATTCTACTGGTAGTGTAAAGGAGTCTTGAGAAGTGCCTGTATAAAAAGAACTTTAAACGAAACAAGGAAATGTTAGCGACGACATTAAGAAATCAAACCTTGATCATTCAAAATACTGACTGGCTGTTCAAAAGCACGCCTATCAAATAAAACAAATACGGTGCAATTACACAAATAATTTAAGGCATCCTGATTATTTCATTAACGTAGTACTTTTTGCTTAAGTGGTTGAGACATACCCTAAAAAAAAATTGCTTGTTAGAAATTTTCCATATGTTAAGTTTATGGTTTCAATAGTAACAAAGGTCATTCAACTTTTAGAACATTTTGCAATCTTAGATAACAGGTATCATATGTGTGATGGTTTGGAAGGTTTGATCAAATATCCAATGAGAAATTAAACTGCAAAACATTGATTAAATAGTTATATATTTATAAAAAAATGTACATAGGAATACCAATAAGAAAAGCGATATATAAATTATAAGGCATTTTCCGTAAACAATTTAAAGTTTATATGGACCATATGATCAGTGGCATGTCAAGTCTTCTTTCTTGGTAAATTGATGCCTTTTTTGATAGGCATGATAAGTAATTAAAACAATATTTGGACATGTTTTCCCCCATTAATCTTGGTTCATACAGTTTGATGAGAACTGAAAAGTTAAACGATATAGCTTTATAATCTGATCTAATATGTATGATACATGATCTCACCGTTAAAGCAAGCATTGCATGTTGATTATGAAATGTCAAAATATATGAATACATCTCCATTCTTCCCGACAACAAGCAAAGTCTTCTTTTCATGCAATAATGAACTGTCATGGGATTTTGTAGGCCCGTTTTCAGTCCAACTATCTCCTCTAATGTTTTACCGTCTGTGGAAACCGCGCATACATTATCTGATTTAAATCCAGAGACAAAAAGAATATTGGAACTGTTCGATGACAGGCCGTAAGGAAATTTCATTTTTTCATTCTGCAATTCCCATACCTTTATCTTTATCCTCCAAAATGTAGTTATTTTTTGGAAAACAATAGATCTAGGTTGAAAATCGTCTGCTTGAAGAAATGTTTTCATTACTTTGAAGCTTTTCAAATCTAATACATGAAATTTGGTTTCGGTCGTCACAGCAATTTTATTCTCATCAACAATTGCAAATCGTATAGGAGAAAATGATAAACCAATCCTATAAATAGTACCAGAACTATACTTGTATAAGCACTTGTTGCCCCAATCAGAAAATAGAAATTCATCATTTGGTAAAATGCTACAATCTAGAATCTCATGTTGACTTTCTCCATCCTGAATATGAAATCGATATTTCTCCTCAAATTGCATCGTGTTGATTTTCCTTCCTAGAAACACTTATCGCGCCTGTAAGTTGTGCTTGTCGAGTCTTTTGCAATTTTAGAGGTGTATTCGACGCCCTCCTTTTCACGCTTATTTTTCCAAAAGAGGTAAGATAATATTTTATTGACTGGAGATTTGTTGTGGTTAGTGTAATATTAGTCTAGTTAAATGATTCATTCTCGCACAAACCATGCAGCTCGGTTTCGTAGGAATGAGCACTTATCGTGTATTCAGGAATCGACATAAAAATTTGAAATCTGATGCACTATATCCTAGTAGATTCACGTGCTCCTTCATTTCATTAACCTTCAATTTACGCAATTCAAGATCTGCAAGCGAATTTTGTATCTTACATTCTTTCGATTTAAAAGTTACTTGCAGTTTGTTGGTTAAAATAGTTTCTAATTCATCCAAATAAGAATTTAGAGATGCTCTGAAGATTCTGACGTTTTCTGCACAGCTTACTTTTTGTTTTGCTAACTCTTGAAGATTTGCTGTTCGATCTTTGATTATGCTAGATATATTTGACTGTAAATCAGATAGTGTTGATTCAAGATCCAAAAATGCAGGGAAATGTTTTACATCCTGAATGACTTTTTCTACGGGAATTAAATTGTGACAACCAGTGTGACAATCACTCAGGCATTTGATGCAAAAGGGTTGTTCGTGTTCTCTACAAAAATAGACAAACCGTTCGCCGTGCTCTGTACATTTGATTTTTATATCCTGGACACATTTGGGAATCTTTAAAGCATTTTCAATAGAAATCGTTTCATGTTTCTTTGTTGCTTTTGCAACATCATGATGTGATTTGCATTTCTAACAATAATTCTCGTCACATTCTGGACACCAGAAAATAGCATAATTGGTAACGTGTCGATTATTGCAAATATCACAGAACCTCTGTCCGCTTGTAGATGCTGTTGCCATATCATAAAAAACACAGATTGAATACAGAATCATTGATCGACAAGTTATTTCAATTTTGTCTTTTTCTCTCTTATGAATACATATTTTTATTGGCATAAATGCTAGTGATTCGAGTATATTAATTCAACATAAGAAGACTAAAATCAGTAAGTTTATGTTTTAAGTATTTGTTAAAATTCGCCAATAGTCACACTTACAATCAACATATAAATTTAGAGTAGAAAAGATTAACAATTTTATTGTCTTAGACTGGGAATGTTCAATAACAGGCAAATAAGCATTATAATAAAATATAACACCAACAGCTTGTTCGACAATCTGAATACTCCGGAACAGTGTGCTTCTCAATATCGTAGGTTAATAAAACAGAAGGAGTTGCAACCGTTTCTTCGAAATATTACAACAACAACAACAACAACAACAATACTTTATTTTAAGAGGGTTACACAGTTAGCTATATAACTAATCTTCCCTGAGGCCCTCATCATAAAAAATCAAACAAAATGCAAACATATACATTGCATACATTAGTATAAAAGACAAGTATGATAATAATGTTCAATGCAACTTGATAAAATGTTATGAAAAATAAACGTGATGACATAATCAGTTTTCAATATTTTGTATACAGCTAGGTTGATTTCAATAAATGATCTGTTATTTTGTATTTGAAAGAATTAACATTTGTAATATTTCTTAACGGTATTGGGAGATTATTCCACAAGAATGGTCCAGAATACATAAAAGATTTTTTGAACAATTCTGTTTTTGGTTTAGGGAGTATGAGGTTTCCTTGAGTAGCATTTCTCAAGGGTATGGATTTCTGTCTGAAACATAATGAAACTTGTTAGTAAGATATGATGGTGCGTCATTTTTTAAGCACTTAAATGTCATCACAAACTTGTGATATTTTATTCTCTGTTCAACTGTCATCCAGTTTAAGTGTTTGAATAAGGGCTCGGAAGGAGCGAAAGGGTCTGTTTCTAGTATTAATCTAGCAGCTCTCTTTTGTAATTTTAATATCCTTTTTAAACCCTCACTGCTACAACTACTCCACACTATACAACAATAATCAATTAGTGGCAAGATATAACCATTATAGAATAATTTTCTGCAGTCTAGATTTAGAAATTTCTTAATCTTTAATAGTAGATATAGCCTAGATGAAATTTTTGAGCAGATCACATCAATTTGGTTTGTCCATGTGAGGGAAGGGTCAATTTTAATGCCTAAGAGACTTTCGCATGTGGAAGATTGTATCACTTGATTGTTAATAGTTAAACAACTCTCATTGTAATGTGGCATTGCTTTTTGTTTTGTTCCAATAATCATATATTTTGTTTTATTTTTATTGATGAACATATTGTTATCATTACACCATTCCTCAACACCATGTAAATCTTCTTGTACCTTTGACTGCAGAGTTTGATAACAATTACCAGAAAGATGTAAAGTTGAATCATCAGCATATAAATCAGTGCAACAATTTTTCATATAGATAGGAAGGTCGTTTATGTATAATATAAACAGAAGGGGCCCTAATATGGAGCCTTGGGGGACACCATACTTGATATAAAGTTTATCTGAATGAGCATTACCAATTTGTACTTGTTGAGTTCTTTCATTCAAATACGATTTAAAAAAAGAAACAGCAGCATTATCAAATCCATAAATTTCAAGTTTTTTACAAAGAATATCATGATCTACTACATCAAAAGCTTTCTTAAAATCCAACAGGACTGCTAAGTTGATGTTACCTTCATTCATATCCTGTACCCATTTATCTATGATATTGATAAGGGCAGTTTGGCAAGAGTGTTCTTGTCGAAACCCAGACTGTGCTGGGTGTAAAGATCTAATCTTTTAGATAGTCATACAAATGTTTTGAAACATGCTTTTCTAAAAGTTTTGATAAAACAGGAAGTACAGAAATTGGTCTATAATTTGTTGCCATGAATTTTTCCCCAGCTTTAAAAACAGGGGTTACTCTTGCATTCTTTAGAACACTGGGTAATGTACTTGTATCTATTATTCTGTTAAAAATGTAAGTTAAAGATGAAGTTATGAAGGGAGCACTCAATTTTAAAATTTTAGGTCCTATGTTATCAGATCTGGTGGATTTATTAATGTCAAGTTTGATCATCTCATTAAATTGATCATTTATTGTGACTGGTGGAATTGAAAATTTTATTTGTTTTGACTTAGTAAATTTCTTTTGTACAAATTGAGTTAATTTTGCATAATCATGATTTTTGCTCATACATCTGTCAGTCCTCAGGTTTTCAACACATGATGTAAAAAACTTATTAAAAACATTACAAATATCACTGACATTATTAGTTTTAGCACCATTAGACTAAGAACTTCAGATCCATGTGACGCAAACTATAATGAGAAAATAGCGGGTTTTTCTTTTAACAAAAACTGAGATATCTTGATGTCTTACGACCTCTCACAATAGACAAGTATATATACCAAATATATTTAGCTCGACTCGCAGATATAAAGCAAGCTGTAATTTGATGAAAATAGAAATAGTCCAACCTTACAAGACGTTGGTTTCAATTGAAATCGTATACAGTTAATACACTGGTCAATGTACGTATCGTGTTATCAAGGTCAATGGTTTATTCGAAAGAAGCCAGTAAGGTTACACCATCCGAAAAGAATAAATATATTATGAATTCTGAATTCTGATTAATTTACAATGCATATAATTCAATAGTCCATAATCATTTTTCTTCTATTAATGTAATATAAGTAAAGTCTGATGTAATATTTGATCAAAAGTGGAAAAATATACGTTCTGTATTGTATTCTCGGGTGGTTCTCTATTATTCACATTATCAAAATAATTGAATAATAATAGGAAATGGTCAACCTAAAGCATAAGGCAGAATATATATTTAATTTCCGATGAGATGCACCCGTCATCAGCACAAACGAGTATTTTATAAAAGACAATTAACGTTTTTATTTTTTTGAAACAAATTCTGTCATTTGATATTTAAAAAATGCTGAAATATTTGGCATTTTGATATGGCGTTTTAACACGACTTTATTTTGTCATTACAATGAGATAAAAAAAAAAAACAACGAGTTTTGTCCTTGACGGAACACTCGGGTTTCTCGGGAATATTAAAAGGCATATTGCATATTATAACACTTATACACTTGTTATATGATATATTTAGAAAATATTGCATAGTATAACACTTATATAATATATTTTGTTATGTCAGAAAAACGCCTTTTAATTGTAGCCAACAAAAGACACAAATCAATAATAAAATTTAACAAGATTTATTATACACTAGTTTACAAAAGTATTACACAAAAGAAATGTCAACTTAACTGTCAAAATATGAGTCCAATCTTTTATCTTTTCTTTATCCGGAAATCTTCACGGGAATCCACAGAATATTATATCCAATTGGTCACAATCTAGTATGATGTAGTTTGTAAATAAAAGTGTCAATCCAACTGCTGAGAATGTTGATGTCTATCGATGTCTAAGTCTATCTATGTCTATCTCTAAATCTCTATATTTAACTAACTTTTGGGTCTGCAATTAAATACTCAAACGGAAACTTCTAGACAACGCTAGAAATATAAATTACGCATCTTTTGTTATGATCATTCTGGAAACGTTATGTAAGTGAAATAGAAAGTTCTAATCATTCCATGAGTATCAGTGATTGTTCCAGTGAATTCTAAACTGCATAGTTGTAACACAATGTATACAATAGGCCACACAAAACAAATTAGGCCAACTAAATAAATATGATAGTTACAATATCATAACACCTCCCCCCTTTAAAAAAAGTTTGAGTGTAACAAAAACTTTTCATGAATAATATGTACAAAAATACATACATGTAGTAATATATAGTAAGTATTTTCAAAAATACACAGTATATACACAGTGTTTTAATAAGTTCTAGATAAAGCATCTGCTATTACATTATCTTTACCTTTAATATGTTTTACAATAACATCATATTCCTGTAACAATAAACTGCACCTAGTCAATCTCTGGTTCTTGTTTCTCATTTTATGTATGAAGGTGAGAGGATTATGATCAGTATAAACAAAAATAGGATGCACAGTGGGATTTAAATATACATCAAAATGTTGAAGTGCAGACAACAGTGCAAAACACTCTTTTCAATAGTTGAATAATTTTTCTGATGTTTATCTAATTTCTTAGAAAAATATGATATAGGTTTTCAACATTATCATCTGTTTCCTGATATAAAACAGCTCCAACTCCTACATCGCTTGCATCAACAGCAAGTTTAAATTGTTTTCAAAGTCTGGAGTGATCAGAACTGGACTATTAATTAAAAGTGATTTGCTATTTTCAAAAGCGTTTTGACAATTTTCACTCCAGATGAATTTAGAATCTTTCCGTAAAAGATGAGTCAATGGTTGAACAACAGTAGCAAAATTTGAACAAAATTTTCTGTAAAATCAATCATGCCTAAATATCTCATAAGTTGTTTTTATTTGTAGGAGGAGGAAATTTAGTAATTGCGTCCACTTTAGCCGTAATAGGTTTCACTTGACCTTGGCCAACTGTATGCCCTAAATAATCAACAGTGGCCTGGCAAAATTCACTTTTACCAAGATTAACAGTCAAATTTGATTGTGACAATCTGTCAAAAGTATCATATAAATGTGTTAAATGCTCTTCCCAGCTATCACTACATACAATAAGACCATCAATATAAGCATAACAACAGTCTAAATCTTTTATAACATTATTGATCATTCTTTGAAATGTAGCTGGAGCACTTTTCATGCCAAACGGCATTACAGTATATTGAAATAAGCCATCTGATGTGACAAAAGCTGATATTTCTCGAGCTCTCTGTGTCAATGGGACTTGCCAGTAACCTTTCAATAAATCAAATTTGCTCACAAATTTTGCTTGCCTAATAATATCAATGCAATCGTCTATCCTTGGAATCGGATAGGAATCAGATTTTGAAACAGAATTCACTTTTCTGAAATCAGTTACGAAACGAAAGGTTTTATCTGGTTTGGGCACAAGCAGACAAGGAGAGCTCCATTCACTGTTACTCGGCTCAATAATATCATTGTCAAGCATATATTTAATTTCTTTTCTCATAAATTCAACTTTGAGTGGATTGAGCCGGTAAGGATGTTGCTTAATTGGAGAAGCATCACCTACATCGACATCATGACAAACAGCAGTGGTTTTGTTTGGCACATCTGGAAAAAGATTTTAAAAGAAAATACCAAAGCTTTTAATTTTCTCTACGATCAAAAGACAGATGTGCAAGTTTTGAATCTAAATTTGACAAAATTTCTGAATTTTTCAATCTAACTGTCTCTTCTATAGTTTTATAACTAAAAGGTGGTTCAGTTACATCTGGTTTGTCATGATTGTTCTCCAATTTAACCATGGCTAAAGTGGCAACTGGTTTACTCTCACCTTCATTAGTACGCTCAAAATATGGTTTTAACATATTAATGTGACACATTCTATTTTGTTTACGCCGACCTAGTGTTTTTACAATATAATTCAAATCATTAATTTTACTCTCTATGGTATAAGGACCACAATATTTAGCTTGTAATGGATGTCCAGGGACTGGCAAAAATACAAGTACCTTATCACCTGGCTCAAAAACTCTGTCCCTGGCATCTTTATCATACCATATTTTCATCTTATTCTGAACAGTTTTCAAATTGTTCTGAGCAATTTGACAAGCAGTATACAATTTTTTCTTTAAATCTAGATACATAGTCTAGAAGATTCAAGTCAGTGTGTTCAGTAAGCCATTTTCCTTAATCAATTTTAAAGGTCCCTTACAGTATGACCAAATACCAACTCAAAGGGACTAAAACCAAGGATTCTTGAACAGCCTCTCGGACCGCAAAAGTAAAAGTGAACACCATCATCCCAGTCCCTGTCAAATTGAAGACAAAAGTTCTAATCATGTTCTTCAATGTTTGATGAAAACGTTCTAAGGCACCTTGAGATTCTGGATGGTAAGCACTTGACCTATACTGAGCAATCCCTAACTGGTACACGACTTGCTGAAATAAACCTGACATGAAATTTGAACCCTGGTCGGACTGTATAGACTTTGGAAGTCCTACTAGCGTGAAAAATTTGATCAGAGCTTTGACAATAGTAGGTGTCTTGATATTCCTTAACGGAATAGCCTCTGGAAAGCGCGTGGAGGTACACATCATTGTCAATAAATACGAATTTCCGGTCTTGGTCTTCGATAAAGGTCCAACGCAATCAATGAGTACTCGGCTGAATGATTCTTCAAAGGCTGGAATAGGCAGAAGTGGTGCTGGTGGTATTTTCTGGTTAGGCTTACCAACAACCTGGCATATATGGCATGATTTGCAGTATTCTGCGACATCACTTCTTAATCTTGGCCAGTAGAAATGCTGTAAGATCTTAAGGCAAGTCTTCCTTATGCCTAAGTGTCCCGCCAAGGGGGTGTCATGAGCAAGACCAATAATGTCTTGCCTATAAACTTTAGGCACCACCACTTGGTATACCACTCTCCATTCCTCCTCTGGGGTAGCATCAGGGGGCCTCCACTTTCTCATTAAAATGCCGTCTTGATGGTAATAGCATTCGGCCACTTTGTCTGCTTCTTCCTGTGGTTGAGCCCTCTTGCAGAGCTGAAGAACCACAGGGTCTTTATTTTGTTCTTCGACAAATTTCCTTCGGTCTAATGAATGGCTGTTTACGTCTGGCCAAGCATAATTACATTCTTGCTAATGCTAGGTGGTCTTATTACGGCCTTCTCTGAGCTACCGGGACCTTCGATGTTGGCTAGAAAGGTGTCAGAATGGTCCATGTAATCAAACTGGTCTTCTTGCAAATCCTCATTTTTTTGTTTTCTAGCCATCGCCCTAGTAATGACACAAGCTGGATATAGTTCAGCATCATCTTCAGGTGATTTAGCATCCACCACCGGTTCACTGGTAACAATTGGTTCAGCAACCACCTTGTTCCTAGCTAGATCATTTCCTAGCAATAATGAAACACCCTCAACAGGGAGATTAGGACGAACACCCACAACAACTGGTCCAGTAATCAAATCTGACTTCAGATAAATACGATGGAGGGGAACATCTATACAACCTAACTCCACACCTTGTAACAAAACGGAGGCACCAACAAAAGTCTCCTCGGACAAAGGCAACACACCTTCTAACTATAAAGACTGAGAAGCTCCAGTGTCCCGTAAAATCTTAATAGGCTGAGGATTAGTTTTATCAACAATAGAAACAAACCCATCAGACATAAAGGGTATATAATCCTCCATGTAATCACAAAAACTGGACTTAAAAACCTGACTCGCAGGACATTCCAACGTATGGGTAAAACGGGGTGTCGTACAAGTACTGGTCTTGGGCTTATTATCTCTTTCATTCTTCTTCTGGAGTCTAAAACAATCAGCCATCAGGTGACCATTCTTCTTACAATAAGCACAAGTCAGTGACTTCTTTTCAAAAGTTTCAAACTTTGGACTAGACATATTATAACTAGACTGTCTCTTATTCTGTGCAACAGGCTTACTATCAGTACGCTCAGTGCTTTGATTCTTGTAATTTCCACTCGAAGTATTAAAATTTTGACCTTTGAAACTTCTTTTATGTGAAAGGGTATAATTATCGGAAATAACAGCTGCATCTTGCAATGTCTCAACAGTTTTGTCATCTAAATGTGTTTTTAAGTCTAAATGAACACACTGCTTGAACTCTTCTAATAACATCAATTGTCTTAAATTATCAAAATTTTTATCTATTTTCTTTGACGTAAGCCATTTATCAAATAGATCTTCTTTTCCTAGCAAATTCAACATAGGTTTGTGAATCAAACTTTTATAAGACCTAAATTTCTGTCTACATGCTTCTGGCACTAGCTCATAGGCTTTCAAAACTTCCTTTTTAACCTTGTCATAATCAGAACTATTTTCTGATGAAAGTGCTGAGTAAATTTCAGCGGCCTTGCCCTCAAAAACACTTTGCAGCATTGTAGTCCAAAAAGGTTTCGGCCATTTCAAATTTTGAGCAATTTTCTCAAACTGTGGAAAAAATTTGTCAACTGTTTGTTCACAAAATTTGGGAACCAAACGTATGTTTTTTGCTGCATCAACATTAAGATGTTCTGTTTTTGACTGGAATTTAGTGTTGCTTTCTTCTTTTGCCATTTCAATTTTCATTTTTTTAATCTCTAACCTTTCTCTCATTTCAAGTTCTGCCTGTTTTAATTTCAATTCATCTTGTTTTAATTTAAATTCATCTTCTTTTTCTTTTTTCTCCATCTCTAACCTTTCCTTCGTTTCAAGTTCTGCCTGCCTTTCTTCTTTTTCTAATTGTTTTATTTTGATTTCGTTTTCCAATTGTTTTAATTTAAATTCATGTTCTAATTCAAGCTGTTTTAATTTGGTAGCATCAACATTTTCGACCTTAAGTTCAAGAGCCTCTTCACCAAAAATTTCTGAGTCAACTAATTTGTCTATTACCAAATTTTTTATAATTTGTTTTCTCATAGACACTCTAAAGTCTAATTTCAGATGTTTTACAAAGCAACACTAATTCCTCTTTCTTTAAATTATCAAACCCTTCCAGTTCTGGCGTTTTCATAAATTTACCGGCATCAAATGCCATATTGTAGAATTTTGTTGGCTAGTTCTAATAAAAATATTGAAAAAATTTTAATAAGATATTAACGTTATCCCGGACTTGAGCCCCCAATTTCTGTTATGTCAGAAAAACGCCTTTTAATTGTAGCCAACAAAAGACACAAATCAATAATAAAATTTAACAAGATTTATTATACACTAGTTTACAAAAAGTATTACACAAAAAGAAATGTCAACTTAACTGTCAAAATATGAGTCCAATCTTTTATCTTTTCTTTATCCGGAAATCTTCACGGGAATCCACAGAATATTATATCAAATTGGTCACAATCTAGTATGATGTAGTTTGTAAATAAAAGTGTCAATCCAACTGCTGAGAATGTTGATGTCTATCGATGTCTAAGTCTATCTATGTCTATCTCTAAATCTCTATATTTAACTAACTTTTGGGTCTGCATTTAAATACTCAAACGGAAACTTCTAGACAACGCTAGAAATATAAATTACGCATCTTTTGTTATGATCATTCTGGAAACGTTATGTAAGTGAAATAGAAAGTTCTAATCATTCCATGAGTATCAGTGATTGTTCCAGTGAATTCTAAACTGCATAGTTGTAACACAATGTATACAATAGGCCACACAAAACAAATTAGGCCAACTAAATAAATATGATAGTTACAATATCATAACACCTCCCCTTTAAAAAAGTTTGAGTGTAACAAAAACTTTTCATGAATAATATGTACAAAAATACATACATGTAGTAATATATAGTAAGTATTTTCAAAATACACAGTATATACACAGTGTTTTAATAAGTTCTAGATAAAGCATCTGCTATTACATTATCTTTACTTTAATATGTTTTACACAATATCATAACAATCTATAAAATTTATGTACACTGTACAGCCTCTATCTCCCTACATTTAGATGTTAATACAGTAACACTCATCCCTGTGCTAGTCGTTAGTAGATTTATATATATAGCATGACTAAATATAACTTGCTGTTATGTCAGACCTATTGTGTCTTAGACCTTCAATTAACAGTCAGGGATCAAAAGATCTTTCTGTGTATAAAATGATAATTTTTGAGTATTTAATTGATGCATTATTCTTGTGCATATTAATACAAGGAGATGTGGGGTATAGTATGTTCTATAGACCAAAGTTCATTGCAATGATAGAAAGTCAATAAAAGGAGCTTAACATAAAAACGTATACTTTGAAGCCGTTGAAAAGAGTTGAAGAATTATACCGGTGTACATTTATCAGACACCGATCCAACAACACCGCTCATCATACTTGTCAAATTGAAAACAAAAATGTACAATAAAGACTATAATATCACTATCAGTGAGAATGTTCGATTAAAATGAAAGTTCAAAGTACTCAACTTGCTGATATACACCGTATCGACCTTGCTTTTCTAATATCAACTCCCAAATATCTTACCTTTGCTTATTTATCAAACTGCATATTAGCCTCTATATTTTGCGTCTTAATGAATTACACTGTGGTCAAATTGAACATTTTTTCCCAATTGCGTACACAGAAAGGAAGTTTTTCGATTAGACGTCACGTGATTCCTCAAGTAAACACTATACGTTGTGATACATTATAAAATAAAATAAACTAACAATTGATACCAAGATTAAAATTATGTAAAGGTAATTGTAAATCACAGTTTTATACACGCAATTTCAATGTTTATGAGGTATACAATTCTTTACTTCTGAATCCGATGGATCACCAATATAAATTAAAGAGTCGGAAAAATCAAAGGTAGCAGTGCAGTCCCTGAAACTACCACTACCCTTTTAATTTATCTTTTTTTTAAATGTTCGCAATGTGATGTTTTTCGACTTGATCGGTTTTTTTTATTTTGGTTTTTGTTTTTTGCCATGGCGTTTTCAGTTTTTGATCGACTCATGATTATTTAGAATGTTCCTTCGGTTTTTCGGCCTTTTTAAAATAAGTTTTTTGACAGTGTATTGTGGAGCTTCGTCTTTTCCTTTTGCATTGTTTTGGCCTTGTGCTACAAGTGTTTCTTCGATCTTTAATGTTTGTTTGTTCCTAATTGGTATCATCTCTCCTTTGAAAAAAGATATACACAAACCTGGACTTCTAGAATTCTAGTTGACACTTATATGTATTTTTTTTTTAGTTTCAAATACATTTTTTTAACATGGCCGTTCAAATTAGTGATCAGTAAATAGTTCAGATTAAATCTAAGTGGTGACAGTAAAATTATCTGTTTATCTTGAACTTTTTCAATGGGATTATTAATTTATGTGGTAGTATTAGTTTTAGTGATGGAAAATATGCATATACAATTATGCTTTAGCATCATGTGTCTCTGTTGTTTCTTTTTTATAGGTGCATTGTTTTCTTATTGGTGGCTTTTAGTATCATTTTTTATTTTGTTTATATATAGATTACTTTGTGTCTCGCTGACAACATTAAGTATACTGTTTACTCACAAAAGAATACTGTATTACATTGTATGTGTGCTTATAAAGATATATGTTTTAGGCGGGTGACATTAACCAAAACATTTCATTCTTAATGCACCCACCTAATAACGGCTAAATCATATACCATTCAAAGCACATCATCTGTACTATCGTTTTTGCCCGGTCGTCAAATATTCGTATGGTGCAGTTTCCGTCAAATCACAATGATATATAATATAGCCGTATGTTATGTGGGTGCATTACAGTCGTTAATTATGCGTCTTTTTGAAAACTGGCATTCGCCTTTTTTGGTTTTGAATGATGCCTTACGCAAAACTATATTTATGGTCTATGGCTATGATACTCATAATTAATGCACGAATATCATTAGTTTGCCACTTTGAATTCTATTTTTAACATTTAACATATATCCAAAAGGATACGTCTCCTTATTTGCAGATTTTTTCTAACTGATGATTTTTTTTACTGCTTTTTCTCTTTCCATAACAGTTTTTGGCATGCGTTCCCAAAAATGTGTATCAATATAAAAAAAGAACCTTAATTTTCTTTCTCTCGGAAAATAACAAAGGATAAGAAATGTCTACAAAATTCATTAAAAATACTGTTGGCATATAATTTGTACCCAGACACGCATTGCGTTTGCATAAGATTCATTCAAGACAATTAAAAAACCAAAAAATACTTTAAGTTATGCACCATACAGACAATGCAATCTATATGCTTGAGAGTAGACACATCTTAGTCCTGGAAAGAATTCAATATTCAATGACTGTAAATTTACAGAAAAGAATATAAATGATATTTCATGTCAACACACAAAATACTGACTACTGGTCCGGTAATACACCTGAGTACCAAACGTCTAGTTGCACCAGCCTAGGGTTTGTAAAAACTCATTAAAGATACCAGGCTCAATACAAAGACTGTAGTCTTTAAAAAGAAAAAGAAAAAAGTATTCACTTTTGTATGTATTCTGTTCTTCAAACAGTTCTATTTTCAAGTTTAATAACAAAACTTTGAATTTTTGAAATACTAAGGCTTTTCTACCTCAGGAATAGATTACCTTAGCTGTATTTGGCAAAACTTTTAGGAATTTTTGGTCCTCAATGCTCTTCAACTTCGTACTTTATTTGGCCTTTTAAACATTTTTTGATTCGAGCGTCACTGATGAGTATTTTGTAGACGAAACGCACGTCTGGCTTAAATATAAAATTTCAATCCTGGTATCTATGATGAGTTTATTTACTACCACTGGGTCGATGCCACTGCTGGTGGAGATTTATTTCCCGAGGGTATCACCAGCCAAGTAGTCAGCACTTTTGTGTTGACTTGAGTTATCATTGATATGTTCATAATCATAAATTGACTGTTAACAAAACTTTGAATTTTTGAAATACTAAGGCTTTTCTACCTCAGTAATAGATTATCTTAGCTGTATTTGGCAAAACTTTTAGGAAATTTTGGTCCTCAATGCTCTTCAACTTCGTACCTTATTTGGCCTTTTTAACATTTTTTTTGATTCGAGCGTCATTGATGAGTCTTTTGTAGACGAAACGCGTGTCTGGCGTAAATATAAAATTTCAATCCTGGTATCTATGATGAGTTTATTTACTACCACTGGGTCGATGCCACTGCTGGTGGAGATTTATTTCCCCGAGGGTATCACTAGCCCAGTAGTCAGCACTTTTGTGGTTGACTTGAGTTATCATTGATATGTTCATAATTATAAATTAACTGTTAACAAAACTTTGAATTTTTGAAATACTAAGGCTTTTCTACCTCAGGAATAGATTACCTTAGCTGTAGTTGGCAAAACTTTTAGGAATTTTTGGTCCTCAATACTCTTCAACTTCGTACTTTATTTGGCCTTTTTAACATTTTTTTATTTGAGCGTCGCTGATGAGTCTTTTGTAGACGAAACGCGCGTCTGGCGTAGATATAAAATTTCAATCCTGGTATCTATGATGAGTTTATTTACTACCACTGGGTCGATGCCACTGCTGGAGGAGATTTATTTCCCCGAGTGTATCACCAACCCAGTAATCAGCACTTTTGTGGTTGACTTGAGTTATCATTGATATGTTCATAATTATAAAATAACTGTTAACAAAACTTTATATTTTTGAAATACTAAGGATTTTCTACCTCAGGAATAGATTACCTTAGTTGTATTTGGCAAAACGTTTAGGAATTTTTGGTCCTCAATGCTCTTCAACTTCGTACTTTATTTCGCCTTTTTAACATTTTTTTATTCGAGCGTCACTGATGAGTCTTTTGTAGACGAAACGCGTGTCTGGCGTAAATATAAAAGTTCAATCCTGGTATCTATGATGAGTTTATATACAGAGCTTTGTAAGGAATGCGTTTTGTTGTTGAACAAATTTTAAAATGTATCTATTTTATCAATAAAAGTTATATATTTCTTTAAGGAATTTAACTTTATTCACTTTGTGCAATGAAAACTTCCACATTTGTTTTTATATATCATTAAGTCCTCAGTTTTGAAAATGTATCCAATAAATGAATTTATTTGAAGTTCATGCAGTATAAACAAACAGACCAACGAAACAAACAATATATTAATAACTTTTTAAAACATAACTACATACAAAACTTTTAAATACTACTTGAAGTAAGTTGTTCCGTCAATTTAAATAAAGTTGATTTCTTTATAATACATATACTTTTGTTATATTCAAATTAAGAACAAAAGTAAATTAAATGTTAGTAAAAATATTTTTGAGTTATCATGTAATGATGTGAACATTTTACTTTTCAGATATATTCTTGTACCAATTAAAAAAGTAAAATCACAAAATAACTCTGAGAAAAATTCAGAAAGGAAAGTCCCTAATCAAATGGCAAAATCAAAATCTCAAACACATCAAATGAATGCATAACAACTGTCATATTCCTGACTTATATGCAAGAGACCTATTTTCTTCTTGAGTTATGAGAAAGAACTGACATCAAGGCGCCGTTGTTCGTCATCAGGAGAATTTAGTAGTACTTGAATAGATATAGGAAGATATGGTATGAGTGCCAATGAGACAACTCTCCATCCAAGTAACAATTTATTAAAGTAAACCGTTATAGGTCAAGGTACGGCTTCAACACGGAGCATTGGCTTGACGTATGGTTTTACAAATAGGACATGTTAACACAGAATTAGAAGATTATTCTACAGTCCAAAACGATAATAAGGGGGAATCTACTTGATTTCGAAAAATGAAAAGTGATTTGAAAGTGCTTATTCATATTAGTAAACGTGTACGAAGATCTTGAAAAATTGGGTTTCCGACATGATAAAATGAAAAAAAAAACCTTTTGATATTGGTATTTTTAAATTGAAAAATATATTAGAATTGTCTAATGTTTATCAGGTAGCTTTAACTTGGCATGTATTCTTTACTGTTTTAAACTTGTTTCCTTTTTTAAAATCAAATTATGTGAGTGTATGTTTGTTGACAATTAAGTTCAATGCTTGTGGATCATGAGCCTCTGGTTTTAACTTAATACTTTTAAAATAACAGTGAATTATGTTATCTAATTGAAAATGTATTTGAAAAACAGTCTATCATAACCCTCGAATAGTTTCTTTGTTTACAAATAATGAATACATAGTAAGTAATGAATCACAAAAGATTTTGAACAGAGTAAATGAAACCATTTTCGGCAGACCAAATTTATCAGAGATGTTTTGATTTGTCCAATGTCATTGGTATACAAGTATACAAATTATTATATTTAATTTTCGTCATAGTCTATGCAGTTAAGTATAACATATTAACTATCCACGTAGAATAGCCTTATAGAAATATATTTAGACCATTTTGAGCCAAAATTTACTTGTTATGAGTTTGCATTAAAAATTGAGGATACATGCGCTCCATAGTATACTAATTTAAGATTTCCAGAAAACTAGGGGTTATTTTTGGAGTACCTCTGTTCGAAGGTCATTTCTTTTTTAGAAGCCTTTGAAGGTATGTTGAAAATTGGCATGTAGAAAGCTGATACATGTAGAACTCATGATATACCTGGTTTCTATGAGGTTAAACTTAAGGTAAAATATTTAAAAAGCTGTGAAAATTGCAAAATTTGGTTGAACAGATAGGGATTTTTAATTGGTGGTCTAACTAGCATAGTTCCTGTTTTAGATCATGCATCCATAGGCATTTATGAATTAATTACAAATATCAAAATATTCCGTAATGTTGCTAGAACTTCTGTGTAAGTATACTCATTCAGCTGTCATACTGTGATTATGAATGGAACCTAGTCCGATCTTTTTTTTTCAAATCAACTCTTGTTAATTGATTTTTTTTTGTTCATATGCATTCCTTTTTAACTCTTCATTCCGCCAACTATTAAACACATACACGATTATTTTTTTATAAAAACAAATTGAGCACCTGGTACCTATAAATACATCAATGTTCCATTTCACAAGCGTTCAAACTCAGTAAATCGAAACAGAATGGTCAAATAAAAAAACCTACAGTAATAGAAGCCCATATGTTAACTTCTTGAGATGTAATTTATTTTACAAGTATGCGTTGTCGGGTTACTGTATTGTTGGAGTTTATCCGAAATCTATTATTATATGCGCGTAGAAATGTAAGCGACGTACACATTCAAAATACGACAGTGCAATTTGCAATATCAATATATGTACGTAATGTACCTATTGCTATAGATACATTGAATTTTGATGACATGATTGATGATTTACGTACTTTCTCAATGATTTTTGGAAATATAAATACAAATAAAAACCTACTATAGAGATTGACTCTAAACAATAGATTAGTCCATACTTGTAGGAAGTTTGTGAATTTAGTATTATATCATAATTTGATTGACCCATCTTGTTATCGAGTATCCAGATTCGGTTTTGTTTCTTTACAGTCGTTTGTGTAAGTTTTTGTTAAGATTGCTGTATAGTTGACTCTCTTTTTATTCATATGATTTATTATTTTCTGTTTTGTTGTTTGTTTCAGCTACACTAAATTCACATTTATATACACATAATTTATTCATATATCTAATTCAGGAACACGTCTATTATATGAAAACAATTTCATTTTCTTCTCGGCAAATCAACCCTATAAAAAAACGATTGTCACTCACTCCATCGGTTCAAAGAGGAATAACTCATTAACGTTTTCAGTTTCCGCAACGTCATAAACTGCTGACGGCATAGTACTGTTGTGCTTTTATGTGTGCATTGACAATAGAGAGATTTGTCTTTAAAATATGTTTCATTTGTTAGTTCTATTTATCCTGTAATTTTACAGCAAACAACAACGTCCCTTTTTAAGCTTAAAGATGGCAACTCTTTTAATTCAACGTTTTCTTCGTTTATCAGTTTTAACAATAACAATATAACTTATTTGGAAACACTCAGACACATATTTATATGTGCAACAAGAGGCAAAATACATAGTCATAATTATGGTTACTACAAAACAATGTTAACATATAATCATATTAATTACAATATTTTAACTAATTTTTTAATAAACAGTGTTAAGTTTTTAAGAACTTTGATATTGTTGTATTTGAGTTAAACTCGTAAAGGAAAAAATCACATTTTCCATTTTATGACAAAGACACTTTGAGAAATCAAATAGTTGCTGATTCTTGTCTAAATATATGTGAGAATACTATCCGGTTATATCATAATTAAGATTTACGTCCCAATCTTAAAGCCCTCTTTGGTTTAATTGACGTAATCGAAAGGTTCATTGGTCCTACAAGTTGTGCTGCACGAGTTTTTTGTACATTCAATTTTATGTTCGAAGGATTAACTCTGACGTTAGGTTTCCCGAAAGACTTTATGTTATCCTTCACTGATTGGATAATTGTTGATCCAATTGAAATTTCAATCCAATTGAACGATCCTCGGTCATACAAATCCTGCAGGCCAGTTTCAGTAGTGTTTGCTGACTTTGTTAATTCACGTATGGCCATGAAAGACTGAAATCAAGATGCAATACTTTTCACAATGTTAACATCTTCTTGCATTTCACAAATCTTAGATTTCTGCAATTAAAATCTTCAAGCATATTTTGTATCCTAAGTTCATTTTCAGTAAATGTTTTCTGTAAATCGAACAGTAGGTCTGATTCAAGGTCATCAAAATACGTGTTAAAGGCATCTCTAGTTATTTTGATTTCCTTTTCACATCTCATTTTCTGCTCTGCAAGGTCAAGAATATTTTCTGTACGATCTTCAATGATGTTCGTTATATTTGTTATCAAATCTGAAAGTGTTGTCTCAAGATCCATATACAAAGGCGAATCCTTTGCATTTTGAACAACTCTATGAAATGAGGTTAACTTTCGACATCCAGTATGCGCGTTGTGAATACATTGAGTACAACATCATGAACATGGGACCCCATGATCGTTACAATATAAAACAAATCTTTCATCATGTTCTGCACAGTTATTTTTTATATCTTGGATGAATTTTGGTAGTTTGAGATTATTTTCGACTGAAATAATTTCATGTTTGCTAGATGCTTTTGCGATTCCATGGTGAATTTTACATTTGTCACAAAAATACTCTTCACATTCCGGACACCGTGCTGTTACATCCTGTGTTATGAATTGGTTAATGCAGATATCACAGAGCTGTTGTTGTATACTAGAAGCCATATTTCTTATGGTCTTTCCCTGAAAATTCAAAAAAGTTAATCATATAATGCGAAACAAATTATGAGAAATAAAGGCAACAGTAGTATACCGCTGTTCGAAAGTCATAAACCGATTGAGAGAAAACAAATCCGGTTTACAAACTAAAACTGAGGTAAACAGATCAACTAAGCAGAATTTTCTTTAAAAAAAGCTAATGAAAAATACTCTGCTTTATTTATAAGTTCATGATAGGAAAGGAAAAATGTATCAGTGTTACTAAGATGTACAATATATGTATTCTGATAACATTGCCTTTCAACAAATATAATGTTCATACATCAATACAAGAGTCTTTCCTCTTTAGACATCAAAATCGATCAAATGAAATTGTAAACTTTTAAAAATGTCTTGCATATCATGTTATTGATGGTCAATGAATCATTGATACAAGATTATCACAGGCCTCATAAAATCTGAATATTAATCAATAATTCATAAATTTAAGGTCAAGGTCAGCTGAACATTGTCAACAGACATTAAGTAATTCCAATGGTTTACCAACTACAGTTTATTGAATGCTCATAAACAATTGAGAATATTTAACGTTGATCAATGAACATAAAGTCGAGGTTAGATGAACCAGGTTAGACGGATTTATATCCCTTCCATACCAAATATTTGATTTTTACATATACAGTACCAGTGAAATTGGAGAAAAGTCAGATGAACCCTGATAAAAATAAAAGGCTGTATTTCTATCACGTAGTGTTTTAGCAATATTTTTTTAACATTGTCATAAAGCAGGAGATTTGGCATGCCATTAAACCATGTATAACCCACCATTATTTCTTAAATGTCCTGTACCAAGTCAAGAATATGGCAGTTGTTATCAAATAGTTCGTTTCTATGTGTGTTGGTGTTTGTTTTTGTTGCACTTCGGTGTTCCTGTTGTTTCTTTGTTTTCCTCTTATAGTTGATGTGTTTCCTTGAGTTTGGTTTGTAACCCGGATGTGTTTTCTCTTAATCGATTTATGACTTTTGAACACAGATATACTACTGTTGCCTTTATTGACTCATTACAGATAGAATTGAGATATAAATTATTGACTTGTGAACCATATAATTTGAGTCAAAGTAAGATAAAGCTTAAAGTCTGACATAAACATCTTAAACTTATTCTAAACCCATAATTTAGTTGACGTTTTAAAAATACAATAAAGTGTATAAGAAGATGACATATCTACAACTATCAAAGTTAAACGAGCCGATTAAGAACTGACAAGAGAACCCGGTCATTTCTTTTAATCTGTTACTCGACTAATAGACGCTTTTAAGTTATTCTTGTTGTTGGTTACAAGAGATGTGACCATGGAATTGAGGTTCAATTTACACAGGTATAACTTCGAAGGGACAAGAATAGGATGGCTTGCCAAGAACGGTTTTGCTGAATTTAGTTGATATCAGGTTTGACCGTAGGTTTCCTTTTGTAATATAAATGAAAAAGACCCCGAAATAACAAATGTAAAATAATTCAAACGAGAAAACTAAAGGCCTAATTTATGTACCAAAAAATGAACGAAAAACAAATATAATGTAAGTAACAAACGACAACCATTGAATTACAAGCTCCTGATCATGACTTTGGACAGGTACATACAGAATGTTTCAGGGTTAAACTAGTTTGAATGCGTTAATCCTCCCTTTAACCTGGGATAGTGGTGTTATAGTACAACATTAGAAAACAACAATAAAAGTCAGTTGAAAAGAGCTTAAATCATATGATCGATACAAAGCAGAAAGACATCTAACAAAAATACAGACCAGACGTTGCAGGGTTTTTATACATCACCATAACAAAAAGTAAAATCACGAAAATACTGAACTCCGAGGAAAATTCAAAACGGAAAGTCCATCATCAAATTGCAAAATCAAAAGCACAAACACATCAAACGAATGGATAACAACTGTCATATTCCTGACTTGGTACAGGCATTTTCTTATGATAAAACGACACTAAGTACAGATCTGAGAGTTCTCGCAGTTACCGATATCTAGTCTGTTGTAAAAATTAATCCAGACTATTTATATCCCAGATGATGTTTATATATAGATTCTTACATTGATACCAGTGGATTATCGGATTTATCCAATCGAGATAGTTGAATTATCAATTTTAAAGTCCGAGCCTCCGCGAGTAACTATGTAAGAATATATTTCTCTAATGATGAAAACAAATAATTTTCTTTTTGGTTAATTGATTAATTTTTTTATACAATGGGTTCGGAAAGGTATAAATTTCCATAGAATTAGAGAAATTCATATATCTTATTCCTTAATAATTTGAAAATAAAGTAGAAATAAAAAAACAATTTAAAATGAAACACTAGAGAGCACATATGCTATCTAGTAAGCTACAAATACGAGTCTGTTGTACTTATCAATATATTGTGTTCGTTTTAAATACCTGGCATATGAACTACCATATGAAATAATAACACTTTATGCATTTAGTGCATCAAAACAGGGTTCTCACTAAGGAATTTTGAAGGCGAGTCCTGGGAGTCATAATGTTTTGCCATGGTGGGTCCAACATTGAGTAGATGAAAGTTTATTGTTATATCAATTATCATTCAGTTCCCATGACACACCAGAGCATGGAATAATATATCTCAGTGTTACATGTGAAAGGTTTGACCTTTTGCCTGTTGAGACCATCCAGTAAGAAAAGTTACATAATTCTGACTATGTTTTGTTTGATGTTTATTATTGTAATTCTTGAATGATGTGTTAATTCTGTGTTTATATGTTATATTTTGTGCCTGACCAATATTGGTGCAATTTTATGAATTTGCAATACAGTTATTTTGTGTAACAGTCAAGTATTAAAAGGCGTGATCTTTGAGGGGCCTGATGGGTTATTTTCGTTCTTCGTGATCGGCGCATTTTCGCTATCGTGATCCGTTTTTCTACAGATTTATACTCTTTATATTTTCGAGATCCGTGATCATGGAAATTTATTTTCTGTGAATCGTGATTGACAAAAAAATCAACTCGTGAATCGTGATGAGACCCCCCGATCAGGCCCCTCATCTTTCGATGTCTTCGTTTTGCTTGTTTTAAAAGGATTTTATTTCTTGTGTTTATAAGTTAAATAAGAAACGGTTGAATGACAAAATGTACATTTGTACATAAGATGCATGCAATAAGTGTCGGTACTGAAATATACAAATGAGTAAAATATCAGAAGGGAGCTTTGAGGTATTTCTTCATCTATCGAGACAGTAACAATGGGACTTAACTCTAAACCGAACAAAATCGATGAAAAAATCCATATACAACCTACACAATAGTAAATATTAATGCTAGTAATAATTATAGCTGCTTCTGAAATAACGATTTTTAACTGCCTTATTTTCATTATTTGTAAATTACTAAGTTAAACGTAACTGTGAACTATCGGATACACATCTCTATTCGTATATATTTACCTGAAAGACAATCTCACAATATTTTTTCACAAAAGACACACATAGAGATCGATTGCAAAATATATTTGCAACTGTGTGCAAATGGAAGTAATTAATTTAAGTCACATGATTGACAACATGCAACTTAACGTATACAATCGTTACATAAGGTAAATATTGTATAATTATTGACTGGTATGAGTGGAATAGTAAGTTTATTGTCCCCCGAGGTCCAACTATTGTCCTGAGGCGTAGCCGAGGGCAATATGTGTATCCGAGGGGACAATAACTTAATATTCCACGAATATCCAGTCAGTAAGTGTTTTATTATATCGAAAAAGACAACAGACAATAAATGGCGGTGATAAATCAACTCTCGTAATATAAAAAGCAGAAACCCAATTATAATGTTTACTTCATAAATATTCTGAAATGTTAAGGCTACGTCTTGCACTGACGTCAACCCTAAATACAATAGGTAAAACGCGACGTCGTAACTCCCACGGTAATTTCAAAATCCTCCAATCTCGTAGCTGCATTGGAAATTCCGCGAAATATAATGACGCTTGCGGTGAAATAATTTCATCGAGGTCCAATAGATGGAAACTATTGACCGGTCAAATATTTCAACGCTTGCAATTTGAAAAGAAATAGTTATAATAGTGTGCACTTATTTTATATACAAAATGATAATTGAGGTATAATAAATGGTATTACACAAAATTTTAATACAATCTACATCTGTGACCTGTTCGATCAATGTTGATAAAATTATGGATTTCTTTTCAATGATATTTTACTATGCGCAATACAATTTTATGGCTCCCACATTCGATCAATGAGTTGCTAAATTTTTTGATAAATGTACCAAACAAACATGGTCTAACCAAAAAATCAGTCGAGTGCACGCGAATATAAAGCTTCCATGAATACATTTTAACATATATCTTCTTATTTATATCAATGTTTATTAGAAGAACACAAAACAACACTTTTTATCATTTTGGTACAGAACAGCTGACCTAGCTGATGCTATGACTATGATAAAATCAAACTTATTTCTGAAACAAAAGGCATGATGCCGATTATAAAGGTAATAAAAAAGTACGAATTTGTATAATGATTAAGATTAAAAAGCAAATTACACATAAAATACTGTAAAATAAAGATTATACCAGAAAAATTTCTTGCGTATTCATAAACGGTTTACACAAAGATATGTTTGACCTGTATGTATTAATAATAGTGAATGCACGGAAAGATGTTTGTTTTGCAGTTTCGGTTGTATTTTTAAAATCTATAGAAGTTCGGTTAAAAATGTGATAACACCATTTACGGTACCAATGTTTCGGCACCAGATACGCATTTCGACAAAATAATAATCCAAAAAGGACAACAACTGTTAGATGAGCAAGAAATAATTTAAAATACAAAAGTAAAATTTCAGACGTCATTTTATCCCTTTTGTGTGATACCAGTATTTGAGCGTTCAGGCTTTGAATGAAGACTCTTTTAAGCTAAAATGGATTTACTTTAATAATGAGTTTATGTCATATGGTAATCTATCATTATGATAATGATTAGAACAGTACATTTTTTTCCAGAAATACATTTTGCCGCATGCGCTTCCTTTTTCTTTCACCCAGTTTGATGTGAATCATAGTCTATAAAATACCTAAAGCATGTGTTGAGTAGGCTACGCCAATTTAATTCCTTGTTCGCCGGACCAGCCCGCACATTTTTTTTTTTCTAAACCTAAAAAAAGGATTTCTCAATATTTTCCGCTTCCCGCATCCGTAAAAGTAAACGTGTCTGTTTCCCGCGCCGTATTTTTTTATTTGTAGCCATTACAAAAAATACAAAACGATCGCCAGAGCATTTTAGTCAATGTCAAATCGGGACCCTTTAAACTGTTTCGAGGAAAACACAGATTTTTTTTTTATCAAGAACGAAAGTCAAGAACGATCCTTAACAAAATAACGTCGACTTTCCTTGTTACAATAGGGGACACAGAAGGAGGAGAAATGTGTTTAACTTCAATATCGTTTGCCGGGGAAATTTATGCACCTGTACTAAGTCAGGAGCCTGTTGTTCAGTTTTGTTACTGTTGTTCATGGGTGTTTCTCGTTTTTTATATAAATAAGACCGTTGGTTTTCCTGTTTGAATTGATTTACACTTGTCATTTTGGGGCCCTTCAATGGCTTTATAGCTTGCTGTTCAGTGTGAGCCAAGGCTCAGTGTTGAAGGCCTTTATTATTATGTCACTGTAACTTGGATGGAGAGTTGTGTCGTTGGCACTCATATTACATCTTATTTATATTTATCTTATTTATATAGAAAGGACAAAAAGACAAGGAACAAAAATGAGAACACCAAAAACGACGGAGACACAACCAACATGTAACAAAAAATTAAAAAGTACACTCATCAACAAATAGCACGAACCCAAAAACTGAGGTGAACTCTGGTGTTCCAAAGGATAGAAGTTCTGCTCCTTGCAAGACACCCGCCGTGTTGCTAGTTATAACTCATATCCGGTGAAGGAGGTAAGACATCTATGACAATACAATGAAGATCATTTAACACAGTTGAAATATTAATTATATTATGCAGTTCAAGATCTGATGTCCTCAGAATGTAACAGTAATACAAGTCATATGAAATATGCTGCAATTAAAAGTGGGCATTACATGTCTTGGTGAAGAGAAACAAAATTAGCAGTTGATAAATCAAAAATTAAAATTTGGAAATGTCAAAATACAAGTGACAAATCAAGTTTCAAACTATCTTGTTTTCATCAATATTACCAGAACCTATAATTTTATGTTTACAAAAAAATATATAATCGCTCTCCTATTCTTTCAAGCTTCGTCTCAAACATTTGCAAATTATTTTTTTTATTAAAATTTTCAAATCGCTCACTCGTCCCAATTTCTGGAGTTGAAACATCCGTAGAACAAGAAATTAAATTGATGTTGGTGATTTGTGTGATCTGTTGTTAAATTCAATATGTTTGCCATCCTTTTTTGTTGTATTACCAAATATCATTTACATGGACTAGAATGAAGTTTTCATTCATTTTACGATTAGCGATTCCTTCGTCTACATGTATTAAAGCTGCTGTCACTGCATACAGTAGTTACAAGATATATACTTATTCCCTTGCACTATCTTCGTCTTTCGAGTATCTCATTTTAACTTGTAGTTGTCATGTAGTATAATATTTCTACAATACACGCAGTGAAGTGACAGAAAATCATTGAAAATTCAATACGTTTTTTTAGATTTATTAAATCAATTGAGATCTATCATCTTTAAGTGCGGTATTTTGTGCATGCAAAAGAAATTGCATTCCCTGAAATTCTACAAAACCTTAACGAAGCCTAAGGCACAGATGATTTTACACTACCATTGAACAAACTATCAATTTCTAAGTAAATCAAATTAATAAAAAGCATATATACATGTTTCGAAGATATACATGATGATTACCAACAAGTATAAAAAGATTTATTGGCATAATGTTCATTTGTTTTTCAAAGCGCCTCTTTTCAATCACAGTATAGTTCATATTCAGTTCGTTTAGCATTGTCTTTACGTCTATAAAAGTTTTTCTGATATAAACACATACGACCTTGATGACTGTTAATTTTATAGGATACTCTTACTTTACTTTGAATATTCACTTTGAACCCTTTAATTTGTGCTTCCCGAGACTTTCGTACATTCAACTCTATTTTAGAAGGGTTAATTCTGATGTCGATTTCCCCGATCGATGTAAAATGGTATTTCACTGACTGAATATCCGTTTGTGTACCCAAAATTTCAGTCCAATTAAACGAACCGCTGTCAAACAAACGTTGCAGATCTGTTTCAACAGTGTTTGCTATATGTGTAAATTCACGCATGACCATAAAAGTTTGAAATTGAGATGCAAGACATTTAACAATGGTAACGTTTTCCTTCATTTCACTAATCTTGGATTTCCGTAGTTCAATGTCTTTTAACATATTTTGTATCTGGAGTTCTTTTTCAATAAATGTTTTCTGTAACTTGTCCAGAAGATCTGCTTCTAGGTCATCTAAATATGTGTTGAAGGCTTATTTTGTAGTCTTTATTTTCATTTCAATTCTCGTTTTTTGGTCTACAAGATCTTGAAGATTTTTCGAACGATCTTCACTTATGTTTGTTAAATTTTTCATTAAATCTGATATCATTGTCTCGAGATCCGCAAGCGATGATGACTCCTTTATATTCTTTGTAAGTGTATGGAGTGGGGTTAAATTACGACATCTAATATGCGCGTTGTGAAAACAATATGCACAGCATGGTTTTCGTGTTCGTCACAATAAAATACAAAACTTTCTTCGTGTTCTGGACAGCTAAAATTAATATCTTGGACAAACTTGGAGAGTTTGAGAAAATGTTCAATCGAAATAACTTCATGGTTTTTAGTTGCTTTCGCAAATTCATGGTGAGTTTTGCATTTTTCACAAAAATTCTCGTCACATTCAGGACAGCGTACTATGGCATTCTCAGTTATATGTTGGTTCATCCAAATATCACAAATATTTTGTTGACTTGTAGCATTTCTTTTTGTGTTATTACTGAAAATGATAACATAGATTAACAGATATGTGGAAAGTTGAAAATCGGAAAAGGATTTAAAAGTGTATCATTTGTTAATACAGTGGTATGTATAGGTAAAAGATAATAGATCACAGTGAACAACGTTAAACTCTCCTTTCAAACTGTATTAAAAAAACGAACCTCAACTTAACTAGAAAGGACACGTTGTAAAACGTCTTGCCTGCATATTGACAATTAAGGCATTTTTGATCGAAAGTCTTTGGTATTGAGCAGTATTTGTAATTTTGCGTTTCATTAATTTTTGTCTTTAATCACACTTATCATTTATCATTTACACGTTTGATTTTCTCAATTTCACCTGGAAATTTGCATGTGATCTTCACCAAAACGGAAATTTGTTCTACACAGGTGACACAATTAAGGAATGTATCTCCCTCATGCAAAGCTCTGATTTCTTGCCCTGCTTTGGCTTTACTTTTTAGTTTTTTTTTTTTTTTTTTGGTTTATTGCTCTTCATCTTTTTAATAAGCTTTGGATTTTCAAATATTTTGACCTCGAGCATCACTGAAAAGACATTGATTGTCGAAATGCGCATCTGGTGCAGAAAAAATGGTACCGTTTATGTTATTGTTATAACATTTTCTGCTTCACCGTATTGTTCGACTTAACATTTAAGATTAAAAGGGCGTAAATAAAGAAGACTACCGCCTTTTAGTTTTTACATCCAAGATTATAGCTAGAAGTAATTCTAAATTATGCTACCCAATTAATTGGAAAAAGAAATTAAAATAGCAAGAAATGAACGTCGGCTATTTGTCTAGAAATTGCATATAATTTGGAGTACACTATTTGTGATGAGCAATATTTTGTGCGCAAAATTAGGCAATGGGTGCTCCTCATTTATATATACTTCTTTGAACAGTCCGGAATCATAGAGAACACGTTTTTTTTTATATTGAAAAAATAGACACCAAAACTGCTACCATTGTCGACTATGCAAATAATTACTTTATTAGAACCTTGATAAGTTAAACAATATTAGTTTAAAGACTGCTAAAGTTAGATATTTAAATACTGCTTGCCATACATATACATATTTATTTATTGATTTTTAAATTGACCTCCAACAAATTCCTTAGTTGTCCATCTGTCTGAAATTCAATCAGATAATAATAAAATATATTTAAATACTGCTGGTCATACATATACATATTTACTTATTGAATTTTAATTGACCTTCAAAAATACCTTAGTAGTTCATTTGTCTGAATTTCAATCAGATCGCGTAATTTTTCCCCTGGAACAGTTTAATGTAGAAGGCAAATCTTTAGATCAATTGATTGTCAAAAACTTATAAAAATAGTGTTAAACAGTCATAATATACTTACTTTTCTTTACTTTAAATTGTTTTCTGTTTAATTTGTCATCCCCGTCTTATCTTGCGTATGTATATAATCAATGGGTGGGTATAAATGCGAGGTTTTTACTTGCATTTTCCTAGGCATCCCATTCTTATTATAATGGGATAACCGGTTTCTTTTTAAAACACGGACCTATATTTGTCCTTTGCACTAAACGATCTACTCTCACAAGATCGAGACAGGTGAAAAAATGTATGGCGAGCTTTGGTGAGAACATTTTCCTACTTCACCTTTAGATATGGAATATTTTTTTAATGAAAATAGAAATAAAAATTAACTACTGATCTTTTGTTTAATATTGATGATACCCTGTTTAATATTGATGTTATCGACCTTAAGGAAGTTCGCTACTCAGTTTCAAAATAACAAGATTTTTTATAACACTAGTATACAGATAAGGGATTAATAAAGGAACAAAAAGAGCAAAAATTAAATATAGGTCAATGTGCGTGTTTCCGAGATAATAGCCATTGCAATTTTGGCAGGAAAATATTCTGTCTTGATTTTTCATAGCTTTATCAAAAACTATTAAAAACTAATTAAGATTTTATAAGACTTTTACAGATGGCTTATAATTATGCATGTAAAAGATTTTTAAAAAGAAAAATAGGGGGTCAATGGGCAAAATTTTTTAAGGCATTCAAATAGATAAAACCAGAGGAGTCCGAAAATCTGACAAAAATTCCAAAACATGACAAGCGAACTTCCTTAAGTGCTGTAAAAATGAAAACATCAGTTTATAAATTTCATGCTTTTATGGATTTACCGTCACCAAAAACGCCAAAAGCCGATTTTTTTTTCTATCTAAGGATAGCGTTGAAACTTAAGTTTCTGAATAATTTCTAAATTTTGAATTGTTTTAATAAAGCAACCTTTTAAATTGATTATATTCAGAAGGAGATATATTCTGTGATCAAATGCAATAATTGATTTTCATAAGATAATTATGGAGTTTTGTATAGTCAACATTTTGTTGTTTTTAAGCATCAACTGTTTACTGTCTGGCCCGAGAACACAGTTATTTCGTAGTGCATTTCTTTCAGACAAAAAAAAAAGAAAAAATGCAAGTTAAAAAAATCGCACATGCTCTATCCTAAAAAGATATTTATGGTGTAGTGTACTATATAAATTATAAAAAGTCTATCGATCTATAACTCAAAATATGGACAATTTTATGTTAAGGGGTATGTATTTCATTTTGACAGCTTCAGACATACTATTTTTTTACCTTTTCAAACTTGATCAAATCACTACTTTACCAAAATATTAAATTTCTTTTCAGCTTCTGAACTAGTCTGGAAATCCAGATAAAGTGAAGTACAAAAATTGTGTGAGAAAATTTAATCATGTCCCTTTTTTATTTTAAATATGTAATTTCATCCCCCAACTTATTTGTTGCATAAAACATAAAGAAATAAATTTGGAAGGTATATGAAAAAAAATTGCAATTTATACACTGCCCACACTAAGGACTCTAATTGTAAAGACAACGAAAATCAAAGGACGATAACTGTGTCCACGGACCGTCTATTTAAATATTAATGATATCAATATAAATATGCTGTTTATGGTTTATTCGAAACCCGACTGCTCAAATACCTTTTCATATTGTTATAAAGAGTGAACTAAACAACTTAGCAATACAGTTTTGAAGGAGATTCTTCTAATAGATATTCAGATCCGTGTTGTTTCCTGATTTGAATATATGCATAATGAATGATTTCTCCATATGAGTAGGATATTTTCCTGATTAAGGTATAATATTAAAATGTTTGGTAAGAGATCTTCTGATTGCGACACAGCTATACTGAATAATTACATGAGATAAGGTCTCATCCAATGCTTTTTCAGAAATTTAATTTTCTTACACATTTTGTTCTTCTATTATGACAGATATTTGACATAAATTTGGGACATAGGTAACTTACAATTGTTTATTAAATTTTATGTTAATAAGAAAGGTAAAGCTTTTGTTTATCACTCTGTATACCGTGGGTTACTGCAAACAGTTATCCGGTCAATTAAATACATTGTATTATTTATTATCACCATTGTCAAAGTGACCTCTCTATTTCATATGGGACATTTACTTATACAACATTTTGACCTCAATTCGAACAATAACCATATTTTGTAATTTCTAATTTTATGCTGACAAAGAAATTCATGTTGGCATACGATCAATTAAATGATTGCTATATGTGTAGAAATTCTGCTTTGAAATATCAAAGTTTGAATTTTGAAACTATAGGTAAGTCATGATTTTAAAATTACTAAGATTTAAAGTAAAATATTTTTAAATAAGTTTAACTAGAATAAAGATAATTAATAGTAATCATAAATAAAGTTTATTAAAATATCTATTGCTTTCTATTAGAGAAATAATTGAAAATATTTGTTTTACTTTATTGTTGTTTGTAACCGTTTTGTATTCTTTTTGTCTTTATTTATTTATTAAAAAAAGTTTGAATTTTGAAACTCATAGGTGTCAGTCGATCCCGGCCTGCCTCTACATCGGCAGCAATGCCATGCACCATCCTAGGCATTGTTCACAACTAGTTTCCCCCAACATGTAAAGACCCAGAATCATGTCTCACAGAAGTAGTTCTCCTGTTGAGAGTCTGCAGAGAAACAACTGGAACCCCATACATCTCATATAACAACTAAATGGATAGTAACATTATCTAAGTTTTACATAATACTTCACTTTATCTGGATTTCCCTGAGACTGGAAATGCTTTTTTTAATATACGAAAGTTAAGTGGGATGTCTATAATATTGTTATATAGTCAGAATCGTTTCTTTATACATAAATCAAGTAGAAACTATTTAGGAATAGATTTTCTCCAGTTCAGAAGCTTAAAAGAAATTGCCTTTCAATTAAAATATTTTGTTCTTTTTACTATTCTTATAACAAACTTTACAGTGTTTAAAAACTTTGTTTATTATTGATATCATATAGTTGCTGTCTTAGTTTTAGTCCTAGATCATCTACTGTTTTTGTAGGTCTTGTAAGTTGATCTGACGAAGGGCTTTTCTTTTTGAATTATATTTTCTATATCTTACATGTAAACAGAATTTTTTAGCTAAATGTTCTAAAGTGTTAGCTATTTTTTCAAACGATTAAAATTATCCGTTTCACTGAAAGAAGAAATCTATTTTTCATGGCCCCGCAACAAAGTTGTCGGGGCCATATATTTTTACCCTTGTCTGTCATTCTGTCATCCCGTCATTCTACAAAAAAAAATTTTACGCAATGTTTTTCTGAACTCCTTCAGATATTGGACTGAATTTCGGTATGTGAGTTAACCATGATGAGTTATAGATTATGTTTAAGTTCCGTTCCGCTCTGCTAATTTTTACCGAAATTACGGACTTTGGACTATAATAAATAATTGAAATCACAGTTATACGTACTTTTTTTTTTCTAAACACCTTCAGATATTGGGCTGATTTTAGGTATGTGAGTTAACCATGATGAGTTACAGATCAAGTTTAAGTTTCGTTCCGCTCTGCTAATGTTTTCCGAAATTACGGACTATAGACTATGATAAATTGTTGATAATCACATTATACGGACTTTTTTTCTATACGCCTTCAGATATTGGGCTGATTATCGGTATGTGAGTTAACCATGATGAGTTACAGATCAAGTATAAGTTTCGTTTCGCTCTGTTAGTTTTTGGTGAAATAACGGAGTTTGGACTTTGATAAATTGTTGAAAATCACAGTTATCCGGACATTTTTTCTAAACGCCTTCAGATATTGGACTGATTTTTGGTATGTGAGTTAACCATGATGTGTTACAGATCAATTACAAGTTTCGTTCTGCTCTGCTAATTTTTGTCTAAATCATAAAGCCTTCATGCACTCCTGTGGCATCGGAGTAAAGTCTTAAAGTATCGGAGGACACCCAGTTGTCAAATGGAAAGCATAATTTTCCATTAAAATGTTCTATAAACTCGAACCAAGCCGTCAGATCTGCTCTTGCTTCTGCATTTAAGGTGATACGGAAATGAAGACAAGTATGACCTTAAGTGAGATTAATTAGTCTTCGCAAAAAAGCTCTACCCGGTATGTTAACACTGCATGTAAAATTTAATAAGCCAATCAAAGATTGCATGTCTCTTAGAGTCACACTGCGCCGTTGTTTGACGGTAACTAGCATATCATATATTTTCTCAATTTTATCTGAAGGCAACCTGACTATCATATCATTAGGATCAATTTCGATGCCATAAATGGTTAAAACCGTAGTAGGAAATCGGGTTTTTTCATGTTTGATTGGTACTCCCATCGTTTTACATAATTCCAAAAAGGAATGCAGTGCATACTCACAAGCTTTACTACTTGCTTTACTAACAAAGACAAAATCATCTAGAAGATGGGAAACGTTAGAAATACCGAATGAACTGGTTAATATCCAATGAAGGGCAGTTGAAATTTTTTATCATAGTAGTATTTACCATTCCATGTAAAGCCTAAAAAATTGTAACATTCTGGATTTATGGGCAATAAACGAAATGCATTTTTAACGTCCGCACGTGCCATCAGGACTGTATGACCTTGACTTTGAACTAAATAAATGACATTTTCGATATTTTCATAAGATACCGAAGGTTATTTAGAAGGGATTGACGAATTGACAGAATTTCCTTTAGGAAATGACAAATCATGTATAACACGATATTGACCTGCTTCTTTTTTCGGTACAAGACCCAATGGGGAACAAATAAAATTAGGAAAGGGGGGCGAATCAAAAGGACCTCTATACCGCCCTTTCTTAATTTCCTTTTCTTTTTTTCCGTCACAATTTCAGGTTATCCAACGCACTCTGATGATTCTTACAAGTCAGAAATGAAATGTTTTCACCAGTAGCACCCAACCTAAAGCCTTCTGAAAATCCTTTAATCAAACATTCTTTTAGTTCCGGATCATAAAACTGTAAGTATGTACTAAGCATATCCAGTTTAACTGGAGTTGGAAGGTTTAATACCTGTTGATCGTTTATTACAGATGCCTGTAGCATGTTTTTGTCCACAGTGAACACATTGGTGTTAAAATTTGCACGTTTTGGTTGTACATATACCACTTTCGCAGTATCTCCAACAGAAACCGTTTGGGTATTTACCTGGTTTCTGTTGGGTTTTACCGAGAAAGGGTCTCCTGCTGTTTAGAACCAGACGACTGAGAATGTTGCTGAAAATTGCCTGAATGTTTCATAGCCGTAGCCAAACGGTAAAACTCATCGTGCAAAATTACCCTATCTAACCTATGAACTACTCTTTGCTTTCTAAATTCTTCATCATAAAGTTTTACTGCCTGAAAGCCACTCTCATAACCAAGTTTTCTCATATTATTACCATATTTGATCAGATCTAACATCAAGTTAGGATACTTAGTCAGATAAATGGATAAAAATATATCAAATGCGTTATTCCACTGGTGCATATTTGAAATTGCTTTGGGGTTTGAATTAGAGGTTGTCATTAGTTTGATACCAGTGGAAATTACATGTATCTCTTCAGTGGATTGAGTTTGTGGCATTAAGGCAGCAAAATCTACATACATGTATTCATTATTGAAAATAGTATTTCTTAATTTTTCGTTTACATGATATGCCAAAGGCAATGAATTCTTAATTCAATTTACAGAGCTAAATGTTAAAGAAGTAGTACCTTCCCTCTGTGAATTTACATTTTAGTTTAATGGTACAGGCATCGAAGTGTTGTCTGGAAACATGCTGGTATGAACCGGTTGTACAACGGTGCTCATGATGGTTGATGACGAAAAAGGCATTGGTGGAATACTTAAGATTGGGTTGCTCATTGTAGAGGCATTTGCTTGTGTTTGCTGTCCTGATGGATCAGACTAAATCAGCTAATAACGGCTGTTGTTGAGATGTAAGTTCGTTAGACCTCATACGGTTAAGCAATGCCAACGCAATTTCATCTGCCGTAGGTATTTTTCCAGAAGGACTTGTGGGAGATTGAACTGAATATTCGATGGAAATGTTACTTCCGGTTATATTTGCTGCTGCTGCTGCAGCTGAATTTTTTTGTGTCTGCTTTCTCTTTGCAGGCATGTCTACTCGATCTGGAACAACTATCGAATTGGTGGATTAATCCGAAGCTGCTCTCCTCTTTGATTGTTTTGCTTTAGGCATAGTTACGTACTAGAGAAAAGAAAAAGAAAAAGAAATTGTAACAAATCGTTGAATGTATACAAAAAAAAAAGAAATTTTAATTGAGTTTAATAATGCTTTAATATTGGTATGAAAAATGACAATTAGAGTTAAATTCAATCGCAACCCAAAACTACATGTATCAACGTACTAACTAACATAATAAATTGACAACATGAATGAAGTTTTAGCAAATATTTAAAAAAGCTACATGTATAAAAAAAATACATGGCAATTATAACCTATAGGCTACAATGCAAAATTTTTTTATGTTCCAAACTAATATCACCGTGACAATATTAACTGAAGTAGCATGAGTTTCATGACGTAGCATACAACATTAAAAAACTACATTAACACATATTTGCAGAAGCAAATACACAGAGGTCATAAGTACAAGCAACCACGCCCTCCGCACCAGTTAAAATATCGTCCACCTTATCCAAGCTAGTAAGGAAAATTGGTTTATTTGCAAAAAACAAATACACAGAGGTCATAAGTACAAGCAACCACGACCTCTGCACCAATTAGAATAACGGTCACCTTACCCAAGCTAGCAAGGATAATTGGTCTGAAAAACAAAATATTAAAAAATGATAATCAATAAAGGAAATAAAATAAGTGTTGGGTTGCGACATATTAAGAAAAGCCATATTTTCATACCGTAATTACAAAGAAATTAGTATCATATGCATACATTAAAATAAACCACGCCTCATACAGATGCCTAAGGCGGATCTGATACTATTGGCAAACTTAAAAGTGCCTTTCGCATTTAAATGCACACCGTCATATGCTATCAGGGATTCAGAATCAAACCACATGCCCCAAGTATGCCAAAACGATAATTTGTCTATATTCTTTATGATCAATTTCAAATGTGTATTTACTTCATTAACAAGTTCGTTGGAACTATGTGGCCGATTCGCTGCAAAACGGTGAAAAAGTTGACCGATAATAATATGGTTTACATCATAACCATCAATGATGAACTCTGCAAATGAAGTTATATCTCGAGCTAATCGCTTCAGGTCAACACTGTCATGCTTATTTTATTACCCCAAACTTGCAAAAATACAACATCGGGTTTATCATCAGCTATAATTGTTGATAAGCATGGTTGAAACATTTTGGACCTTGGCGTACAGTGCCGCCACCAAAACCAAATAGTTTTACTATAATATCTCTTTTGTAAAGAGACAAATTTGACCAACCATTATGTTTATTGCATAAAACAAAATCATTTAACCTACGAACGAAAGAATGGCAAAATACAGCAGCACGTTTGTCCATAATGTAAGCAAAAAAGAAGAATCAATTTAACAACTAAATTACATAAAATATGGTTCGCCTTTAGCTCAGATTGCTGAAACAAATCAATCCAGGCTGGATCATCCAGAAAAATTAGAATTTTACACAGATAAGTTCAAATTACACATAAATTGATTTAAATTTCACGCAATGTTTTAGAATCACAAGTTATGAAGACGAAAGCTAATGATAAAAGGAAGTGCACACATTGCATGTAAACTTGTGCTGACCCCGCAAGATCATTGACCAATTAGAAGTATAGAATCCACTCACATGGTTTTCTACACGTGAAAAGGTGTTATTTAATTTAGACAATTGAACAAATAGTAAAGTTTAACAAATCTGACCCACTGGCCACTACAAAGACATCGTAAAATTTACAATATCAATTTCTCATTCTTTATATCAGTTGAAGCTATAAAACTACATAATCAATCTTCCCTGCTGTCTTAAATTATTTTATTCCGCTTTTTAATTAGCAAATAAAATTGGTTGTTTTGTTCTGCTATGCTGATTTACATGTCGTTTCAACACATCTTGTTAGATCTGCTGTACATCCACTTCCTATTTGCTGATAGTTTGAAATTTAACTTTTCATTAATCAAGGAAAATATTCACCAAACTAGTATTGGTCTTGCGAGATGGATACTATCCATGCATGTTTGTGTCCACATGTCACGGCTTGTTGAAATTGCAGATGTTTTGAGACGGAGCCATTCAAGTCGTTCCGACAAATCTAGTTTTAAAATTAGTTTCCATTCTATAAGTCGGCTTTATTTCCAAAAACATGTTTTTCTGGTACTTTACTATTTACATTGTACTGAGATAAGTTAGTGATCTGATAAATATGTTAGGACACAATCTTGGAAGTTTATTGAATTAATGAGATCAATGTCGACAAAAACATAATCTGCTGTAATTGCATTGTCTAATAAGTTTTATGATATGTAAAATGTCTAAAGAGGTCTCCAACAAAGAGACCATGTAGCAACCGGAGCTGGGAGGCAACACAACGGTCAATTAGACTCCATCTGCAGAATTTCTGAGTAAATAAATGTATTTACTGTAGTCGTTTGGTAATTGTTCTTTGTACATGACTCACATGACTTGGTTTCATTTTTCAATGAAGTTTGCATTATAAGAAAATCTTGCATTTAAATCCTTAATAATTAAAATGTATCCTTTGCCTTTTAAATTAAAAATTCTCCCCTCTAGTTTCCAAAAATCGTTATCAAAATAAGGCTAACTCGCTTAATTGGTGGATATAACATGCACACATATACACTTGTCATTTAAACCCAAAGAAATCTTTGTCCAGTTTTAAAACTAATAGTTTTTTCGGATGAAGTAATTTCTTGTACAGCAATACCCCAATGTAACCTTGATTTATAGAAAATAAGTATCCATCCACTAAATCTTCAAGAATGCTTCTTCTTTTTTCTTGACATTATTGAAAAGTTTAAAATTCAGGAAAATCTATTTTGAGTCTATACCTTTCCAGTAAGGTATTGGTATCATATCAGTTAAGATAAAGCAAAGAGTCACCTTTCAGTTTGTCTCCTAGACCCTGAACGAGGGTGGTAATACCCTTTACCGTCAAGCTTCAAACGGTCATTTTCGGATACCGTTAGCGTCAAATTGGTAAATTTTTTACCGTGATTCGTCAGAGGTCTTTTAAAAATAGTTACCGTTACCGTAATTTTTGGAAAAAATTTTACGTTATTCGTCAAAATCTGTCGATTGTTTTATCGTCTAAAAGAAAATGTACATTTTATCGTCATGCACGAAAAATTACCGTTAACGTCATTTGGTAAGAAATTTTACCGTTATTCGTCATGAAGGTACCACCATAACGGCCCTCCTGAACATTCCTGGCACACTAATGGCTAGTTCATAAATGTATCAAAAATATTTTAATTCACCAGTTAATTGTTTTGATTTTTCGATGAATTAGAAACATTCTTTAAATATTTCAAAGCTTTCATCCTTCATTTAATTTTTGCTAGTAATTTGAAAACAATGAATGCTATTTTATAGATTGCTCCTATCGGTATATTTATTGCAAATTAAAGAAGAAATGAAAGGCATTCCCATCATGAGATAAAACAGCAGTCATTGTTCATTGAGGTCTCATACGTTTTAGCTCACCTGGTCAAATGAGTTTTTGTCATCACTTGGCGTCCGTCTTTCGTCGACGTCGTCGTCCGTAGACTTTTAAAAATTTTCTCCTCTGAAACTAATGGGGCAAATTTAACCAAACTTGGCCACAATCGTTATGAGGGTATCTTGTTTAAAAAATTTGTCCGATTTCCCCGTCTGCCAACCAAGATGGCCAACATGGCTATCAATAGAGAAAAACTGACAGGGGCAAAAATGCGTTGCCTATTATCCCAAAAGGTACAAAAGATAGATAGAAACTTTAAAAGACAACAAGAGTGCACACACGGAAATTTCGCCTTCTTTACTAACCATTGATAATATGTTGATAGCCCTAAATATAAAGCTTTACTACAACTATCCCATAAACTTAACATAATCCAAGAAACTGAGGTCAATGTCATATAAACCAAATACGAAATACATATGTACCGGTACACCTTACAATCATTCAATACACTAAATATAGTTGATCCTAAGAAACAGATTTAACCAAGAAAACTAAACAATGACCAATGCACTATAAAATTGAGGTTAAGGTAAGATAAACCATACTAGGCAGACATGTATAGCTTACAATCCTTCCATGCAACAAAAATAGTTGACCTATTGCTTATAGTTTAAGAAAATCAGACCAAAACACATAAATTTAACAATGAGCAATGAACCGTGAAAATGAGGTCAAGGTCAAATAAAACCTGCGAGACTGACATGTACAACATAAAATACTTCCATACACCAAACATAGTTGACCTTTTGCATATAATACTAGAAAAAAAGACCAAAACTCAAAAACTTAATTTTGACCACTGAACCATGAAAATGAAGTCAAGGTCAGATGATAGCTGTTAGTTGGACATATACCCCTTACAATCATTTCATTCACCAAGTATAGTAAACCTATTGCACACAGTATAAGAAAAATAGACCAAACCATAAAAACTTAACTATAACCACTGAACCATGAAAAATGGGGTCAAGGTCAGATGACACATGTCAGTTGGACATGTACACCTTACAATCCTTCCATACACCAAATATACTAGACCTATTGCTTATAGTATCCGAGATATGGACTTGACAAACAAAACTTAACCTTGTTCATTGATCCATGAAATGAGGTCGAGGTTAGGTGAAAACTGTCTGAAGGGCATGAGGACCTTGCAAGGTACACACATACCAAATATAGTTATCCTATTACTTATAATAAGAGAGAAATTAACATTACAAAAAATCTTAACTTTTTTTCAAGTAGTCACTGAACCATGAAAATGAGGTCAAGGACAATGGACATTTATCAAATTTGAGAGGAGTATAGACATGATAGAGATAAAAAGTTCCTTTAAAAATAATGACAAAAACATTTCTTGAATAAGTTATTTTATATATGTTTTTGAAAGAACTAGTAATAACAACTATTTAAGGAACCGGTTTACAAAATGGCCCAGATTAAGGTCCAAAGGGTCGAAAATTAAAATTCAAGGGGTCCTTGATTTGCCGAATCTGAACATGTAATTATATTTTTGATTTTGGACCCACAGTTTTTGCGTTTGTCCAAATGTGGTACAAAGTTCAACTTTGTTTGATTCCATAAAGAATTGAATTCTTGGGTTTCTTGAATATGCTGATTCTTACCATGCATTTATTAGATTTTGAATATTAGACCATAATTAAAAGAGTCCACTGTTACCTTTTTCAGTTCTTTGACCACATTCATCGCGTGTCAGAGACCTATAATGTGTCAATATTTGATTACAATCCAGAGCTGTATTAACCTTGAATGTAGTGTCCATACTTGTGTGACAGTGAAAATTTAAGTGCAACTTCATGCCTCAACAGCTGCATTCTAACTTTAATAATTTAAAGAAATTTGTATTATTTGTTTCAAATTATTATGTTTTATATATGAACTTTTTGGTATGAAAATCTTTTATACAATATTTATGAATCAGAATAATTTTAAGTAAATTATATTATCTCATTACACTTGCCCCAACTGTTCAGGGTTTGACCTCAGCGGCTGTTTCAATTTGCACCCCGCGGAAAATTTTATTTACAACAGTACAACCCAGTCTATTAATATTGACACTCACATTTCTATTATTCAAAAAAAATTAGATACATAAAGGAACAATAATTACTTTTTGTGCTTCGTACCAATCTAAACTGAATATTGCAGTATGTTCTTTTGTTGTAGTGTTGAGCCATTGTCCAAAGTTAGGGTTGGGTTGTGCGCTATACAAATGTTTAGTCCTGCCACATGCTTTGTTTTCCTGTCAAGTTCAGGATCCTTGGATTCAGTGATTGTTGTTCGTTGCTGTCTATCATATTTGTATTTCGTTTAGTGTTTTCTTATAAATTAGGCAGTTGGTTTTTCTTGTTTGAATTGTTTGACATTTTGCATAATTATAATCAAGGACTTTAATAGTGGGTTTTGCTCATTCTTTAAGGCTGCTATATTTGCGTATATCTACACCACTTGGACACTGGTAGGTAGATAGTTGTCTCATTGGCAATATTACCGCATCTTATTTGTACAGTATATTTACTTTGTAAATAATCTAAACACAGATTTTTTTACAAAAAGTTCTCTGAAAATGACACATTCTTTCCGTGCCTGTCCCAAGTCAGGAGCCTGTAGTTCAATGGTTGTCCATGGTTCATGTCTGTCATATTGTTTTTCGTTAAATGTTTTGTTATAAATATGGCGGTCAGTTTTCGTTGAATTGAATTGTTTCATATTTTTCATGTTGAGGCCTTTTATAGCTGACTATACTGTGTGTTTTTTCCCTCATTGTTCAAGTCCGTATACATGGTTGCCTATAATTGCTAACATTCATTTCAATGGAACTTTTGTAGATAGTTGTCTTATTTGCAGTTATACCACATCTCATTACTTTAATATAATTAATAATCTTTTCAATTGACTCTTAAAAGGGGGCATCATCTGTTTTTAGGCTATGTGTGATGTATAAGTATGTAGTGTGCTGTCGAAATGGGGACCTTCAACCTGATGCATTGTGTTAACTTGGAAAAAAGAGATTTTTAAAAAGAATTTCTTAATAAGAATATATTTGGTGTCATCTTGGTTTTAATAGAACATACATCATGTACATTATGGTACATGTTTTGTTGTTTATAGTTTATTTCTGAACTATAGTCTTATTTTTATTTGTTATTCTTTTTAAACATGTTCAAAGAACACTGATTTCTACTGTCAAATTAAAGGTAAGATGCAAAAAAAAAGGTACAACAAAACTTATATAATACTTACAATTTATATTCAGACAGTTACAAATTATTTTTGTACAAAAAGCTTTATTATACATTGGTGTATTTGTAACATAATCACTGATTAACTATAATGATGAATTATTCATAGACAGAAAAAAATGTTACAGTCATGTCTTAATTAAACAGTCATTGTTGACCTTCAAAATTTTATGTATCTAAAATAATGAATTCTTAAAAATCATTAATTGTCTTTCCAAGAATAGCCATGATATCAGAACTATCTTACAGAATCAAATTTTCAGTAGCAAGTTGAAAGCTTATTTACATTAATTTATGTTTAAATTATACAAAGTCATTCGACTGTTCAGTTGTTCAAATTCAGAAAATGGTGGTGCATGACACGAAAGAATAAAACGTGATGCTCATATTTCATATGACATCATATAGAATAAAGTTTCCATTCCTCATTGCAATTAGCAACTCTCTGCTGTTTATATTGTAATGAGCCGCTACTGCCTGATTAACGTACATGTCTGATTTAATAATTTCCTTGGACGAGTTTCCATCTGTTGACACGACAAAGACATTATTTGAATTCCAGCTACTACAAAAAAGCATGTTAGATTTGTACGATGTGAAAGCCGAATGTAATTTGAAAAGCTTATTTTCATATTTCCATATTTGATTTCCGTCAAAATCGCAACAGCAAAGTATCTCATTTGGAACATCCACGTAATATAGTCTATCATTAATACACTCCGGGGGGTGATATTTTTTTTCTGAAAAACCGATGTTAATCCTTTTTATAACATTTCCATTGAGATCTATCATTGTATATCCACCACCAAATATTTCCACCATTAAATTTTTATCATCTGTTAATACTATTGATCCTGCTTTTGTACCTTTTATCAATATTTTTACTATCAAGCCCCTTTTTAAGTCTACAATGTTAACTTGGTCTCCGGTTGTTACTGCAATGTTTTCTTCGTCTATGACTGCAAATCGTACAGGACGAAAAAGTAATTCCAGATTCCTGACAAAGACGCATTTCGAATCCATAATAATTAAACGGTTATTTGTTCTGTCCGAAAATATCACATTACCGTCAAGTAAAAAACCACAGTCTAATATGTCAAAATCATCATTTCCTTTTGGAAGTTTATTTCTAAACTTTTCTTTTAAATGAATGCTCTCTATATTACTTTTAATCGGTCCTATAAGTTGTGCTTCCCGAGTCTTTCTTACTTTCAACTGTATTGTAGAAGGATCGACTTTGACGTCGGTTTTCCCGATTGATGTTAAATTATCTTTCACCGAATCGATATTCGTTGGAGTATAGGAAATTTCAGTCCAATTCAACGATCCATTCTTAAAAAAATGGTGCAGGTCTGTTTCAGCAGAGTTCGCTGATTTGGCTAATTTGCGTATGGCCATGAAAGACTGAAATTCTGAAGCAATCCTTTTTATAATATTAACGTTTTCTTGCATTTCACAAACATTGGACTTCCGTAATTGAAAGTCATCTAACATATTTTGTATCCCAATTTCCTTTTCAGTAAAGGTTTTCTGTAAATTGTCCATTAGGTCCGTTTCCAACTCATAGAAATATGTGTTAATAGCCTCTCTATGAGCTTTAATTTTCTTTTTACATCTCGTTTTCTGTTCTTCAAGATCCTGAAGATTTGCTGTACGATCTTCAATTATGTTTGTTAAATTTGTCATTAAATCTGACAACGTTGTCTCAAGATCTACACACAAAGACGACTCCTTTATATTCTGAATTACTTTTTGAAACGAGGTTAAATTTCGACATCCGGCATGCGCGTCATGTAGGCATTGAGTACAACAAGGTACTTCATGTGTGTCACAATACAAAACAAATCTTTCGTCGTGTTGTGAACAGTTTATCTTAATATCTTGTACGAACTTGGGGAGCCTGAGAACATTTTCAATCGAGATAATTTCATGTTTCTTTGTTGCTTTTGCAAATTCATGGTGAATTTTACACTTTTCACAAAAATTCTCTTCACATTCAGGACAGTAGATTATGGCAGTCTGGGTAATATGTTGGTTCATGCAGACGTCACAAAGATGTTGTTGACTTGTAGCCATATCTTCAACGTGCTTTTCCTGAAAAATGAAAATAAAAGTTATACAAAATGTCAAGAAGTTGCTGCGAAGGAGAATCCTAAAATTATAAGTATGGATAAATACTTTTCGAGTTATTTATTCACGAGCGAATTTAAGGAAGTTCGCTACTCATTTTCAAAATAACAAGCTTTTCATAACACTTGTATATATTGATAGGGGATTAATAAAGGAACCAAAAGAGCAAAAAAAAATAATATATAGGTCAATGTGTTTGTTTTCTAAATATTAACCACTGAAATTTTGGCGGGAAAATGTTCTCTCTTGAATTTTCATAGCTTTATCATTGACAAGTTTACGTTCTCAAAAACTGTTAAAATTTTTTAATTTAAATTTTATAAGGCTTTTACAGATGGCTTATAATTATACATTTATAAAAAGAAAAATGGGGGTCAATGGGCAAAATTTTTTAAGGCATTAAAATGGATAAAACCAGAGGATTCCGAAAATCTGACAAAAAATCCAAAACATGACAAGCGAACATCCTGAACTGTTAGGCTGACATTCAACTGTAGATCTAAAGTCACTAATATGTTCAAATCTCGAAAATATTGATTTCAACGTACATTATCTTCATTCATGAATAATTACATTAGATGTATGTTACATAATAATACATTATTTTGATTGGCTAACATCAATTTCGAGTCATTTTGAAAATAACATACATTTCGAAATGAATTGTAACATTCATGATGACACACGTTTCCACAATAAAGTGCACAGGTAAATAAAAGAAAAACTTGATTGTAATCGTGTTTTCATGATCATAGCGAAAAAATGTAATTATAAGTATTGAATGCTTCTTTTAGTAATTTCATAAGGTTGTAAAAGCGTTGACCCTGTGTACATTTTTAGAACAAAGCGCTTCCACGCTTCATACAAAATGTACTTCGGTCAACGCTTTTACACCACAATGAATTTACAAAAATAGGCATTCAATTCGTAAATAAAAATAGGTAAACTCCTTTACAAACATCACTGAATACAAGGATGGGCAAATTGAAAAATCTTGCCTGCAGTGCTTACTACTTAGAAATTGGTTTTGGATAAAGTCCTTCATATAAAGAGGTTACTACAAGCATAACAAATTATTAATTGTGATCAGTGCTCCATGAAAATTAGGTCAAGGTAAGATAAACTATGTCAGGGAGACACGAGAAAACTTCAGTGATACTTCATACCAAAAAATCAGATGAACCTTGGCAGACAGATATGTACTCCTTGCGTTGACCAATGAACAATGAAAATGAAGTTAGTTTTAGATCAACCCTGTCATACAAAACAGGTACACCTTACAACAGTTCTATACCTAAAATATAGTTGACCTTGTACGGATACAATGTCTAGTTTCTATATGAAATAGACTTTATGAAGAAACCGAACATTCAAAACGTGAACATGAGGTTCAGATAATGTGAACACTGTCATTCGGAAAGATATACCTTATAACCATTACATACACAAAATGAAGTTTAGCTATTATGATTATTATAGACTTTAGAAATTGGAAAAACTACATATTGATGAAAATTCAAGGTTGATCATTTAACTGTGAGCATTAGGTCAAATCCGATGAACTCTGCTAGCATATCATGTGCACCTGACAATCAGTCTATAAACTAAATTTAGCTGACCTAATCTGAGAAACTGTCAAAATAAAGAAAATCAACGTAATTCAATAAATCACGAATTCAAATTGAAATCATTGTTTGATGAACTATGTAAGGTTGATATGTATCTCTTTCAATTTTTTCTCTTTTTCATATACAGTTGAGCAATTACTACTAGTATCTTAGAAGAAAACTATTTTTTGTCGGGGGAATAAGGTACTGATAGTCAAAACTATTTTTTGTCGGGGGAATAAGGTACTGATAATCACATGATCATACTGATGCATCTGATTTTTTAGACTCAAGGCGATTTGGAATAGTCTATCGATACAAGTCTGTTGTTGACAACTTATGCTGATTTCCAGATGTAATTTGGTCAAAAGCTATATCGGTAATGTATACCAATCATCTCCCTTCCTTCATTCGGATCAACTCATGATTGACTTCATTTGATAAGTAGGTACTACGTCACACTCCACTGGATGAACCATTACACCAAATTTTATTTTAGGTCACAAATCTGTTAATTGATGTATTTTTATAAAACCTTTACCAACGAATCATGAAATAAAGGTCAATATTACCTACTTTGACTTTTAGGTTGTTAAACTCTCCAGATAAATATTACTATCATGTTTATTAAGATTCAAAGAGCTAAACTCAAACATAAAAAAAATAACCTTCTACGGACCGGGATTAAAATATGAAACATTGAGATCTCAAGAAACTATTTGAATAGCATGTATACACTCTGATCGATTAAGAATTTAACATAATGGTTTAGACACCTGTGTAATGTCTAGATGTCCTTTGTAATTTGTGTTGGTGGTTTACCTACTGTCTCCCTATTCATACTAATCGAGAAAACCTTACTCTGAACAACAAAACATGCAATGAGATCAAAGTCAGGGGAGCATATTCTCCTTGCAATTATATATTCTAGATACACAATACAGTTCTCATATTACTCAGACTAGATACAAATATTTAATTTACGTTATGAAACTTAAACAGTTTGCTATGGAAGTTATCTGTTTATTTTGAAACATTTTCACATTTTGTACCAATTCAAATATAAGGTATATACGGCTACCGGTTTCGTAGTTCTATCATGTATTCTGCAACATTGGACACCATAGAGACAAAAAAATCTTTCAAAATCTATCTGACAAATAGATAAAATTGAATCTTCAAATTGAAATGAATCATTGCATTGTATCTAGAAGAGTTGATGGAATATTAATCAAATATACGCCTCAAAGAGTCTAACTGGCATTGACGCAATAATATTTAAATCGATATATAATGTCTTGGGTTAGATATTTTATTTTTAGTATTTGCTTATATCATGTATATAGACATTATTGAAAACATACATTAATTTTTGAATTACTGTATCATTGACATATACCCTGAAATTCCTCTCATTCCAAAAAGAATACAGACAAAAAATAAAAGCATTCTCTTGGCAACTTTTTGGTTCCTGGTATTCATTAAAGCCAATAGATCTAGAAGAGATGAACGTGGGTTCTCCATACTTTCAAGTATAGCACAGATATGTGGGTATAGGAGGTGCATACATCAAATGATACCCAAGAGCCCACAATGTAGCATTGCATGTATAAGGTCATTTGTAACTACTTGAGCTATAAAAAATCCAACAACAAGCATTAAAGGGTATATTACATTACATATATCATGTATATACATGAGGAAAAATGGAATTCTTCAAATTAGAGAAGATTACTAAAAACGAAACTCGTAACATAGCATTTGTAAGATATTAGCAATAGTTTAGGCATGCAAAATGTATCAATCTCACTTACACCATTTTCTACATAAGAAAATACCTGTACCAAGTCAGGAATATGACAGTTGTTATCCATTCGTTTGATGTGTTTGAGCTTATGATTTTGCCATTTGAATAGGGACGTTCCGTTTTGAATTTTCCTCGGAGTTCAGTATTTTTGTGATTGTACTTTTTACAAATAAAACAAGAGGCTGTCGAGTGACAGCAAACCGAATTTTCCTGCAGAGGTCGAACCGTGAACAGTAGAACAAGTATGAACACAACATCTAAGCTTAAAACAGTTCTGAATTGGATTGTGATTGAATATTTAAAATAGATTATTATCTAATTAATAATCAAAATGATATTTGCAAATCTGAACCCCAAACAGGATCATGTAAAAATTAAACATTACAGAGAACAAAAATAAAATACCACATAACATCTGTGACATCTACCTTTATAACACACATGACTTAAAAAAAGTTATAAAGAAAATTTGATGTTATTACTGTTTTCATGGAATAAGTTTAAAGTTATTTCACCTTGAACACAAATATGGTTTAACATATTGCTCTGCATTAGATAAGATTAATACCTCTCTAAAATTAGATATGATGTAACACAATTGTATATCTATTCTCAAATCATAATCAAATATAATTAATAATTCCAAATATTTTTCTTTCATTTGTCACAAACTAATACAGATCTGCAATTTGTCAATATCAACAGCTATAAATCTAATGAAAAATATCATATGATGAAAATAGATTATTATCTAATTAAAGGAGGTCACTTCATAAAATTATTATATATATAGTGTTCGGAAAATTAGTTTATACAAAATAACAAACAAACCTAACACAAAATTCTTAAAACAATTTACAAAAGAAAATAAAAAAAATAAAATTTCATTTATCATTAATACAATGTCTTTTAAAATCTTTTAAAAATGAGTTATTTCCTTTGTACAATAATGGATTAATTTATCAAATTCTTAAGAAACTGAACAACGAGAAAAGCTAAAATCGCGAAAACTAACTTGACCTTCATTAAGTCATTGAAAACAGCATATCTTAATTTGAAAAAAAATCTTCAAAGCGTTTTCATGTGAATGAACGGACACTATTTTTTGGCAGCCGCCCCAGGAGCCGCCCGCCTGTCGAACATCCGTAAATCAATAACCGGTTTTTACTTCAAAAAACCGGTTAATAAAGAAAGAGCAAGGTTTCACAGGAACCAATATAACCGTTACTTGAGAAAAGCCTAGGTCAATCATATTAAAATGCATTTCATATCTAGAACTGTTTATTTCATGATTATACGAAAGAAAAAAAAATGAATGTACCAATTAGAAAGGTTGTTAAAAAAGATCAGAACATTGCCTTTTCATGCATGTCATGATTGTTAAGATTTCAGACAAAATATTCTAATATTCTATTATCAAAAAAAATTATTTCATTGCATCGATATTATTTGTTGCCAGAAAACTCCCGGTTTTGGTTGGGTTTGTGTCTGTTTTTTTTTTTTTTTTTTTACTGATATGTGTTTTCCGTCGTTTTCTCCTTTCATGTCTTGGCTTTATCTAATTCTATTCGACTTAAGAGTTTAGAATGTCCCCATGCTTACATCTTGAAGATTATATGGTAAGGATGCGTAAAAAAAGATAAAATCGTGCACAGAAGACTAAGTTTATGATATATATGTCATGTACATGTTATTATTTTGTACAGGTTATTACTTGTACAAACATTTTGTACAAGTAATTACTTGTATGATGCCTTCATACAAGTTATTACTTGTACAAATACGATTGTACCAGCAATTACTTGTACAATATTTATTGAGAAAAAGATAATAACTTCTACAAATCATTATTCTACCATGGCCTATTTGATGTTCACAACAAATCAGAACATTGACCTGGAAGATCAAATGTATTTACATACTCATGCTAAGCCTACACAATCCAAACAGTTTAACAGTGGTGATAATGGTGGCACGGTAGTTTTTCCAGGCTATCAGGGATAATGATAGTCTTTTTGGAATTTCGTCACTTTCAAACACTGCCCAAAATTCTGCATACACGGTAAACCAAAGAACTTTTATTAATATATTCAGAAAGTAATTTGAATATGTATGATGAACGTTTATATTTTTTGCTAATTTAAGAAACCTAAGGTCACTAGTGCTTTTATGTCTTTATTATGCAATGAATACAAAATTTCAAAAGTTCTCAAAAACATTTTCACCTGTATGTATATTTTCCACACCAGATTGATCTTCAGTTTTGGAAAGAATTTTAAATAGATACTTTTTTGTACAATCAAACTGTTTAGATACATTGACTTTTAAGTACAAAAAAGAGCAAACTAATTTCAGGAATGTAAATTATACCGTGCCACCTTAATGACACCTTCTTTACCTGAATTTATTTTTATTTATCTAGATAATATTTAAGGTTTGATTTTATGTCTCGAATGTTTCCTTTTATCGTAGCCTATATCTTTTTCTGTCAGGTTTTGTTTAATTCTTTTATTTCGTGCAATCAGAGCAAATATTTTTGACATCATGCATGCTGTTACCATAGTGAAATGTCCTTTATAAATTGGTCACAAACTGAAATTATACTGACTGCATCAGAAAAAAAGAACGATAAAAAAAAAAAAACACATTATAAATTTCAATAAAATGCTAGGCAGGGCGCAGCTTGATACGACCGCAGAGGTCGAACCCTGAATAGTTGGGGCAAGTATGGACACAACATTCAAGCTTGATACAGCTCTGAATTTGGATTGTGATTAAATATTTGACACAACATAGGTTTCTGACACACAATGAATGTGGTCTAAGAACTTAAAAATTTTATTTAATTGGACATTCACCTATTATGGTCCATTATCCAAAATCTAAATACATGGTTAGATTCAGCATATCAAAGAACCCCAAGAGTTCAATTTTTGATGAAATCAAACAAAGTTTAATTTTGGACCCTTTTGACCTCAATGTGGACAAAGTTGATAACGGGGCCCAAAATCAAAAATCTAAATACATGGTTAGATTCAGCATATCAAAGAACCCCATATATTCAATTTTGTTGAAATCAAACAAAGTTTAATTTTGGACCCTTTGGACCTTAATGTAGACCAATTTGAAAACGGGACCAAAATTAAGAATCTAAATACACGGTTAGATTCGGCATATCAAAGAACCCCAATAATTCAATTTTGATGAAATCAAACAAAGTTTAATTTTGGACCCTTTGACCTCAATGTGGACAAAGTTGATAACGGGGCCCAAAAATCAAAAATCTAAACACATGGTTAGATTCAGCATATCAAAGAACCCCATATATTCAATTTTGTTGAAATCAAACAAAGTTTAATTTTGGACCCTGATTTGGACCAACTTGAAAACTGGGCCCATAATCAAAAATCTAAATACATGTTTAGATTCAGCATATCAAAGAACCCTAATAATTCAATTTTGTTAAAATCAAACAAAGTTTAATTTTGGACGCTTTGGACCTTAATGTAGACCAACTTGAAAACGGGACCAAAAATTAAGAATCTAAATACACGGTTAGATTCGGCATATCAAAGAACCCCAATAATTCAATTTTTGATGAAATCAAACAAAGTTTAATTTTGGACCCTTTGGACCTCAATGTGGACCAATTTAAAAACGGGGCCCAAAATCCAAAAACTTAATACACGGTTAGATTCAGCATATTAAAGAATCCCAAGAGTTCAAGAATAAAACCCCATTGAAATTGGTCAAGAAATAAGCAATTTATACAAAGTATCTTCTTTTGCACAATACTGTGCAATTGAATATTTCTTGCAATTGCGCAATACTGTGCAATTGAATATTTCTTGCTATTGCGCAATACTGTACAATTGACAATTTCTTGCTATTGCTCAATATTGTGCTATTGGATATTTCTTGCTATTGCGCATTACTGTGCAATTGAAAATTTCTTGCTATTGCACAATACTTATTATATATTAATTTACACATCCTGTTTGGTGTGTATCTCCTGCCATATCATTATTATTTGCTTTTAAATATAAATCAGAAATAACCAACTTAAAATGGAAAATTTTAAAGAAAAAAAAAGGAAAAAAAGGAAAAAAAATCCCCCAAATTTTTGAACCCCCTTATGATTCATCACCCCCAAACTCAATCCCAGCCTTCCCTTTGAGGTATGGTAATTTCAGAGAGATCCATACACTTGAACACAAGTTATTGTCTGGAAACTAGAAAAATGCTTATTTTGGCCCCTTTTGGCCCCTAATTCCTAAACGTTTCAGGCAATTACCCCAAACTCAATTCCAGCTTTCCTTTGTGATATGGAACCTTGTAGTACAATTTCAGAAAGATCCATACACTTACACACAAGTTATTGTCATGAAACTAGAAAAATGCTTGTTTTTCGCCCCTAATTCCTAAAATTTTGAGGCAATTACCCCCAAAAATCAATCCCAGCATTCCCTTTGTGATATGGAACCCTGTGGTACAATGTCAGAGAGATCCATACACTAAAACACAAGTTATGTCTGGAAGTTACAAAATGCTTATTTTGGCCCTTTTGGCCCCTAATTCCTTAACTGTTGGTACCATAACCCCCAAAATCAATCCCAACCTTCCTTTTGTGATATTGAACCTTATGGTAAAATTTCATAGAGATCCATTCACTTAAACTAAAGTTAGAGTGCGAAAACCAATGCGTCTTCGGACGACGACGACGACGCCGGACGACGACGACGACGACGACACCAACGTCATACCAATATACGACCACAAAATTTTTTTGCGGTCGTATAAAAATACATCATACTTGTAAAAAATAAACAAACAATTAATATAAAAAATTGTGAAAGAAAAAAATAACCCAACAAATAACAAAACCAAAATAACAAAACCAAAGATAGGAGTGAGGATTAAAACATTAAAAAAAGAAGAAAGAAACAAATATAACTCAAAGATAGTGAATTGTACAAGTTATTATCTTTTCTCAACAAAAATTGTATAAGTAATTACTTGTACAATTATATTTGTTTAAGTTATAACTTGTATGATGGCATCGTACAAGTAATTACTCGTACAAAGTTTTTAACCTGTACAAAATAATAAAATGTACACGACATATATATACATGAATTGGTTCAAGAATTGGATTGTAACGAAAATCGGTCATAGTTGATTTATTTTGATGTGAAATACCAGTTGTCTTTCCCTATTGATTGTGTTTCTATATATATATAAGTTTCTCCATGGTTGGAGCACCATCTGTTACTTTAAAACACCCCTACAGTTGGTATAGTCTTGAGTTTCACCCCTTTAAGTATAATGGGCTGATTCATATGGCAGTATATAAACCAGCTCAAGACAGTGAAACGCTGTTTACCGACCGTGCAAGGGCTGTATAGCCAGTCAAGGTCGTTAAAAACTTCCATATATATATGAAACGCTGTCAGTATTGTGTTGGCCATTGGAGAGGAAACTTCGGATAATATTCCAACTGGTAAGTAGAGTGAATTAACTGATTCCAAAGGATTTAATAGTGTTTGGATTTATATGTGAATATTTGGAATAGTGATTGTGTTATAAAGTGAAACTTATATAATAAGTTATTGTACAGTGAAAGTACAAGGTGTATACTTGCTGGTGTTGCAAGTTGTATATTGTGGAAGGGTGACATTCCTAGAAGTGTATTAGTAAAAGTGCACTGTGTTTAACCTTACCAGTTTGGAGAATATTCATTGTGTGCGGACTCATAGTGATAGTTTGTAGTGCGTGAGTTCAGCTGTGTTTACATACATATTCCTTGTGCATTGAAGGATTTGTGCAAGTGTAATTGTGTCATTGTGTTATTGTGATTAGTTGCATACTCACAAGGTGATACTACATATTGGTGGAGGTTGTAAATAGAAGTTGTATATATGTGTTATTGTGTTCATACGTTTTGTGTGATACTTACCTGATGCATGTTGAATAGTAATCTATTAGTGACATTGTGTAATAAAGGGCCTGTTGCATTTCACATAGTGATCTGTTAGTGACATTGTGAATAATAAGGCTTGATACATGTTGCATAGTGATTGCATAGTGACATTGTGCATATATATTCTGATATGAAACATTGTACTCATGCATTGTGGAAGAGGTACTTCACCTTGCATTTCGATTTATGTGCATTGTGATGTGTATATATTTTGCACTGTGAATTCATTTAAGCATGTTAAGGGTGTGTTAATTAGTTTAAATAGGACAACTGGTTGTGGTACATTTGTTTTATGTTAAGCACTTGAAATCCCGATTTATTCAGGTTAGGATCCATTGATCGCCCGTTACACGTTACAAATTTGGTGGCAGCGGTGGGATTTCACGTGTTTATTTCGTTAATGTAAATACATATATGATTATACCAGTTGTATTATTTCAAATTAAATTGTTTCATGTTTTTGTTGTGAAAATTAGTTTTTTTTAGTTAGACAGACAATTCAATAGTCGATATTCAAATGGCAGATTATCAGTTTGATTCGGAAATTGGACTATTAAAGAGTGTTATTGAAAAATTGGAAAATACTTAAAGCAGAGTTTTATGCATTCAGCCTCTAATTCTTTGCCAAATGAAAATGATTCAGGAATAACAGATGGTGTTGAACTAATTAAAGATATTGTAGTGTTTGGAGGTGTAAAACCGATGGTACGATTTTATGACAAAAGTGAAAGTTTTGCAGAAAAAGTGACTCTGCCTTCAACAAGTGACACTAGGCAAAATGTAAAAAGTAGCAGTAGGATGAACCATGACCAATTACGTTCAACCAACTATTGTGAAAACAGTGACCCTACTGAAATAAATTCTCATGCAGACCAGTATTCTATTAAGAAAATGCAGATGTCAATAAAAATCAATGGAAGGAATGATAAAAAAAATTACAAAACGAATTGGCTAAAATAAAAAGGAGCAGGAATAATAAACACAATAAGAGACCAACAACAAACAATAAGAGACCAACAACAAACAATAAGTGACATAGACAGTGTTATAAATGTGGCGAATTTGGACAATTTCGATCCGAATGTAGCAGTCCGTCACAACGGCATACCAATCCATGCAATACTGACGAAAAAGTACCAAGTGGAAAAAGTGGAACAGCGCGAATACTAACCACCGGAAACCAAAATTATCATGTTAAGTCTAGTGCTTCAAACATCGAAGAAGGTGGTATATATGTTAATGCAGTTCTAAACAGAAAATCTTGTAAATTTGTTGTGGATACAGGAGCAACTTTATCTATTGTTTCCTACAACCTGTATGAAAGTTTGCGAAAACAGAGCGAGGTTGAACTCATTGACATCAGTCAACGCATGACATCGATCAGTGGAGGTCATTTGAATTTGTAAGGTAAAGGATTTTTTATTATTCAAGTTGGAAATGAATCATTCAAGTTGGAAGCAGTTGTAGCAGATATCAAAGTTGATGGAATACTAGGTCAAGATTTTCTCAAAACAAACAAATGTGTATTGGATATTGTATCTGAAAAGCTCTTTTTAGGAGAATCTGAGATAAATTTGGTCTTTGAAAGATCATTGGATAACACACAAAGTTTGGATCAAGACAATGAGAAAACTGAGGTTCGATCGGTGGATCTAGCTGATGCTTTGATTCCGAATAAAGATAAGAGATCTTATCTCAAAGAGTTACAAGTCAATAACAGGTATCTCCTTTATATAAAGTGATGTATACATAATCATAAGCGTCCTATGTTAAGTGAAGTAGCATCTAGGGGGAAGTTTTGTCAGAAGCTTGTGCTCTCAATGGGAACATCTGCACATCAATGACGGGATCCTTTATAGAAAGACTAAGTGAAAACGAGGAACAAAAAAAATTGCAAGTTATCCTACCATTTAAAGAACGAAGACGTGTTCTTCAGAAATGTCGTTCTGATACAACATCAGGACATTTAGGCACAAAGGAAACATTAGAGAAAATACGACAAGGTTTCTACTGGCCAGGAATGCAATCGGAAGTTAGATCGTATGTCTGGGGATGTGAATTCTGTTCAAGATGTAAAAGAGAACATTCAACAGTGAGGAAAAACACTGAAGCAGCAACGTTTCAACAAAAGAGACACAATTATGACCCTGAAAGTAAGAAGCATTTTGAGGTTAAGGATCACTGTGAAGAATAGATGATCAGAGATATCCTATGTGTATATAGACAGTTTTAATAGTGTATATATTGTCTATAGTGTTGAATGTATGTCTTTATGTGTCCTTCGGATGGGGACGTTAAATCCGAGGTCCCATGTACAGGAAAATACCACGACCTGTGCATGTAAAAGACCCCTCCTGCAGAGTTCGATAAGAGTAGGCCTTTGTGCCGCTGCATAGGCTAAATTATTTCAAATCTATTTAATGCAATATATCTCCCAGTGGTAGTCAAAATTCTGATGTTTTTGCATCTGGAAGTCTGTGTGTAGTACTGGTTGTGTCGATGGATAGTGAAGAATTTACATCATGCAGGATGCAAATGATTTTTTGAGGCGTGGGTAGTGTAACAGAAATCGGTCATAGTTGATTTATTTTGGTGTGAAATACCAGTTGTCTTTTTCTATTGATTGTGTTTATATATGTATGTAAGTTTCTCCATGGTTGGAACACCATCTTTTACTTTAAAACACCCCTACATTAATAGGACAACTGGTGGTGGTATATTTTTTTTTATGTTAAGCACTTGAAATCCCAATTTATTCAGGTACGGATCCATTGATCGCCCATTACACGTTACAGGAAAAACATTATTTTTCACCAGTCACTCGTTTCATATGGCTTTAATTATATTCGATATCACTTTAATGATGAAAATTCTATTCAAATACTGCCTGCCATACATATAAATGTATTGATTTTTGTATTTTATTTCCTACAATGCATTCCATACTTTTTAATCCGATTGAAATTTCGTCAGATTTCTTAATTATCAATTGGGACAAGAAATGTAGGAGACGAATCCTTGGATAAATTAATTGGTTCTCAAAGACTCTTAGGAAACCAAAATACTGCTAATTTTACAGTCATAGAATACTTACTAGTTTTTACTTTCAGTTGTTTTCTGTTTAATTCATCTGCCTCCTCGTATCAGCGTACTGAGTACTGTATACATGTACACAATATTAATAGGCTAACATGCTTGAGAGAATAGTTACTTGCATCTCACTCGGCACCATATTTCTTTCATTTTACTGTCCGTTTACAACACAATTATGTGACCCGTCCAGAAAACGATCTTCTGTCACATGATCAACACACCAGGTAAAATAATGTACGGCGTACTGAAATGACAACGTTTCCTAGCTACTTTGATATATATATTTGGAATATTTGTTTAATAAAAATGAAAATTTATGTAATAACTTTTAAATCTAAGGTTTATTTAAAATAATAATAATAATAATAATAATAATAATAATAATAATAATAATAATACAGTAATAATAATAATAATAATAATAATGGTTTCATGGTTTTGGATACATTGTCTAGATTTTTCTTGTGATATATTTACAATATAGACTGAATGCAAATTACAATATGTATGATATATGTATATTTTTATAGTTATCAATTTATGTTTAATGGCAATAAAAGAAACTTGTTATATTAGCTTCAGATATCTTGTTATAAGACCAGAGTGGTTATTTACAAGGTAAGACTTCATTGGAACGAGCGAAATGATTATACTGTTGAATATTATTTGCCCAACGACCAACTGAAATAGCAATACATATTTGAGTTTAAAAATAGTAGTAATATTCACAAATAAAATTACATGAATCAAAGGAAATAAGGATAAAAATCATAAATTGAATCAATAATAAAACAATAACAATGACCACGACCATTCTTTTATACGATATTAACTGTTTAAATCTGAAGTTTTGTATCTGTTTCTTAAATATCATGTATAGAATGCTAAGTAAGATTGCATTTCCTGTACGGATTGTTTGTATATTTTTAGAAAATGGTGGATTAAACAATGTTTTATTGCTAGCTAAACCTCTCACTTGTATGACAGTCGCATAAAATTCCATTAAATTGACAACTGAACAAACAGACATAATAGGTAAAAATGTCCAAAATAGGAGTACAGCAGTCAACGATTTATAAGATTTGTAAGAGATTTGATTTGTTTTAACACAATTTACTTTACTTAAAAAAATATAAATCAACATATAAATAGGGCAACCGTTGACAGTAGTATACCGCTGTTCAAAAGTCATAAATTGATTTAGAGAAAACAAAACTTGGTTACAAACTCAAACCGAGGCAAACACATCAACTATGAGAGGAAAACAACGAAACAACAGAAACACCGAACTGCAACAAAAACAAAAGCCAAAACATATCGAAACGGACTATCTGATAATAACTACTAGTACCATATGCCTGACTTGGTACAGACCATTTTATAAAAACATGATAGACAGGAAATTGAGCCCGCTTGTGATAGGTTTGAAAAAATCCATCAAATATACTAATTCTCCGATCATTCGTCTTTTAGGGGGAGTGGCATCCTTTTTGTTAGTTGTTTGATTTAAAATGTCTAAAAGAAAAATGTTTATTTCTGAAGAATATTTTTCCTTTATGTTATTTTAAAATCGTTATTTTGTTGAAAAATAAAGAAAAAGTTCGTTCCGAGAGAAAACAAACACATTTGAATGTTAAACATTATTCAATCAACTTAGTGCATTATACTAGGTATTACCCTTTTTATTATCTACAAATGAATGAAAACTTTATTCTAATAAAACAAATGTTAGAGCGAACATTTAAACAATGTACTACATGAAAACAAAATCAATTAACCAATGGTATTCATCTTTAATCATTCAAAAGTCCAATTTAGACACCGAAGTCTTACTTTGTAAACAACCACTTTGGACTTATTAAAAGATTTCTATAACTGATATCACCAATTGTTTTTTTTTTTTCAATTTCCAAAGTATCTGTATATGTATTTGGTAGACATGATTTTCAACAATTTGTTGGGTAAATATAGAAAATATGGCTACCTGGACATCGGTGCGTAAGACCTGTGCTGAAATGCTATGTCGGATTTATAAATACTCAGTGTACTGCAGAAATGAGGACCTTCAACTTGTGCACCGTATTGCAAAATTGTCACGTCAAGCAAGAATCTGAAGTTCCCTATCACTAAATATGAACACATGTTACAGTGGATGATGCATTTGATTTGATCTGACATATATTATTTGTATCTAACGGAGACGACGTTTAATGAGAAAATTCTGTTTCTAAATCAGATTTCATAAAATACATAAAACATTAAATATAAAGGAGATGCAATAAAGGAATCGAATTTCACGAATACGCGGATGTTAATTAGACAAAACATAGTAGCTCGTCTGCATGGACATGCACACTTATGATTGTGTGGAATTTTAAAGATAGGAGGTAGATTTTTGATTAAGAAACGAAAACAAATAATTGTGACTGAGACACAACGAAAACGAATGTTCTGCTTGCCCTTCCCGAGCATTTTTAGATCACCCCCGGTTTTTGGTGAGGTTCGTGTTGCTATGTCTTTAGTTTTTCTATGTTGTGTTTCGAATACTATTGCCTGTCTTGTGGTCTCGTTTCATTTGTTGCTATTGCGTTGCCAGTTTATTTCGACTAATGAGTTTGAATGTCCCTTTAGTACTGTACAAATATGAAAACAATTTTCGCACAAGCGATAAATAAGCAAGTCTAGCATTAGTTGAAAAGTAAATATCCGTAAAAAAAAACCCAGGTCGTCCTATTAGCTCAATTAGAGCATAATATGTGCATTCCGTTTCTGAATAACTCATTATTCATAGGCCGTTTTTGGTTGCCGTTTGCAACACTTTTTTTGGTTTTGTTTTATAAAACATAAATTCGACTAAATTTCTAACCTATCTAAACTAAAACTGTCATTCTATATCATATTGAGGCTGGTTGTTCAGATGTATAAAGTAGAAAAATCAACAAATTGTAAAACTATATACGTAGCTGGATGCTCTAAATTGTCTGTACGTGTGTGCATCTTCAAAAATGGCCAATCTCCAGGCTGAGCATTGTAGACTAGAATATAATTCATGATTGAAATATACTTTTTGCGGATCCTGTATTGCTGATGATTTTTTCTATTCATTTTCTAAATATATACTAAATAGAAATTTAGCAAAAACATAAAAATGAATCAAGATCATCATTCAGTTGCAGGAACTCCTATATATTAGAAGTAGACTGACGATGTTGGATTTGTTGACATATTTGTTGGTCATGTGTTGCTAATCATTTTTACTATTAAATTCTCTATATCTTGCTAAGTGTTTGACTGAATCACAAAAAAATGCGTTAACAATCCTTGTTACTAAAGTGTAAAAAAAAAAAATGCTATGACATAGAAAATGTCCGCCGCGGTGTTAACTGGAGATTTTAAATTGTGGGTTAAAATGTTGCATTTGGCACAATAGTTCTAAATAATAAAATATATACACTATATTATTATGTATCCATTATTTCTCTAGTGTTTGATAAAGAGAGGATTTTATTTCAGAGAGAAAGAAAAGAGATGAGAAAATAAATAAAAAAAAACAAAAGCAAAAAAAAAAAAAAAAAAAAAAAAAAAAAAAAAAACAAAACAAAACAAACAAAAACATAAAGAAAATCACTGAAATTTAGATTTTTGCATTAGTATTTTGGTCAAAACTATCGTATGTCTTAAGATACATCATTTAATAAATTTGGCAAAGTTGGTTTTCCATTGTACAATATTGTTTATTATATAAAACATATATGGTGGTGTGGAGAAGGCTACAACATAATACACAGTAACACAACATAGGGTAATGTTATGTTTTTTAAGTATAAATTATTCTAGTCATGGAAGCATGGAGTCCCAGTAGAGGTTGGCAATGTGAAGAGGTTTTGTTTTGAAAAATATATTCTTTTCTTGTATTATTTTTTTTTAGATAATATTTCAGCCCTGATTTTGTTACTATTGTAAGTAAATTCTCACTTATGTTACTATTCTATGTACATACTGATTTATGTTACTATTCTATGTACATTCTGACTTATGATACTATTCTATGTAAATACTGATTTATGTTACTGTTCAATATAAATACTGATTCATGTTTTCAATATAAATACTGATTCATGTAAGTGTTCAATATAAATACTGATTCATGTAAGTGTTCAATATAAATACTGATTCATATTACTCCAAATGTAGAGCATGAGTTGTAACTGCCGGTGAGTTTGTGTTTTTGAAGGATTTATGACTCTTAGGCGGATTGAGATTATTTAAAGCAGATTGTCGTATATCTATGGCAAGCAGCCAACAACCTTGAATGGCTTAAACTACATATGATTATGGATATATAGATAAGCACAAAACTTCTAAAACAATATAAGACATGTACAAGATTTCGTACCATAGAAATAAATCACATACGTAATTTTATATGAAATATAACATACAGGTCAAACAGAACTTGTGATGTTATCAGAATAAATCAATAAATATTTTAGGACTCCGAGCATTCAGCTTTTGAAGGGACAACACTTTTTCTAAATTGCTTGATTCTAAATTTCTTTAAAAAATAGTTTGTTTCAGAAAAGAAGTTAAAAATAGTTTGTTTCAGAAGAGAAGTTAAAAAGTAGTTTCTTTCAGAAGAGAAGTTAAAAATTTGTTTCAGAAGAGAAGTTTAAAAGTAGTTTGCTTTTTGTTGATTAAGAATAGAAATAAGTCTTTGCTCCGAGAAATGAAAACTCTTGCATACCCCCCTTCCGCATATCAAAGATGGATGTACGATGCCTAACGACGATATTGGATTATCGAATTGAACTAAACACTGCTAGAAATCTGTATTACTCATCAATTATCTTTACGTTATGGATTCAAAATTTAAAGTCAAAAAGTAGATCATAATGTATTTATATAAAGGTTGATCAGAGAAACTTAGTAACATGGGTAAAAAAACCATTTTGAAAGTGTACATCTCGAGGCGGATTAAAGTCAAAATGTATGCACTTATTTAGCAGGTTGTTCCCAAAAATCCTGTTCGCTTTGACCATGCAGAACACGATACAAAGAATTAATAAACTTGTATTTAATACTCCCAAACCGAGTATGCAGCATTATTTAGTAAAGGTTGGCATTGTGACAAAAAAGCCCCACTGCAAACACTTATCTATAATAATTGATCTAGAGCATTGAAAATTGTACGCAGTCTTGTCAAGTACAAATCGGGTTTCATAATCATACCAGCGTGTTTTGTTTTTCTGAAAATTCATGTAATATTTGCATTAAAACATTAAACATTCATCCATCAGTTATATTTTTGTGGAAATGTTCAGATCATTTTACAACTGTATTCCTCATTCTTGAATATAAGACAAATTAGGCGGATAATATAAGAGTTTATACTTTAAAGCATTTAAAGTACTTATTCAGAAACAGAAAAGACTACGTCTTTTTTTTAAATAACTACTCGGATTCTAATTTAAAGTTTTCTAAAACAAACATCATCGAGCTGGGTTTTCCGATTGGCAAAGTATATATATTTTAAAAGATATCAATTATGCTAGTAATTTGAATTTTTGGCAGATAGTCACAAGGGTTGACTGAACTATAAAAGCATTGCAAACTGGAAATTAGTTCAACAAAGGATCATCGCTTAATGGGCAAAGAAAAAAATGTTGCACCTTGCATAAATGGCAATATTTATCAATTATGCTAATAATTTGAATTAATTAATTAATTCAAATGATTTGGCTTGATGTGTAGAATTTCTTTCACAATTTCTTCCTTGCATTTTAAGATAATCTCAGTTCCTCGTGACTCATTTTCATGTAAAAATATTTTCTTTCTATGTACATGATGTACGTTACATGCAAGAGTTATAATACATTCTTAAAGGTGAATTTCAAACAAGGACTTTGTTCCAAGAATTATTGTTTTTCAGAAGCAATATCTTAACAATGAATTCTATACTTTTCAAATTTAGAAAGCTAATTGTTTTCAACTTTGTGTCTTGGTTATGTAACAGCAATATGTCAATTAGAATAGTTTTATAATGCTTTCTTGTAATACTAAGTAAATTATTATAACTGTTGTAACAAACAAATAATGTTGTTGCATTCCAAACATGAATTTACCATAACAAGCAAATATCCACATTTTCAGTTTTAATTTATAGACCTTACCTTTGAATAAATGGAAGATGGAAATACAGTTCTGAAATTGAACTTTAAAAGAAAATCAGACAGACTGAACGCTCCAAAGACACAATCAAATTCAACATCAACTTCAAATTTGAGGACACGAAAATTTAGAAATCACTGAAAGAAGATCCAAATCTAAAGGATGAACTACACAACGTTTCGTCCCCGAGGGTATCACCAGCCCAGTAGTCAGCACTTCGGAGTTGACATGAATATCAATTATATGGTCATTTTTATAAATTTACTGTTTTCAAAAATATGAATTATTCAATATACTACGGATTTTCTTATTCCAGGCATAGATTACCTTAGCCGTATTTGGCACAACTTTTTGGAATTTTGGGTCCCCAATGCTCTGCAACTTTGTACTTGTTTGGCTTTCTAACTATTTTGATCTGAGCCTCACTGATGAGTCTTATGTAGACGAAACGCGCATCTGGCGTATTAAATTATAAGCCTGACACCTTTATAACTATTATAATCAAAGAAAGAACAATGAAAACAAAAATACAATACTAAATTGAAAAGACTTTGAGATGAGAAAACGAAAATAATATAGAAAAGAGTGGCAACAGACGAGAACATCAAAATCGGCATTAGGTATAAAAGTTTAAAAAAAAAAAAAAAAAAAACAACAAAAACAACAACAGAAGAATGTCCAGTCGAGTAGAAAAATAACAGATCCAGACACAATTCCACAAAATCAGAAAGAGAAGTCAAAGAATAAGGCTCTCTTTATGACCATCCCAAAACCTTAGGCTGAAGCAATTGAGCACATCATAATCAGAGCTACACAAAGGCGTATGTCAGAGTCCCTAAGTATAAACTAAGTTTGGAGAAGCCAAAAAGTTTTACAAACAGTTAGCAGATTGTTCTTAATGTCGGCTGAGTAAAAACAAAGAAAGAAGAAAAAGAAAAGAAGGTCAGACTAAAACTACCTAAAGTTAAGAACGACAGAAAAAACATTAAAAAATAAAATGGAAAGTGTTCCTGATTGAAACTCAAGAATAATGCCTAATAAAACGGAGACTATATTAGATGGACAAATAACAGCAACAAGACACCAACGTATGTACAAAAGACAAATAATTTATTAAAGAGAACCCTATCTACATGAGGACGTTCGGCACTTTCAAAAACATGATATAGAAGTACTATAATACAACATGGATCAAAAAATAGAAGCCTTGATATTAGGAAGTTTACTTTCTGTTCCTGACATTAATGCATCTGCATGAAAACTATCACCACTATCTATGTGTGCTAACCAAGCAATTCCTCAAATGTATTGTATGGAAAGCAAATGACAACTTTGTGGGACAATATAAATCGTAAACTTGTTTGAACTTAAAAACATAGTGTGGTGAAAATGATATTCAAGTTGTTAACTATTATCAATGGGAAAGCATAGCAGAGATATATCAAAAGGCTGGAGAAAATAAAAAAAAAAAACCGATAGATCCAGGCCAAGAAGTGATCAATTGTAAGTGATCTAATAGATGATATGATTCACAGAAAATTTGTATAGGACAGATATCCAACATAGAGTACAGAGACACATGATGGAATATTTGTCAACAGATCAAGTTGTTGATGTGAAGGACTCTTTAGAGAACATAGGATTACAGGCACAGGATGAAATCGAATGAACACATTGGACTACTAAACAAGTAACTCTTCACCCAATTTTCATTGTGGACCATGCCCATAAACGTACCATCGAAAGACCAACCGTCATAACAGAGTCTATGATTATACTATCTGACAATTTGGTCCAAGATACAAATACTGTATTTTTTTTTACTCAACAACAATTTATTCATCTTTAAAATAATCCAGAACATTGTCCGATAAAAAATACCAAAAGATTCTTTAACATTTTTCTATAACTTCGATTAAAATATGCCAAAACCTGTAGTAAAAATAGATGTATGCGACAAATTTTCTGACAACTGTTCGTTACAGTATAAATTCAAAGATGCAAAGATGGCTTTTGACACTTATCTGTTCTAGAACAAACGTATAACACGAGATTTGTATATCAATATACTGAGTCAGGTCATGGCAAGGCCCAAAGTGATGGTAAAGAAGCAGGCATCAAACGTAGATATGAACTGCATATACCTGGCGAAATTGTGTAGTTAACAATGCATACCAAGTTAACATTGCTCTGCAACAAAACGGTGATAACCAAATTAATCAAAGTGTTCATTAGAAGAAAGGATACTCTACTCAGCACCAAAGAAAAATATTGAAGAAAAAGAATAAAGGAAGCCAAACATTGCATTCAATTTATACATTAAAAGTTGGATGTAACATTGTTGTCCGTGGAGACGTACATTTGTAAGTTGTTCATGTGATATTTTTAAAACTGGACTGGAAGGCCCATGTTACATTGGACAACACAGAAGAAACGAGCAATTCAGCAACTTGATTGGAGGAAAATAGTTAGTTAGATGTTCTACATGATGAAGCTAGACAACCATTATAAATAAGAAGATATGGTATGAGTGCCAATAAGTCAACTTTCCATCCAAGTCACAATGTATAAAAATTTAACAATTATATTAATCTTTATTAAAGCACAAATCACACCCATTATGACAATTACATGTAATAACAACAATATAATGATGACATTTACATTCACATAAAAAAATAAAAATAAAACAAAACATTAAACACAACAAATGACCTCAAGTGCCCCCTGTCCTCAGTTCCATAGACTGTTTAATAAAGGAGCCTAAAGATTTCACTTGTTGACTAGTGTTTGGATTTAGTATAAATCAGAAAAATCTGTGTATTGAGTTTTTAAATCATCATTTATTTTACATATTAAAAAGAAATGGGATTTATCATATAGATCAAAGTACGGCCTTCAAGACGGAGCTTGGTCCACACCGAACAGCAATTACACTTATGTGGTTTTTTTCAGGCAGAATAGGGTCACTTAAGTAGCTTTCTTACTGTTGACTTTAACAACTATATTGTAAGTATGTTAAACAGAAGGTGACATATGCAGATCATTGAAACTTTACAAAATATTTTAAAATAGAAAATCAAGATAATAATAAGTGCTGCTGAAGGAGACATATCGATTGTTGATAATACTAACATACAATGTTTGGTGTTAGGCTACATGTCAAGTATTCATCACTATGTGGTATTTATTGGCACTGGTTATTAAATCAGGAAGATTACTTCAAAATAAACACATGTACATCTGCTGAAATAAATAAACACAAACAAGATATGTTCATGTCTACAAATTAAGATAAATGAAATCTAGGTTTAAGATTTAATGGACAATTAGCAAAAACAGACATTGACAATATATTGTGCAATTTTAATTTCAATTATCAAAATTACTTTCTTATTTTGTAGGTTGAAAGTTGATAAATTAATAGCAGTTAAGATAACATCCATCAGAAAAGTACATAATTATATAAGTTGCAAAGGTTAATATATGTTTCCTCTGAAATGAATACCCATGACTTCCTGTACAAAGGTAGTGTCAAAGGAATTTCATTTGATTAGTACAAAATCACGCAACGTGAAGGTATATTACAGGCAGGTAAGCATATTCGTTGAGCTGATAAGAAATCAGAAAGAACATAAAGAAAAATAGACATTAATGCAATAAAAGCTAATATGTATAAGCAGACGTGTTCAATTTATATAAGTATTAAGAAAGTTTCAAATGTAATTGATAGAAACTGCAAGCATGCAGAGATAAACATAATCGTATTTGGTTCCAGGTTGCAATGAGTTGATTCTCAAAATAAGCAACTTAAACGTCCTCGGAATACTCTGGAAACACAGGGTATTATCGGTAAACTTCATCCACCAACAATCAAATCAGGTCGTAATTTAAGACTGTAATTTAATGATGACCAAATTTCTGCTTTTCAACACAAACTATGAATGTTAATGCCAATGAAGTGACTCTCTTTATACATGTTATATATGTGTGACTCATGTTACTTTAAATCTAAAGTTGTTTTGGTAGTATTCAAATAGTAGGTCAGTTGTGCAACAAATACTAGCTTATTTTAATATCAAATGTTTAAACCAGTGATTTGTTTTAAAATTGAAAATAAGGAAGACCTTTGAATCAGGTAATTGTAATTGAATTCAAATGAAAATATGTTATGGCATATTTTGCAGTTATCTTCTTTTAAAATTTGTTTTTAAACAAACACAGACCAAACTATATTCAGAGAGTTATTTTCATGAAAAATGAAATCTGCATATATCTTAATCATTTTTCAATATTGTTATTACATTGTGTTCTCTAAGCTGGATTTTTTTAGAATTCAACATTTAATTAATTAAGAATTGTGTGGGAATTATGATTTAGTGTCAGGAGTTTGTTTTGCTTTTTAAATTTTAAATATAGTTTCAAGATTATAAGCACAAAACGCAAACAATTACTCAATGCTCAGTCGTCTTTTATGGGCAGTAATGTCCGAAAGAAGTTGACGGACAATCTGAAACATAGCAGGCCTGTGGTAATGGTAATTTGTAATTATAATGCATTGTAATATTACATTTTTTATGTAATGCAAAGTAATTTGTAATGCACATTTTCTGCATTACAATTACAATTACATGTAATGATTACTTTAGTTAAAAATCTATGTAATGCCTCATTTACTGTACACTACTTTTCATTACAAACTGGTAAAATACATAAAATTGAATAATAGAGTAAAATAAAATAAAATAAAATATTAACAAAAATTGAAGAATAGAGTAAAATAAAGATAAAATATTAACAAAAGAAAGTATTCAATAAAATTATTGTCACAGTTAATTACTGTATTAAATCATTATAGATAGTTTGCTCTTAAATCTTTTTTTCAATGATCCATAACCAAATCCCCTAGGCCAACTAAACTTTAATCCAGCAAATAAAAAAACAGTGAGCTGTTGATAGTAAGAATTTTATTCTTAATTTGCATTTTCTTGTCATTCTTGAATGAGATTTTGCAAGGACAACATGGAAAATTATATATTAGACCAATTTGATTTACCACCTGACACTGATGGAACATTTAAGGCAAAATGCAGACATTGTCCAGCATTGATATCTGGAAGTTTTAAAATAGCATCAAACTTTAAAAAACACATTAAGTTAAGAAATATAATTGGCAAAAGGGGAGAGAGAGGGGGGGGGGGTGAAAATTATCAAGTCTTGATCTTGGTTTCTGATATTTGTATACAATGATATTGGGAATATTTTGGTGTTTGGTGGTCCATGAAAAATCTTCTAAAAAACTTTTTAAACAAAACTATATAGATGAAATTTTCATAATTCTATACACACCTTACATGTATTTCAATGAAAAATTGAACATGTAAATCAACATTTTTACACCAAACTGTGGTTAGGGTCCTGTCTGTGTTGTTAGTTCACCTAATTAATATCAAAATGTTTTATTGCAATCAAATCTTCTCAACTTATGTTTGTCCTCACAGAGCCCTCAGGCATTTAACTAGAAAATCCTTTAATGACACATTTATAATATCCCTTTGAAATCCCTTTATGGTGTCTTAATGATTAAGTGATCAATGTTAGAAACAAAATTATATAATAATTCATTTATTTTTCAGAGAAAACACAGAGAAGTGCTAGAAATTAAAGAAACCCAACAGAAAACATTATCAGCTAAAGTAACAAAATTTTACCAACCCACATCCAACAACAAATACCATAGTAATGAAGTGGAGCAGAAAATGTCAACTGATGCGCTAATAATGTTTATTGCCGGTGATATGTTATCATTGCCAATTGTGGACAGTCCAAACTTAAGGCATTTTGTTGAGAAATTAGACCCGAAATACCAAGTGCCAAGCAGAAAACATCTGTCAACAAAACTCTAAGATAAAAAGGCCAGTGAAGTCCAGAATTATTTGAAGGAAAATAAGTCATCAGCTAAAAGTGTTAATTTGACAATTGACTTTGGTCAAACAGGCAAATGAGAGCATTTATGGGGATAGCAGGACAGTCAAGTTAAATTGTCAAATTACGAAAGGAAAATTCTTCATGAATTAAGCTAGTCTTACATTTCCTGTAACTCTGAGTCTGAAACAGAAAGTGAATCAGCTGTCAAATGTGTACAACAATAAGATGATGACAACATTGAATAGCTCAATTGAAACCAGACTGACTCGGTTTGAGGAGGACAATGACTTTATTTTGGCTGCCATACTGGATCCCAAATTTAAACTTAGATGGTGTGAGCCTGTAAAAGTTGCCCCGTATACATTATTACTGAAAAACACGACAAGTGCTCTTGATTCACATCTAGGTGATACTTTTGATCAAGAAGATGGATGTTCACCACCACCTTAGAAACTTGAAAGTGACTTTTTCAGTTTCATGCCTCCTACTACTCCATCAAAGAGTAGACCCAGGTCTGCTTCAGTACATGATGTTGCCATTTACTTGTCTGAACCATGTGAAGAAATGTCAATCAATCCATTGGAATACTGCATGGAAGTCAAATTCAGTGCGCCTTTCTTCTTTGGCTAATACACCTATCAAGTATTTAGCCATTCCCTTCACATCAACACCTGTAGAAAGGCTTTTTAATATTGCCGGAAAGGTGTACAGACCTGATCGCTGTTCTCTTAAAGACAGCACGTTTGAAACACTTATGATGATTAAGTGTAAAGGACATGTTAATTAAACAGCATTTGAAGTCTGTCACTAACACTGTATATATATATGTGTACATATACCCCGGTAATATTTATCAATTTCTTATAAAAATCTGTTTTTGAAATGTTTTTTGTTTTTATATTGAAAAAGTAATGTGTAATGTAATGCATTACACAGGCAAAGTAGTTGTAGTGTAATGCATTACATGTGAGAAAAAATGTAATTGTAATTGTAATTGAAGAATCACAAAGTAATTGTAATGTAATTTATTACATTGCAATGTAATTGCCCTAGGCCTGAAACATAGTGCAGATATGTCGACCTAGTCTTGCTGATCATTTTTACTATTATAAATTTCTATCAAACTAATGGTAAACATCGTCAATGAAGGGCAACAACTCTTATTTGGACACCTCTGACGATGGATGTATGTCATGTTTGTAGATCTTGTCATGTTGACCATTTTTGCTTTCTTTCTTTCTATTACGGGTTTCATTAAAATAGGCAAAACCGAATTTTTTGAAATAAAATTCGTGATTTAAGGCCAATTATGTCTACCATAAGTCGTCGAACAGTTTTGATGCAAAAGGACATTATGACATTTTATTCTGATAATATCTGCACTGTTAGATTTTCTTTATCTAAAACAGACTGGAATAAAGCACCAAAACAAAAGACACAAAGTACCACACTAAGAGTACTCACAGTTACTTAACGGTAGTTCAAAAATGATTATAAACAACTCAACATTCCTGTTCTCCAAGATAATCTAAACGATCAATACACTTACAACGGATTCAGTTGCAGCTGAAGGCCCCGTTTTTTTTTAACCAAAAAATTACTTTCTAGAAGACCTTACATGTAACCATTCAGCCAAATTTGGTTTCAATTGGTTGAGTGGATGAGGAGAAAAAGAAGAAAATACCATTTTTCTAGGTTTTCAAAGGGAACTAACTATCTGTACGTGCCCTGGTATCCCCATGTATCGTAATTACTGTCTCTTTACGTTAATATATAATATCTTAAATGAATAAATCTGTCAAGGCAACATATATTCTTTCCAATATAATGCCTTGAATATGTTTACACTGTTCCTGAAGCGTCTTAAATATAAAAGCAATGTCATTTTGTAAAATATTACCGTCACAATGTATACCAAAAAGTCACTCATAGAAAATGTACTACACATTTACACTTTATATTTTAGTCAATGAAGTATTTTAAATTACAATCAGTGCTAAATCAAATAGAAAAATTGAGATCATATCTATATATACAGTCACGTAAACAAATGAAATATTGTAAAATTTGAACTTATTTTCCCTTAAATTGAAAACAATGTAAAACAAAAGTTTAATTCTTTGAAGCAACAGATTAAAGTTAAATAACGTGATAGACTGAAACGTTTCCGTTCTGTGTTACAATAAGCAATTCCTGTTTAATTTTGTTGAAATAAGCTGATATTGCACCATTTAGATGTTCATTTGGTGCAACAATTTCCTTAAATGTTTTTCCATCTGCCGAAATCACGAAAACATTGTTAGATTTAATCCCACAAACAAAAAGTAAATTTGAATTGTCTGAAGTCATTCCATACGGAGAAACTAGCCGCTCATCTTTAATTTTCCACAATTGATTGCCTTCTAAATCCAAACAAACGACTTCACTACCGTCTTGTTCTGCATAGTATAGTTTGTCGTTGATAATAATTGGATGATGATATAAGAACTCTGGAAAATTGATTGGTATAGACTTTACTGTATTTCCTTGAAGATCGGCAATTATGTAACCCTTTCCTAGGTTTTCAATAATGAAATTTCTGTTATGCAATAAAATTGATCTTGCTTTCAAACCTTCAGCGAATGTTTTAAAACTTGACCGGTTTTCAAATCTACTATGTTTACCTTATCGGCGGTTGTTACTGCAATGCTATTTTCATCAATAATGGCAGACCGAATGGGACAAAACGTTAACATTATATTCCTAACAACATCACCCTCAGAATCCATAATAATTAATCGCGATTTTTTTATCGCAAAATATCAATTCTCCATTTGGTAAAACACCACCGTCCATTATCTGTTGTTTTTCATATTCGTAAGGAATTTTACATTCAAGTTTTACTTTTAACTGAATGGTCTCAATATTTCTTAAAATTCCAATTGGTGCTATTAACTGTGCTTCCCTAGATTTTCGCATCTGCAAAGCTACTTTATTACAATTGTTCCAAAAGAAGATTGATGATGTTCACTTGATTTGATATCATATGGGATCATCGATATTTTAACCCAATTGAATTTCTCACTTTTGATCCAATCTTGCTGTTCAGTTTCTTCGGTTTGTGCCCTTTGTGACACCATTTGCATAGTCATAAACGACTGAAAATCTGAGGCAATACTTTTGATACAGTTAAGATTATCTTGCATTTCTTTTACCTTAGCCATATGAGATTCAACGTCTTCCAACATATTTTTATCTCCGTTTCTTCTTTCACAAAGGCTTGTTGCATCTTATTGTTAAGATCTGCTTCTAACTCATCAAAATATGTGTTGATAGCCTCTCTGGCAGACTGCATGTCTCCTTCACATTGCCTTTTCTGCTCTTTAAGTCCTTGAAGATTTGCTTTACGATCTTCAACAAAGTTTGTAATATTTGTGAGCAAATCTGACAATGTTGTTTCAAGATCTAAAAAGGATGGCGACTGTTTTATATCTTTTACTACTGTTTCAATTGGTGTTAAGTTACGACATTCAATGTGCTTAGTTTTGATACATTTGACGCAGCATGGTGTCTCATGCTCACTACAAAAGTAAACAAACCTTTCATCGTGGTCTGAACAATTTATTTTTAGCTTTTGAACGAACCTTGGGAGTTTAAGAACATTTTCGATTGAAATAATTTCATGTTTCCTAGTTGCTTTCGCAATATCATGGTGAATTTTACACTTTTCACAGAAGTTTTCTTCACATTCAGGACACCATACTTGGGCATCCTCGGTAATGTGCTGAACGAAGCAGATGTCACAGAGATGTTGTCTACTTGCAGTCATATCTGTAAATGCTATTCCTGCAACAAAAGAACAAAAAACGAAATGTGAAAAAGAGAGTTGCCGCCCGGTGAGACAAAATTATAATAACAAAATTCAACACTTACATGTATACATATGATAAAATACTAAGAAAATGTCATGAAGTGGTTGTAATTATACCACACCAAAAAACCAAGATCAGTGGAACTAATGTTGATAATGGATGACTGCTTAACGTCCAGCGGCAGATTAATATGCATATTCAGGACGAGTACATGTAAATGTTGTATGAATACTAACCATAGCTTTGTACTAGACCGACACGCTGAGTCGAATTTTTAACGTGCTAGTCACAAGGTAACAGTCTACAGGAAGACATACCTGTGTATAATATTATTGTAAATGGCGGATTTTTGTTTAAGGTTATTGTTGTTTTTCTGAAATTGTTTAACAATTCACAGCGGTATAATACTTTTACTTTAATTATTCATCCCTTATTTTATTGATTTTGTATTTACATTGTATCATAGATCAAATTTATTCGTTCAGTGTATGTTCACTTGTGTTAATATGTCTTTTGATTGAGTTAAGCCATTTCAATTGATATTTTATAGTGTCTTTCTATGTTGTGATGTTACACTATTGTTTCAGATGAGAGTGAAGGTTTGGTACCATTGAAACGTTTAAACCCGCTGCAATTGTTTGCACCTGTCCTAAGTCAGGAATCTGATGTTCAGTAATTGTCGTTTGTTGATGTGGTTCATAAGTGTTTCTCGTTTCTCGTTTTTATATAGATTAGACCGTTGGTTTTCCCGTTTGAATGGTTTTACACTAGTAATTTTTTGGGCCCTTTATAGATTGCTGTGCGGTGTGAGCCAAGGCTCCGTGTTGAAGACCGTACTTTGACCTATAATGGTTTACTTTTATATATTGTGACTTGGATGGAGAGTTGTCTCATTGGCACTCATACCACATCTTCTTATATCTATGTCACCTAACCCGGGCACATTATTCTGACTCCGAGCCGACCAGTCTTTGCTCTTACTCCTTACTGCCGCGTGCTTAGCAGAGAAGCAGCAAATATCAATTTTAAAGTCTTTTGTTTGACCCGGACAGGGTTCGAACCCACGACTTCCCGCACTCGAGGTGAACACGCTACCACGAGACCACCGAGGCGTTAGATCAGTTGAAATGTACAATTACTAAGATTAAAACCCAAACTGTTTTGGTACATATGCAGCCTATTGTTTCATTTCATTTCTGTAGAGCCGTCAAATGTCGCTAGGAAAAAGTAGCAGGAGATAATATTAAAATATAAAAAAAAAAAAACGAAGATGTGGTGTTATAGCCAATGAAACAACTTACCATCAGACTAAATGACGTAAAAATTAGCAACAATATGTCGTATTTCGGCCTTCAACAATGACCAAAACCCGTACTACATAGCAAGCTATAAGTTGCCACAACATAAACATAAGCCTTTATGAACCATTCAACGGTATATCAAAATGTAAGTTTGGTTTGCATAGAGAGATCAGACCCGACCGATGCATATTTTTTTTTTCAAAAAAGGAACAATTACTTCTCCTTTTGGCTATAATCCGTGTTATATTTAGGAAATATAATTTAAGTACTTCAACACAACTGAGAAATTTACTTAACATTTAAAAGAGATGCGAAAGATTCCAAAGGGACATTCAAACTCATAAGTAAAAATGAACTGACAATGCCATGACTAAAAATGAAAAAGACTCCGTGTTGAAGGCCGTACTTTGACCTATAATGGTTTACTTTTACAAATTGTGACTTGGATGGAGAGTTGTCTCATTGGCACTCATACCACATCTTCTTATATCTATAAACAGACAAACAACAGTACACAAAACACATCATAGAAAACCAGACTGAGAAACACGAACCCCACCAAAAACTTGGGGTGATCTAATGTGATCCGGAAAGGTAAGTAGATCCTGCTCAACATGTGGCACCCGTCATGTTTCTCATGTAAGTATAAACCCGGTAATTAGTTTAATTCGGTAGGTCGGGGAAAAAAGGGGGCGGGATTGAAGTTAAGATAATTGGGACATATCCGCTGTCATCTGTGAAACAGATCTATAACGGTCAACCAACTCGTGATGGCGTCCTTAAAATTTACGAAGAGATGATTTCAACTTTACCACTTAGAACTCTTGGTTTAATAGCTTCCTTGTGAGCAACAACCTTCTATCAAGGAAATCATGATAGGAAATACAAGCCCTAGAATATTGTATCAACTGGGAGATATATACTCCATATGCTGGCGCTGTTGGAAAAGTAAGAAACGCATATTAAATTAAAAATGTATTCTGAAATATCAAACAAAAGTGCACACGCGAAATAGTCTCGCCTGTTTTACTTATGACTGAATTCATATTGAAAGTCTGTTATAAGATGGTTTTACTACATATATCACATTAACTTAACATTTTCAATGATTCATAAAAATGAAGTCACGGTCAAATGAACCATGCCAGAGAGACATGTACAAATTACAATCATTCCATACACCAAATATAGTGGTCTTATCGCTTATGGTACCTACGAAACAGATCAAAACCATAAAATTTTAACATTGAACAATCAACCAAGAAAATGAGGTCAAGTTCAGGTGAACCCTGCAAGACAGACGTGTACACCTTACAATCATTCCATACACCAAATATACTTGACCTATTGCTTATAGTATCTGAGAAATAGACCAAACCCCCCCCCAAAAAAAACTTAACACTGTCTAATGAACTATGAAAATGACGTCAAGTTCAGATAAAACCTGCAAGTCAGACATGTACACATTATAATCATGCCATACAGTTGACTTCATGCTTATACATTTGTTATAGTATCTGAGAAACGGATTTGACCACGTAACTTTAACCTCGATCACTGATCCATGAAATGAGGTAGAGGCAAAATGAACTCTACCTGTCGCACATGTAGACCTTGCAAGGAACCCATATATCAAATATAGTTATCGTATTACCCATAATAAGAGAGAATTTCACTTTGAAAAAACAGTATTTTTTTCAAGCAGTCAATGAACCAGGAAAATGAGGTTAAAGACAATGGAGATATGACAGACGAAAACTTTGTAACATAAGGTATCTACATACAAGGTATGAAGCATCCCGGTCTTCTAGCATTTGAAATATAATGCTTTATACAAATAGTAACGCCGCCACCACCGCTGGATTGTAATCTCTATGTCTCGCATTCCGCGACTTTCGTCTTAGGCGAGACAACACAAATTATGAAGTTTTTTCGAGAGATAATTGAATGAGCATACACACATGCCTGATAGCAAATTCAGAGCATCGCCAATAATCTTCCTTTGCATATTTATTAGCTTATGAAAAAAAGTTACCTTTATCATGTTAATTTGTCACATTTAGCACTTCTTATTTCTCATCCTATTTTTAAAATTTAGATTGCTGCTCAAAGTCAAATAAACATCATAATAACATATTTGTACGAACTAGATCTCATTAATTACCCAATTGGCCAAATCGTTATTGTAATTCAAACGTTCAAGTATTTTCTTATGGATATGGCTAGTTTCGAAGTCACACAGTAATACATAACAGAGACATATACTGGCAAAAGTAAAATAACAAAATACTGAACTCCGAGGAAAATTCAAAAGGAAAGTCCTCAATCAAACGGCAAAACCAAAAGTTCAAACACATCAAACGAATGGATAACAACTGTCATATTCCTGACTTGGTACAGGCATTTTCTTATGTAGAAAATGGTGGATTGAACCTGGTTTTATGGCTAGCCAAACCTCTCACTTGTATGACAGTCGCATCAAATTCCATTATATAGACAACGATGCGTGAACAAAACAAACAGACACATTATACGTGAATATCTAGTATGCATATATGTTATATGACGAAACTGGGAATACTGGTTGATCTCCAGGAATAAAATTCAGCCATATGTCCACTTACATTCCAGCTCCTTTGTTCTACCAGGGGTGATCTGAGCCGGATCACCCCTGATAGATCACCCTAGCTTGAGTTTCTTTGTTCCGAATGCTTTTCTTTGTTCTGTAACATTTAGGCGGGAATGTCAAATCCTCAATAAAACTTAGAAATATTTAAACGGAAAAGACTTACTATCAAAATTTGTGTAGAAAAAAATTCTATGCTGGGAATCGAACTCAAGACCTTTAGCATATAGACCTACGAGTCATACCCCTACACCAGGACGACTGGATACAAACTCTCTGTTAATTCAACATATTTAAACATTGTGTTCGGGGCTCATAAAGGGTATATATAATACTATATAGTAATATATAAAGTATATTATAATGATTGTATGGCGTTCTAAACTAGATTATGAAGCGTAAATGGGTTTTTATCTGATATAGAACAGCTGGAATTTAAAATAGTTACCTCCGGCCATCGGAGTGATCTTACACTGACACACCGCGTCCTCATGGGATAACTATTACTGAAAGTCGGTCTACCGACATGTAAACAATCTGTTAGATATCGGTTTGCACGAACTTACAAACAAATAAGCTCGGAATCTGCATGTTCTGCATGCATTACAAAACATGCCCACAAACGTACAATTAATTTTATAAAATGATTTTTTATACGTATGAAAATACAGTTGACTAATTGAAACAAAATTAGGCTGTGTTCGACAATATTTGCAAACTATCATTTTCCTTAAGTACTAATGTAAATTGTAAATAATGTAAATAATGTAAATGAGACAACTTTTCATAATGTTTGTTAGATAATTTTCTTCAACATTTTGCACCAAATATATGCTTACCATTCTTCTATGTAACATATTAATTGTGTGTGTTCCCTTCACATTACCTTTCTAAACGACGCTTCGTCAATGGCCTGTTGCGCGACCTTACCTAAATGTCGGGAATCTAAGCGCTCTAACCAATGTTCGTTGTTAAGGGATGTTATACCACAAAGTGATTTCAGGTTAAACAGATTATTAAAACCTCAAGATTAAATGAGGACGACAAGGATTGAAAATCGGTCGGTTTCTAGTAGAAATGTAAACTGTCCAAGCTTTTCTGTGAAAAATTAAGTGGACAAAAAGGTTTTATATAACTGATATTTTTAACTAGAGGCCCTTAAGAGCCGGTGTCGTTCACATTGGTCTATATGCATATTCAACAAAAGACACTCTCCTGCATTGTAGATGAGAATTAAAGTTCATGAAAAAAATTTCTGTTTTGTTAATCTTGTATTGTTGATCATTTATTCTGTTTAGTTTCTATCTATCTTCTTTAGTTTTTGCTCAAAACATAAAAGAGGGTAAACACAATCCTCATTTAAGGGCAAAACCTCTATAAAGAGTGACAGTGTACTAACTATATCCGCAAAATTTGACTTGTTAGTAGATCTTGACTTGCTAATCATTTTTAACCGGATTTCTAAAGGAAAAATCAGTTATTGATTTGGGGATGTACGGCGGGCGAGCAGGCATCCGGGCGGGCGGCTGCCAAACAGTGTCCGTGCATTTACTCATGAACCGTTCAACCAAAGTGTTTCAAATTTTACCATGTTGTTACTGATGACAAAATGGAGGTCAAGTTCGATATTGACGATTTTCACTTTCACAGTTCAGGAGTTGTGGTTCTTGAAAGATTGAAAAATGGTGTTTCCAGTCGAGTCCGTGCTTTAACTTATTAACCGTTCAACCAAAGCTTTTCAAATTTTAATATGTTGTTACTGATGACAAAATGGAGGTCAAGTTCAATATTGATGATCGTCACTTTTACCGTGCAGGAGTTATGGTCCTTGTGATATTGAAAAATGCCAGAACACAAATAAAATTAAAAAATCCGGTTTGCTGTCAATGTGACAGCCTCTTGTTGTGATTTAAAATGTCTATTTATATCTATTATATTTCTATCATATAAGGCAAAACGCAAAAAAAGATGAAAATCGTCATTAAAGGGCAATAGCTCCAATAAGGAGTCGGCAGACGATTTCCTCCATATTTATATGAATCGTAGATCTTGTCTTGTTGTTCATTTTTGCTTATTTAAGTTTCTATCTATCTATTATAATGTTTAAGATATAAGGTAAAAACGCAAAAAAATGGTAAAAATCGTCATCAATAGGCAATAACTCTAATAAGGAATAGACTGACGATTTCAACCATGCAAACTTATTTGTATAACTTGTCTTGCTGATCGTTTTTGCAATTAAAAGTTTCTCTTTATCTATTATAGTTTTCTAGATAGTAGGCAAAAATGAAAAAAAAGGTAGAATTTGTCATTAAAGAGCAATAACAGTAAGATGTCGTCTGACAGTGTTGACGTTCACGAACAACTGGTAGAGCTCAACATTCTGAACATTTTGCCCTTGTCAGATTTTCACTATTTAAAACGGTTTTCAAAATAATAGGCGGGTCATCGGAATTTTTTTTAAACTAAATACCCAAATAATGATTGTGGCCAAGTTTGGTTAAATTTGACCCAATAGTTTCAGAGAAGAAGTTTTTTGTAAAAGTTAACAGATGACGACGGACGATGGACACTAAGTGATGAAAAAACCTCACTAGACCAAGAAAACGATATCTTTATAGGATCTGATTCTGCCGTTTCGTGGTCGCCATCATTACTGATTCTTCTGCCATATTTGGACAAACAAACGGTGTGCGTATACGCAAAATAACAAAGAATGTATAATGATACATACAAACCGTGCTGTAATGATCAAAATGTGCCAGCAAAAACAAACTGATATCAGTTTTTCTTCAGTAAATCAGCCTTGAAGGATTGAAAACTCTCGGTTGTGATAGTATAATTGGGCAGTCCAGTCTCGAATAGTCCTTGATATATACACAATTCTAGTTATGCATTGAAGGAAAAGTGGGTAAAATTTATAGAACACGTCATCACTGTATAACTGTTAATGCAAAGAATAAAATAATAATAACAAACAAATCCAAAATGTATATGGTTCCGAGAAGAATATTCGCCAACATGGATACCCGGTTCGCAAGTAAAAAATGACCATGTACGACCGAAAAAAAAATCCAAAGAAGTAGCCGACTTGATGCAAAAAGTGTAAGATATTGACATGTAAAATTTGACCCTATATACAAAATAAGTACAAGAGAAACTGAAGAAACAAAAGGGAAGGGATATTGAAACTGTAAAGTCGAAGACAAACTGACAGAGCTATGACCCTTCCCCATCCCCATCCACACACAAACGATCAAAAGACAAACAACAGTCTACAAAACACAACACAGAAAACTACAGGCCGAGCAACACGAACCCCCACAATAAACCAGGGTGACCTCTGGTGATCCAGCAGGGCATTTTTCCTGTTCCACGTTGCTTATGTCAGTACAAATTCGGGGACTTATTAGGGAGCTACCATTTTTTTTTGGGGGGGGAGGGGGGGTATTGGGGCGTTAGGATATAAAATTTTGTCCTGCATTTTTTTTTTACTTGTTATCTCTGTCCTGCCTTTTTATTTTTCACTCTATTCGGTCCTGCCTTTTTTCCTTTTTTTTATTAGTTTATCCTGACTTTTTTTACTCAAAACTCCTGTCCTACCTTTTTTTCAAATTTCATCCTAGTCCTCAAGTAATAGAGCCACTAGGACAAAAGTAATATGAGGAAACACACATAATTATATATTTTTAATTTTCAGTTCCATTAAAAGACATCGATTTAATTTACCACGGTAGGTATAGTGTCCCGCGGAGATTGTGTTTTTTCGAGTGAATCGGTCCACTTTTTTCGAGTGTAGATCGGGTTTTTCGAGTGATAAAACATGCGATCATGTCAATTAACTGCTATTTCGCAATTATAAAAGTTTTATTCATGACTGTCCATCTTATTTTGAATACTATACATGTTTTGAGCACAAAAGACGCACAATTTCGTTGTATTTAACCTAAAATTCAGTGTTTTGCATTGTCCGAGTTTTTTTCCGAGAGCAACAGTTAAAAACGTCCGGTTTTTAAACAAATGGTGCGGGTTTTTGAAGACAATGTGATAAGGAAATAATGTATTCTTGACCTTAAAAAATGACTTTTTCTAGTTTATAACTGTAATTAAGTAAATAAACTCATCATAGATACCAGGATTAAGGACAATATTATATATTCCGAATAATTCACAAAAATACATATCACAATGTTGATAAAATAATAACTTTCTGTTCCGAAAACATTTTACTATAACCTAGCAGTATTACGATATATAAGGAATCAATGGGTGACTTCCGTTTTAAATATGTCTTAAGAACCGAGTACAGGGACTCATTTTTTTTATTTCATTGCATGCTATCTTTGTTTTTACAGTCAATAATACTTTATGATTGATATATATTACAGTGATGATCAAAATTAGGAGCAAGAAAACTAAGGAAAAAGAGTAAACAATCAGAAAAATTCAATACAAACCCAAATATTCTACTAAAAATGCCCCAAATTCTAAATGATTCATTGTTGGTTGCTTAACGTCCAGTGGCAAATGTGTCGTGCATGTTCAAGACGAGAACAAATTAACAATAAATCCAATAAGTAGGTCCTGAGGACGTTCGGTATAAAGGTCGGAAAATTTAGACTGCCACTGGAAATGAGAGTATATGGGATATGGACAGAAAGTTTGCCTTGCAACAGGCCACCTACGGACCCTTCAAAGAGCTGTTGCAAGGATTCTCAATGTGCAATGAGCGTAGCACTCTCTCTTCACGCCCCATTCTTACTGGACGTGGATGAGTACTTAAACATCCCAAACAGCCAAAATGACGTCCCACTTTGTCAAGAATCGGTCGGAAGAGGACTTAAGTGACCATATTTCGATTCCCCTGTCCCCCTTGGAGGTAAATAATTTTAGAAAGTTTGTTATAAATCATGTCAATACCGAAGTAGTGACTACTGAGCTGATGATAAACTGGGGAACTTGTCCAATGTATTCAATAAACAATACGATCCTTTTGATATAATAATAAAAAAAGAATAAATTTGTATATAATATGTGTTCACCTCACAAATATACATTGTCATTTTTTTTGCTATGCTTTTGCTTTATTACTGTGTGACTTAGCATAGCATACGCTTGATCATATTCCTCTTCAAAGTAGGAGCAATTGAACATTGTTCTTGATTTCCATTTCTAGAACGATAAAACATCAATTCTTATGAAGCAAGAATTTTTCAATCTGATTGGATAATTACCCAGGTGTAAATAACACCCCATCCTAGTTCACTGGGGGATAAAAAAAAATTGCCAAGATTTCTAAAAAAAATTAAATGTTTGCCAAAATTGGAAAAAAAAAATATTTTTTTTTTAGATTAAACAAAAATAAAATTTTGAAATTTTTTGCCAAAAAAATCCCAAGTGAAGAAAACAGATATTCATCCATATACCCCAAATAATAAACTTTTCAAATCTCCCTCAAATAAAAAATAAATAAATAGATATTTGAAAAATGCACAGCAACGTCGGTGTTGAAAAATGTGTAGTGGAAGTTGGTCATAAGATTTTTTTTCAACTTTATTCCAGGGAATAAAAAAAGAAACGAACGCTAAATAAGATATAAATTCGGTATCTCGGTGCAGTCAGGGGTGTACGGAATTTACACTGGTGTTGAAAATGCATACGACCTTCGGCTGCGCCTCAGGGTGTATATATTTTCAACACCGGTGTAAAATTCTGTACACTCCTGATTACACCAAGCTACTTAATATTTCCATCAAGACAAATAGTAAATGAAACATTAAGGATATATTTCTGTAAAACAAAACCCCATATTTACCCGCTTTACACACTATGTGTACGTACGTCTCAATCCAACGTGTCTGAGCTCGCATAAAGATTGTTTACATCACTAAATATTTACTGTATGAAATCCGTATTGGTACACTAATATGAAGAATTCTGAATGCAAAAGAAGGATGAGTTTTTATGAAATGTACGTGTTAATACAGCATTATCAAACTGGTTTAATGCATTGTTTCGTGCTTTGATAAAACAAGGACATACTCGATAAAAACACGGACTGCTCTCGAAAAACACGGACATATAGAAATGAACTTACTCTCCAAAATGTCCTTTTCAATGCAAAAACAAGAATTTTTGTAAAGTGTCTGTATATCTCAGTATACATAGAGTCCATGTGCACATTTTTATTGACATTTGCATTGGTATGTGTATAAAAATGGCTTTATTCTATATTTTGGAATAAAGCATTGTAAGGCTATATTTTAGAACAAAATAACTTAGGATTGATAATATCGTTTTATCAAAAATACTAATTTGCCTTCTATGATCTTGTATATAAGGTTCTAGCACCATTTTTCATGTATTACCAGAAAGGAAGTCTGTTTGTTTACATTTTGATCATATTCACTCGAAAAACCACGACTCCAGCCGGACACTATACCTACCGTGTTTACGCTTTTTGGATTTAATTTACGTCGCGTCACGATTTTTTTTAAATGATTCATGAACAAACGAATAACAATAGATATTTTCAGATGTGAATGAAATGTATGGTATCGGGTCGAGATTTTTTAATACTGAAGGATACCTATTTAATCCTGGTATCAATGATGAGTTTGCTTGTTTATTTACATGTTTTAAAATATAGACAATACAATATGATATACTTGTTCATGTTGTTTCCAGTCTCTTGGCAGATGTAGAATTAAATTTATATTAATATTTCAGCAATCTCACAATTCTAAACATGTTTCTAAATATATATCTTTTCATGGAACTGTATTGTTTTTAAGGATTGAAAAATACTTCCTTGTTTCAAATACACACAAATATGTCACGCCGCTCACTGGGTAAAGTTTTTATAATCAAATTTTCAAATGCCTTAAAACTTTTAACTTTACGAGGTGCATAGCAGGTTTGTTAGTCCTCATAATAAACTCTGTAGTGGAAATACGGCCATATTTGCCAAAAGGTTAAGATAAACCTTTTAAAAGCCTCATATCCACAATAAAATTTAATTTAACTGTAAAAGTGGCTTCCCGTACTATATTGATTCCAACAGGTCCTAGTCGATGACGCAAGACTGTCGAAACCTTCCTTGGTAGGAACGATCAATGGTGATTAATATTGTAAAATCAATTCATACACTCATGATCATATGTCAATACAGTTTTGAATTAAATGTATTATTCAACAAATCGTTATAATATTTACCTTTGAAAGCTTTCTTCCCCCTTTTTGTTTTATTTCAATGCTTCTCATCCTGACTTTCATGACAATCAATCTCCGTGAAGATTTACAAGCAGCCGTAACAGTTGGAATATTTACATATACCTTTTCCAATATATAATGTCTAAAAATGTCATTCCAGAGAAAAAAAAAAGGTGGTATATTATTTGCTCACAGTCATGTGATTGACATAGTTTATACTAATGTATGGAGAGCTGTACTAAAAATTTCTACCACTGCGCTTTATCTAATATCCTTTTGGCGTGGCTCGGTATTTATACATCCCGCCATTGTGTTATTGTGCTATCGTCATTTTTTGTATTCTTGTCTTTCATTTTTGCTTATGTGCTTTGTCTATATGCCATTTTGTTTTTCTTTGTTGACATATTTGTTTGTTTTTAAATGATTAAGATTATAACACAAGGTGGACGGCTGTACCCTATTTTTGACATTTTTACCTATTATGTCGGTTTGATTTGTTCACACATTGTTGTCAATATAATGGAATTTTATTCGACTGTCATACAAGTGAGAGATTTAGCTAGCTATAAAACCAGGTTTAATCCACCATTTTCTACATAAGGAAATGTCTGTACCAAGTCAGGAATATGACAGTTGTTTTCCATTCGTTTGATGTGTTTGAGCTTTTGATTTTGCCATTTGATAAGGGACTTTCCGTTTTGAATTTTCTTTGGAGTTTGGTATTTTTGATATTTTCTTTTTGATCGGTAATTGGTGATTGGTAATTTTAAGGAAATTTTGCCGTTTTTGGTTATTATCTTGAATATTATTATAGATAGAGATAAACTGTAAACAGCAATAATGTTTAGCAGAGTAAGATATACAAATAAGTCAACTTGACCAAAATGGTCAGTTGACCCCTTAAGGAGTTATTGCCCTTTATAGTCAATTTTTAACCATTTTACGTAAATTTTTGTAATCTTTTACAAAAATCTTCTCATCTGAAACTACTAAGACAAATTTAACCAAACTTGTCCACAATCATCATAAGGGTATGTAGTTTAAAAAATGTGTCCGATGACCCCGCCCGCACCAAGATGGCCGAAATGGCTAAAAGTAGTACATAGGGTAAAATGCAGTTTTTGGCTCATATCTCTGAAACCAAAGCATTTAGGGCAAATCTGACGAGGATAAAATTGTTCATTAGGTCAAGATCTATCTGCCCTGAAATTTTCAGACCAATCGGGCAACACGTTGTTGGGTTGCTGCCCCTGAATTGGTAATTTTAAGAAAATTTTGCAGCTTTTGGTAATTATCTTGAATATTATTATAGATAGAGATAAACTGTAAACAGCAATAATGTACAGCAAAGTAAGATCTACAAATAAGTCAACTTGACCCAAAATTGTCAAATGACCCCTTAAGGAGTTATTGCCCTTTATAGTTAATTTTTTACAATTTTCATAAATTTTGCAAAATATTTTCCACTGTACTACTGGGCCAAGTTCATTATAGATACAGATAATTGTAAGCAGCAAGTATGTTCAGTAAAGTAAGATCTACAAACACATCACCATCACCAAAACACAATTTTGTCATGAATCCATCTGTGTCCTTTGTTTAATATGCCCATAGTCCAAGGTGAGCGACACAGGCTCTTTAGAGCCTCTAGTTTATTTTTTAAATAATTTCCATCAAATTTAGATTTTTTAAGTAAACATTAAATATTTTATCAAAACGAAAAAAAAAAAACATAATTGAAAATTATTATTTTGGTGACAAAACACAGACCTGAACATGCTGAAGGGGTAATTAACTGGCCCGGATAACCAGAAAAATACGAGTAAATTTATTCAAACCTCATTTACTTTTTGTATTATTTTGAATCAATTCCCCTCATAATGGATCTTCAAGAAGTTTTTTGATTCACATTAGATTGACGAGAGCGTATAATCCAGTCATTTCCACTCCTGTTGTACATCTGGTATTTTCACGTTGAAAAGTTTCCTCTTATCGCCATATATTGCATCCAAATGTGTTTTCAGGTTCGCTGTGTAAAGAGTTTAAACGTCCTAAAACGTGAACTATGATTTCTTTTTTTTGCTTTAGTAACGTAACCCAATGTGATTTTCCGGTATGATGTATCTGCCGGCATGGAGATGATTTTTTAACTGAAATGTTCCATAGTCTTCCCTCCAACTCTGTATTACCATTGAACGTTGGTGCTATGGTATGTGCCTGATAGTCAAAAATTTTAGAAAAATGTGTTTGTGTTTGTAAAATGTCCGTACAAGTATTAATAATATCTTAGCAAAGTCATGTATTATTCAGTATCTTATTGTTGTGCTTGAGAGTAAGGCCACTTACCCAAGGTGTTAAATCTGATAATTTTTGTATCGACATTATCCTCTTTTTAACTGGTAGTTGGCATGTTCTTGGAGGTGAAATGAAGCCTGTCTTTGTGTGTCTGTCTGCAAAACGTAGTCGCTTTCCTGAACATGTAGGCGTATTAAGCTGTTTATGTATCCTAGGTGAAAAACTAACTGGACTGCAAGGACAAGTAGGAATTTATGTCTCAACTGCCTCACAATCTGGAGCAGGTAACACATCGATGTCGTTGTCATTTGCTTTATGCTTCTTCCTTTCTGACTTTTTATCTTTTCTTTTAAAATGTTTCCTTTATAACTTTCTTAGATTCACAATTCTTGGTTTTCTGTCAGTTTCATTTCTTATAAACATCTTTACTGCAAGAATATCCTAGGATTGTGTGGTAGACGCTGGCATATTTCCTTCGGCAAGACTGACAAGTCTGTAACGGTGTTAATCGTTCCTTGCGTTCCTTTCACCACCAAAACTCTCTGCGGTTGAACAAAAATAGCATTGCCGATTTCCACGGCTAATCGAGCAAGAGATTTCTGTGTTAAATATTTGTCTTGCAGAGTTTTCACTTTTGAAACAATATCTTCTTCTCTTTGAAATAGTTATCTGTATTTGTTACAAAAACAGTTTACCATTCGATCTTTTTTTTTTTCTGTGTCGTCCTTCGAGATTTGATCTGTAATGTACTTTTCTCTAATATTGCCAATCTCTGCCATAGCATGTTGCACTAAATCGTCTGGTTTAATCATATGCTTTGGAATGAATATCTCATCTTTTGGAATACTGTAACCGGCGAAAATACTTACCAATCCCAGCTAATCCACGCTTAATATCTGTTATGCAATAATTCTGTAACAAAACAATCCACTGGAAATTCTTAAAAATTGTTCAATCTTTTAATCAAAGCGTTCATACTTTCAGAAATTTCTATCCATTAATGAAATGCATAAAAAGGATGCCATGCATTTAAAACTATAAACATTTCACTGTTAACAAATCTCCCCGCAGCTCTTAAAAAGACTGGAAGACGAAATAGTGTCATATACTACAGCTTATCTTTAGAAGATCATACGACACAGGGGTAGTATCACCAATTTATCCTGCATGTAGATGTCAACAGACTTGAATTTTCCACACGCGCATCAGTTAAATGGTCACCTTTTCGTCTGTTGTCCGTTATTTACTTACTCTCTGATCTAGGTCAATACAGTAAGGTTATTATTAAGTACTTCTTTTTAAAGTACACATGATTTAAGGTCAACAGTTTATAACGCAATTACTGGTTGCAAAATTGAATACAGGTGCATGTTTTGTAAAACGTTTCCGCTTTTAGAGCAATTTCATTGGGTTGTGTTTTGTGAACATGGTTATTGACCAGATGGCCAGACAACCAGTAAAGTCCAAGTTTACAACTGCATAACTGTCATGTGTGCTGATCTTATTTGAAAATTATATGTGCTGTTATTTTTATGCTTATGTGTTCTTGTCTTATCTGAAACCTTGTTATTTAAGGAATGACTGTAATATTTTTTCTGTCTATGAAGAAATAACATCAAAAATGTGGTGCACACTGAATAATCCGCGTAGCGGGTTATTTTAAAGTGTGCACCACATTTTTTATGTTATTTAGAATAGACAGAAAAAATATTACAGTCATTTCTTATAATTTAATTCTTAATTCCATTTTAAACCGGTGTTAATCATGAAAAAACGTTGATGACGTCAAAGTCACATGACAAAATTATGTCTATGAGCTGATAAACAAAACAACGTCAGCCAATCGGAAGACGCATTACATCCAAAGTTAAATTATAATGTGATGATTTGTATATATGTTGTAGTCGGTTGCAAGCTCATGGTTTATTGTTTTTTTACATATCATGTGCCGACTCTAAAGCAAATTATCTTCTTTACTAAGATATTTCCGCGGGTTTTTTCTTGTTTAGATATTCAATACTATATCTGAGACTACTACAGCAAAGATTTAGTAATCTCAGATTGATCGAAGACCGATGATTTCATGCACCGTTTTGTATACATGTACTCTATTGAATATCACAAATTTAACAGAAAATAATAATTAAGTGCAATGAAAATTACACAATTTGTGATTAAAACTATAGACAATCTTAATTTAATATTTTAAATAATGGTACAGAAAACATCAGGAGTGAACTTTTTTCTTTAGACTTCAACTGTTGGTACCTGAACAAATATTAAATTCAGGAAGCTGATTCCACACATAATGTATGTGTTTTTTTGGTTCTAGAATCCGCTTGTTTGAGACTGTTTGTCAGATGGAATAGCTTAAAGGCGTTTATGTTATGTCCTTGTTTTGTAAACCATGCCGACACTAAATAAAGCTAAACGATTCATGTTTATTTATGTATTTATTTATTCATTTACTTATTTATGTTCCTTCTTATACATCATTACGGATCTTCTGCGTAGCATACTTAATGCTATTGATGGTATTTTTATAATAATTGTGGTGAGCAGGTTGGTTTCACTACTCATGGTACTTGTATTGCCTTGTCTGTTGTAGATATAAACATGATAAATGTACCAAGCCGTTGGACCATCTCATTTATGGATAATGATTCGGTTGTTTTAGGATCCTTATAAAACATCACTATTAAAGTTGATGTTGAACGATTGCTTGGTATGTCCGGGTTTTAGTATGTTGATTTGCTGTTTTAAAGATTTATGTTTTAAGGAATCCCAGCGATTTGTTACCTATTACTGCAACTTTGTTTGCCTTATTTCAGGTTTGACTGCATGTACTGAAATACCAAGATATTTAGCAGAGGTTACGAATTCAAGTGTATGTTTATGTAGGTTGTAGCTATGCTGAATAGGTTGGGTTTTTTTGTGACGGTTTCTGAACGTACATAGAGGGTGGCAAACTTTCTGCACGAGATATAGGACTCAACATCCCCATCATGTTCAGACGTGGCTGTGTACATCGTGCACAATCAAACGGACGCCACACAATAATTGATTGGTTGTTGGTTGCTCAACGTCCAGTGGCAAATATTTCATGCATGTTGAGGACGAGAACAAATTAACAATAAATACAATAGGTAGGTCAGGTTATAGAGATCAACTGGGTTGCAGGTAGGGAAAATTTTGACTGCCACGGGGAAATGAGGGTATATTGAATAGGGACAGAAATTTAGCCTTGCAACAGGCCATCTACGGACCCTTCATATGTAGTGATCATATTTCTATTCCCCAGTCACCATTGGGGATCGCCACACATTGGCAAGGATTTTACTGCCGGTCGAACGAAGACCAAAGTGAACATATTTCTATTCCCCAATCATCCTTTGAGTATTTATGAGTTTTCATTAATAACTTAGTAATTTTGCTGTAAGTGGGATATTTTTTGATATTTGCAGTTATAATATACAGTATTCATCATATAACATGTATAAGTATACTTGAAGAAAAATTGATTCAAGGATATTTAATCGTGTTGCACTAGATACATGTATGTTTGTTTGTTCATTGATTTTGGAATCCAGTGCCGTCTCGTTTTACTGAAAAGTTCAACCGAAGATATGCATCTTTTAATTAGTATTTAATTTTGTGGAATTTCGTAAACAAAATATTAATTAAATGATTTATTAAGTTTTCAGACCTTTGCTATTTATTGAGTACAAAGCTATTTGCTATAAAAGAACTTTAATTCGGCTATGCCGTTTTACGCACTTTTGAATAATTTTGTATGTTCAAGGGTTGTTAAATACGTGAATATCTATTTTGAAGTATTTATTATTCCTGAGATGTCAATGTTCGTAGTACATACAATCAACAAATTAAAAACCCACGAAAAATTGATTTTTACGGAGTTTGTAAGAAATACCTAGTTATCCACGAACTAAGGAACCGTCGACTTTGTGAATCCATGATTTTTTTCACTTTCATTTTTTTCATAACAACGTTATTGATAATTTACTTTTAGTTGTGATAGATTGATGGATTGAATGATTGAATAACTAAATGCATGAATTAACGTTGATGCCTAACGTAATAATGAGTTGAGTTACCGGTTTAAAGGCACCTTCAACAACCATTTTAGTTATATCGTGACAGTCATTTTTTTTTTTGGTCGTCGGAAACTAGAGTAACAGAATAAATCTAACGATATGCCGCAATTCATTGACCAATTTTATCACACCACAATGTAGGATCGAGTTTAACTCAACATGAGCGGGGATCAAACTCACCACTTAGAGGTTATACATGCAGGCACTGATTTGCATACTCCACTATCATACGATCATGGCCATGACGACAAGCACTCTTAAAGCTCTACACAAATTGACAGACCAATTTGTAGCGACAAATGTTTCTTGTATAGCAGATCCGTTGACCCCCATTTCAACTTAAGATGCGTAAATCATTTAGATTTACGTAGCAAATAAACATAAAACTTTATAATTATATCTACCGGATAAAAAAATCATGTACTTGTATCCGATATTTTAATTTTGTTTATGTCTTTCGGTCATTTACCACTGAACTGAAAGGTGTGGATCTGTTAAATTGATATAAAATGTATGGATTATTTTTAACTTTATTACTTTCTTGTACGACCCACTGTCATGGGAATGACGGATTATTGCAAAACAAAAAACCGGTGATTCCAATGCCGTTACTTAACAGCTTAAATGCGCCATTGGTAGCCCAACTAGATGTTACTGCAATTAACACAGAGCTGAAAGCTTATATACAACAGGAGATAGCAAATGGTGTTAAACTTGCGATGGAAGAATTGGCTGCAACCATTGTCAATACGAAAGTGGACCAGGCTACTGTAAAATTAGAAGAAAGTATGCAAGAGAAGTTGAATCAAGCTAATACTGAAATTCAAGGTAAGTGATTTAAAATACAATCGTTGATATAAAAACATATAATGTTTGATGTGATATTTTTATTGAACAAACACAACATAAAAATAGTTTTCACTGTTTATGTAAAGATCGAAAGACACAATAATTCATGATCACAAACATCTCATGTCAAGTAGTTAGAAATCAGACTGACGATATGAAAATATTGAATACTAATTAAGCTACATGTACTCATACCACATTGAATACCACAGATGGGGACTTGGATCGGCATCATATGGCGATAGCAAATTTTGTCGCTTCGGCAAAGGTCAGTCATAAAATATTGTCAAATCTATAATTAATATATACTTTAATATAACATAATCATGAAAGAAAATACATGTAGTAGAACTTTCTTGCAATATTTCGACATTGTCCTCATATTTTATTGATTGATGATTAATTTATGCCTGCATTACAATCAGCGCAAAAATGTAATATATTTCAAATATTTTAACATAAAGGGTTTTTAAAAATCAGACAAAAGATCTTTCAATGAACTACAACTTTAGTTTTAAGCAAAATTACTTATTAACAAAGATATCTCAACAATAAGATAATGTGATAAAAATAAAAATCATCTTAAACTATCTGTTCCAATTTCTTTTAGAAACGAAAAAAAAAAAAATGTTTGAATAGGAATATTATCAAATAAATTATACAAATTTTTAACATTAAAATGTTTTCACCAATTATTGGTAAAATCAAAATAGTCTGTTAAAACATGTTTAATGGTACAAAAAATGTATATAACACTTGCAATCGCAAGGTATACATTGTAGTTGTATTTCATTTTTTTGTAAATTCTAGTATGACCAATTCGGCATAGAAATTACACACTGATCTTTTATCACGGATATAACATTTTTTTAAAGGTTTGCCTGAATTTGGCTTTATGTAATTTATTGTTTCCTCAGATTTGAAACTTACACTGACTTTTGCTTGATGAGGATGACGAATGTCTGTTTAACGTCCAGCGTCAATTTGAATTCATATTCAGGACTGTGGACGAGAACATGTTAATGTAATATGATTGTTAAACCGGATTTCTACACGATGAACTTATCTGGATACCATATTCTGACTCCGAACCGACCAGTCTTTGCTCCTACTCCTTAATGCCGCGTGCTTACCAAAGAAGCTGCAAATACCAATTTTAAAGTCTTTGGTTTGACAAATGTTTGACCCGGCCAGGACTCGAACCCACTACCTCCTGCACTCGAGGTGAACGCGCTACTGTGGCGGTGACTTACGCTTGATAAAGCTTATAATGAGTCATGTTACGAGAAAAAAAAACCTAATTATACAACTTTTTCCTATCAACCATCATATTGTAAGAACAGTTATGTCACCTTAAACTTATAAATTTGCAGTTCTTTGGTATGTTTTTAGTTTGGTTGTCGTCTCATTGACATATTCGCCACACATCATTTAATCTCTAATCGCAGTGTAAATCATATTCTATGATATCGAATACTCGTATGCGTGTTTACAGCAAAGTAAAGGAAAATAAATGACATAGTGTGTGGTTTCGTGGCACAAAATCATTACGCGTAAAAGAAAAGAAACCAAGCTTCGCTTTTATTATTGTTTACTAGAAGATGCCCGAAATCGCGGTACAAATGGGCAAGTCACGCAGAGGTGTTTACTTGTACGGATTGTCTGTATTTTACACGGATTTGTTAATAAAATTACTCAATACGGATTCGTCATGAAAAAGTACGGATTTTCTACCAATCCGGAAAAAAATCATAGTTGCTTCCGTTTACGGCGATCGGTGTCTAAAAGGCGCTTTTTTGACTGGGAATCGCCGCTCTTTAAAGCGCAAAATGATAGCGATCAAGTTTATTTCATGGACGGCATGGATCAGGATGCTGGCGTTTCTGAAAAACGCAAAATGAAAGTTTTGAACAAGACCCAGCGCCAAAGAAAAGGAAATGCCTTCAAAAGTATAAAGACTCGTACACGGCTTTCTGGCCTTGCCTTCGGTCATCCAAGAAAGGGGAATGTATGGTCCATTGTACAGATGTTGCAGATTTCTGACAAAACAATGACTTAAAAATTATCTGGTCATGTAATACCTCCATGTGTTTCTGATCTACATATGGAAGCATTAATTAAAGCATAGAAGTTTATTAAATATGTCTATACTACTGACATAGTGGCATCCATATCACTTCTTATTACAATTCAGCTTGAGCAGTTATAGAAAAAGTATAAAGGGCCATATTGGCTATAAAAAGGGCGCTTGAAATCACGATATAAGGCGGGATCGACCACGAATGGATTGAAAACTAAAGATAAAGGCTATTTTTCAGTTAAGCGTAACAGTGTTAAGTTCTTTTTTTTTTTTTTTTTTGGGCAATTTTCGTTCAATTTTAAGTGCGAGGATGGCTGGCAAGTATTGCGAATAGTTTATTTATGTGTATCAAATTGCTTTGCATTTGTTATCTAACGTTTCTATTTATTCTTGTATCTTTTAGGCTTTTTAAATCAACAGATTTAATTTCTATTCTGAAACTGTTGGTTTGTTTCGGCTTTACCTTTAGTGTGGTTTGAGGGCCACTATATGAACAATTCATTCAAAAATTCACATCTGGTGCACACTATAATATTGTTAACGCCCTGAAAATGGAAGAGATCCCAAATCACTATCATAAATAATTTTAAAAGAATTTTACTAAAATCAAACATATTATTTCCTGAACGATAATTATGTTTGACTTTACAAATTGTAGACAAAATTGGTACAACGTACATTCAGTGGGGAAGGACAAACTGCACTGCAGACGACGCCGAGACAGTGTATTCAGGTTAATAACAATAGATAAGTCATCCAATCCAGTAACGATTAAATGAATAGTTGAATAAGCTCAAATTAAAAAGTAGTTTCACAAACTGAAATGAATTTTTGTACTTTTTTGATGCAAATATCTTAAATTAAGTACAAGAGAAAGGAAATGCTGCTAATAATAACCATGTAAAAACTAATTAGGAATAACAGTGTTGAATCGTTTAGTTAAATATAAGCATCAATACCTGTCTATTGATTCAAACATTTGAGGAAATTAAAGACCGCGCATGCAGAAGGACCATTGCAATAGACCACTTGTGTTTAATGATCATTTTTCGAGCATCTTAAAATAGATTTTACCTTAGTAAAAAAAAGTATAACATTTCTAATATTTAGATAGAAAATAATTATATACATCTTCATTTCTGCATTATTTTAAATAGGATTTATTGGAGGTTCATCTTACACTAATTCCGGATCAGCTGTCGACTATCTTTGTCTAATCAACGATCCACAATGGGGGATATACGATTCAAAGGTTAACAGCCTTCCTTTCATTGGAGGGGCATTGTA